>JAFNEN010000045.1:472500-910000 GCA_019343175.1 Oedothorax gibbosus | reverse complement strand
ATTTGAGTTCGAAGATTTTAAATGAAAAAAAATAATAAAACAAAATATATTTATTAGCAGTTTAGAACAGAATAAATTATATATGAAACCAATATTCATAACTGTTTTAGAATTTAAGCATGGACAAGCTGCATAAAACGTAGTAACATTATCTTGAACGCCAAATATGGAAGCAAAACATGTATAAGAATGTGTTTTAAAGTATTAAGTGTGATAAGTGTAATAAGTAAAATAAGTGTGACGCCTTCATTTAGTTATGCGTCTGACGTCTTTTAGACATAAACAGAATCTGACAAAATAATGCATTTTAAAACACTAATTTTGACATTGTTTTGAGTCGATAATCATGTCATAAAACTTTATTTAGCTTGTTAGCCTTCGTCATGATGTTAATACTTCTATACAAGGTTAATGATTAATATTTTGAATGTGACTTATTTCAAACAGAATAAATAAGATTTCATCATTAAGTAGAATTTATTCATTTTAAAAAACAAATGTATCATTTTGGATTTACGTTCATGACGTCAAGGCATTATTCAGATTTTTTGCACCTTTTTTCTCATTTACTATAATAAATAGTTATGTTATTTAACGCTTTGCATCCAAAAACGTCGACGAATTAGAGAATTTGCGCCTTTCGAAAAGTCATGTTGATTATCAGAATTTTAAAATGCGACACTCATATGCATAAGTTTGGAGGCCCATTTCAATAATATCTTGCTACTAAATTTATCGCAACAGGCTTTAATCATTTGGGAGTATAGTTAGGCAACAGAAATACATTATGCTACCATGTGTAAAATGAAGTTAATATTGCATTTTATGCGTCATTATATTTGACTACAAAGGTGGGGTTTTAAAATTGCTTTATCAACGTATATAGTGTTTTGCTTGCTTGAGTTATGAAGTCAATTTTTATCTAACTTTACAGGCAATAAGCTATTATTTACGAATGGAATAATATTAGGTTTGGACAGTAAACAAGTGAAAGCTGACGCCTAAAAATTTGACGAGTTAAAATTGGTTATTTATCGCAGTTTGGTAAAATATTTATACGATATTTTATTTTTTCTATTACTTTTTTCTGGAAATAACATGCAAAATAAAATGATATATATAAACATGCATATAAAAATGATGTACGTTTTGTAATGTTGCATACTAATAAACACTTTGTTTATTTTTGGTTGGGCTTTCAAATTGTTTTCAATTATCAATTCCTAATATGTTTATAGAACGTAACTTCCCCAATATTATTAATTATGCATCTGTTATCATACGAAAACCCAACACGTAAAATCTATTAACAAGTAAAAACTTTAATGTGGCTTTAAGAACATCAAATTACGAGTAACAATAACTTTTATTAGTTTTGTAGAATTATTTTTTACATTTCACACAAATCTATAAGATATTAGTATTTTCACTTCACACAAAGGGTAACGATTGTTTCAAGTAAAGTTTATGTAGTAAATATTCATATTTATAGCCATAGTAAAAAATATTTATTTCTTCTTCTTCTTATTACTTTGATTTTTTTTGTTTATTTTTGTTTTAGTAATTTTTTTTAAATTCTTGTTTGTTGTTATAATTATTGTTAATTGTCAACAACAACAACAAAAAAAAAACAACAACAACAACAAGTATAATAATAATAATTATAATAATTATAATAATTATAATAATTATAATAATTAATAAAAAATAATAATAATAATAATAATAATAATAATAATAATATAATAATAATAATAAATAATAATAATAATAATAATAATAATAATAATAATAATAATAATAATAATAATAATAATAATAATAATAATAATAATAATAATAATAATAAATAATAATATAATAATAATAATAATAATAATAATAATAATAATAATAATAATAATAATAATAATAAAATAAATAATAATAATAATAATAATAATAATAATAATATAATAATAATAATAATAATAAATAATAATAATAATAATAATAATAATATTTTTACTAGTACTACTATTATTATTATTACTATTACTATTATTAGTAATATTTTAAATTTCTCACTTATTTACTAGATGTCTCGGAATAAAAAGCAATACATACTTTTTTTCTTAAATACGTTCGTTCACATCTTCGCGAGTTCATAACTTTAACAAACATCGGCGATACATCCCCAGAAATTTTTCATTTTGTCTTTATAAGCCAAACAGCATAAAATTAATCATTCAGGGCGCCTTTGTGTCTTGACTGGAAAAACAATACCTTCGGCGGAAATAATCACAGTATATCACTTGGCCTGGGAAATATTTCTAAATCGAAATATTTTTTGTGCTTCAATAAAGCTACCGCTTGGTCGGAACTTATTACTGCTTTGCTACGTAGAAAAATTGCTCACTCGAAAACTTATTGAATTTGATTCCGTGTTTGCCTTCGGATTCAAAAGTTTCAATTTTTTGAGCGGTGTGAAGGAAAATACCGTCCTGTTATTGCCCACTGGTTATCAGGGGAAAGAAGCTCCTAGTGATAAAAGTTACGACTGCCAAAAAAAGTAGCCAACTCATTGAACACAGGGTTTTGTGTTTTGTTTTCTATTCTAAATAATATTTTGGAGTGTTTTTAAATGAAAAAAGGGAGGATTGAAATTAAGAGTCTATTGGCTAAAAGCCCTTAGAAAATATTAGAAAAATGTTGTTTCAATGGAATAAATGTGAAAGTAAACTATGCATCCGTCAAAATACATATGTGTTGTTCTAGTATGAGTTATCCAACCAAAATTGGGTCCAATTAGTTGGCTACTCTTTATTGGCGGTGTCTTAACCAATATTGTCTGGGAATTCCTTCGATAAACACCCTTAATTATAACTTTACTAAGTTATATATAAACGTGTTCTTAAATTTCTGGATTATTTTAAATATATGCGTTTTTTGTACAATGTTGAGATCAAAATTTTTATCGAAATTAAGTTTTAGTTGCTTGAAGATACACATATCAACAAAAATAGTAAAATATTTATTTATGTATATATTACTTACTTTAATTTCAACAAAGTTGAATTTTAGACAATAGTATCTATTTTAAAATGTCTTGTTTATATTTAGAATATTTAATAATTCGAAATGTTGAAAACAGTAAAAAAAAACCTCGCTATTCATATGTAATTTCTTAGAAATATACTTAACAAATATGAGTAGAAATCAAGTCACTATGCTCCAAGTTTAAAATCAAAACAAAAAGAGTTAAGATATAAAAAAATGAACAAATCTGTCTTTATGCATGTTATAGGTAAACCATTGTACATAATTTAAGATTTTTTTTATATATGTCCTTTCCCTCCATACCGTTTAAAATGGTTTCTCTCTTTTTTTACCTATTTCATGACGTTATACTTTTTTTGGTAGCATTAACTTATGATAGCTACTTCTTAAAAATAACTCAATTTCCCATATTTTCATTTTACTGTCCTTTCTCCTATCTACAAGGCGAGTAGAGAGTATTATTACGAATATTCAAGAAAAAAATAAATATATGCGGAATTTAAATTTAATATGCAATGCTTGCTGCAAAATGTAACCGTATTTGTCGCTTTGTTTTTATAAAATTTATGAGATTTTTTGCACAGATTACTGTTTAGTTTCGTCCGTGGCTGCAATAAGGGAATGTTTTAAAAACGCCGTGCAACAGTGTTAGTGCAACCTTTGAAGATTGCGATCGCTTTAACTCAATATATGTGGTTAACATTGTATTTTGAGTTTGAAATGGTGCTGCTTTATGCCAATTTCATTTTAGATATTTTTAGCTATTGAACACTATCTTATTTAGTGCTTGTTTTCACCAAAAATATGGTTCCTGTTAGCTGCAACGGCTGTGTGATAAAAGGTTTCACCATAATTTCGGTTTCTGTTGAACCATTTCTCAGATTTTTGTTTCCAAAACCTGGAAAATCGTTCAACCGAATACTGAAAATATATGAAAACATTTCACTACACAGACGTTGCAGCTATACTAGAAACCATATCTATTTTATAGTGAAACCGAGCACAAAACATTTAAAAGTGAAAAATTGTGAAAAGATTAATTTTTTATATTAATTTTTAATTAAAATTTAAAATGAATAAGTCGGTCAAACAACTATAGGGAAGTTGCACTTATTTATATTAGCTAAACACATAAAAGCTTATGTCATTATCGTCGTTATCATTCGTTAAAAAATCGCTAGCCGAAGTAAAATTGTCGCTAAGTATGGGTCATCATCGTTTCATAACAAAATTGCCGTGTTATTAGGAGTGAATATCGAAAGAAAAATATATATAATGAACTTGACGTACAAAACATAATGGTTCAAATTTAATCGGATCATAGTGTACTAAAGGAATTGTGTTTAGGGGGATGGGTATTTATTTACTAATTCATTGATAATCCTTTTAATACACCAGTCAAAACTACATAACCATTAATCCAATAAAGGATATATGAACCTTTATATTAATATTAGACACACACTTGCAAATTCGTTAGTACGAACTTGAATTGGGTAACAATCTATCATGATCTAAAGCAGGAGACTCGCTAAATTATCAAAAGTTTCAGTTGCAAAAAAAAAAAAAAACGGTAGTAACCGATCGCATTGCAAAAGTACTCTTCCAGTCAAACATTTCCACACCACATTTATCAATTTCAGCCCTGTTCTTCATTTGTTTCTGTCTTTCGTCCTTTTTGATCTGTTTAAAACACTGATGGGAGTGCACTCAAACAGCAATAAGACCTGATCCAACGGTTAGTAAAGCTCTGGTGTTGAGGATATAACTAATATTTATTTTTACAATTGTTTCTTTTTAAGGGGGAATGAGCCGGCTGGACCACGGGTTTCCAAACCAAAGTGCATCAGTGTTAATCCAATTGAGAAAAAATAAATTCTCCGTCTGTATTGAATATTTTTACAAACGCTTTTTTATGTAATAAATGTAGCTGACTTACAGGTCCCGACAAAACCACTTTTTGAAATTCGTTGGATTTTTTTAAAGTTTTTAATAAATAATTTTACACAAAATATTCGAAGTAATTTCAAGTAGTGTTATTATAGAGACCTATAAGTTATATACAATATCAGTTTTAAAAATACCGTTTATAAAAATATTCAATACAGCAGGAGAAATATGGCTTAGAAAATAATTATTTCCCATTGTATTAACACTGAGGCACTTTGGATTGGAGACCCAAAGTCAATAGGGCTCATTGGCCCTTAAATGGCGAGGGGATGACTTGTTTTAGGGGTTCTGTGAAAACTCTAGAGTTAACGGGAGATGAATTTACGTAAACGAAACTAACTTCCCCAATGTTAACCTATGGAGAAATTAGATCGAGTTTTTCATGACTAGCATCTACAAATGTTTACATAATGTTTCCGAAAATACTGGTATGCTGTGGTATTGATAAGCAATACGCTTGTGTGTAGCAAAATCTCTGATATTGTTTTTGAAAATTATTTTATTCCACTGTAAAGCACTGCACTTACTTCAGCTAGGTGTATAAGACGACGTGAGACTAAAGCAACTGTGATATAGAAAGATTGAAAATGTCGCATACACTGTAAATGACGTCACTTTTTACGAAAGTTTCCAATACGTTCAACAGTTTAAAACCGTTTCGCTTACTTTACGGTCTGGAACCTTTTTCTTAAACTCGTTCATTGTTTACAACCATTTTCTCTAAAACTTGTTCTCAGTGACGTCAATTATGTGAAGTGTTAACGTTAACATCATTGCTTCTTTTGGCTTCAATCAGTCTAGGGTTTCAGTGGAACAGTTGGAATGATGCTTCACTTGTGGTTAAAAGGTGGCGGGTTTGAGTTGTGCCTGGCACAATAAAATTCTCAATTTTAAAAAGAATGATATTATTACGGACTGTACCATATTTAACAGATAAAGTATCCTTTTTTTACGATTGTATTATGACAATTTATTGCTAAGTTTAAAACCGTAAATGTGCCAGAATTTTCAGGCAGTGCAGTAACTCCGACCCAATTCTTTCTTGGGTCTTTCAGACCAAATGCTATGAGCACCGCCTGTAGGCTAATTAGCTCAGGCAAAGTTAAAATTACACTTACCCTATTTTCTCACAAAATATCACTAATATAGTTTAACACTTCTTCAAATATACTACAAAAAGTATCTTTATATTCCAGTCCCACTTCTCTGCCCTATCATTTTAACGAAGATTTCTTTCACTGTCGCTTTTTTCTTCTACTTTATTATGATCTGATAATAGAAGGGCACACTGATCCATCTTGTAGCATGGCACTGATTGATCAGTTGGCAGTGGTCTATGTTTGTGGATGCGAGGATGAGAGCAAAGACTTGACATAAGACTGTGAATTTGGCAAACTTAAAATGTGACCAGCGTCACTTCCCAAGTCACGTGGGTTTGCAGCACCTACTTGGCGATTTTTCATAATTTTAAACAATACTTTTTCTTCTCAAGAGTTCTAAAATGGCGGCAAAAAAAGCGTAAACATTTCTGTATCAAACATGTAGATGGCGTAAATATAATAAAAACTTCTCTAAAATAAACGTCTTTTAATTTTTTTGTAGTACTTCAGCAAACGGTAGCGATAAATTAGTAAATGTAGCATTGTTTTTCGCCAAACCAGTGATTCATCCTGGTACCCTCCTCAACTGGATCTTTTACTATTGGATTAGTGATCTTCTTCATTTAAGTCGTTGGGTAAAAGTTGTTTTTGGTCTTGAAGTGGGTTTAGCAGTATTTGCTACATTTCAACTCGAAGAAAGGGTATTAATATTGCAAGAGGTAGAAGACAAAATGTGCGGAAATCGAAGATGTTGCTGTCAAAGTTACGAAAAAATGCTGCTGCTGTTCGTGAGAAATTGGATGGTTGGTTATATCCCTACGTTACACCTTAGTTGGTCTAGCTTGCAAATTAATAAGTTACTTCTTCCTAATTAGTTTGATTTTTTAAACAAACTTTCAAAATTAATTCCAAAGTTACACTCTGGTTGTTACGTGAGTGGTTATGAATTAGTGACTTCTTTTGGAAACAGCTGTTATAAAAGCAGACTTTAAAATTACGTTTTCTTTCTTAGAAATTATACTTTAATATTAAAATTGAATATATTACTTATATAAATTTTACAATATGTAAAACATCTATATTTTATACGAGTGTATCTGCGACTTTTTGGGTTGGTGTAGATGGCGTGCATGCAAGTTTTTAAAAAAGAAAACAGTAGGAGAAAATATCAGTTTCTGTGAAACAAAAATCCCAAATATTGTTTATTCAATCGATTTGGCTTGAAGTCACCGAACATAAACTTAACTGCGCCAAAGAAGCAGCCGTCACCAGCTCCAAAGTGTGCAGGATGTTGATAAATCATTCCCCAAACAAGCCTTAGACCCTTCATTAACATATTCAAAGTGTTTCCAGAATTGATTTCACTTCCACTTTTTATTTGCACGATTGTTTGAGTTGCTTTTTGTTTGAATGAGCGTCTTCTTGGCGGCAAAGTGGTGCAAGTGCGGAGGAAAGTCAAACACCTCTGGTTCTTGCTTCACTTTCCATGTTATGAAGGATGGTCAATACAACTGATAATGCTTTAGTTTAGAAAACCGAAAGTATTGATTTGCTATGTAAGCATTTTTTTCACCATCTATGAAAATAGTAATAACAACAAAATAAAACAGGTTTGAAAGGAAAATATCATCAGGTTTAATTATTATTATTTTTACATTTTATAAGGGATGGTCAGTCCAAAAGCATTAGTTTTAAAAACGCGAAAGTATTGCTTTGCTATTAAAGCATTTTTTCATCAGATATGAAATTATTATTGTTAATAAAATAAACAAGTTTGTAAGGAAAATATCATCTGATCATTAAATTATTATTTTTCAAAAATTTTTTATGAGAGATGGTCAGTTGAAATTCTAAAGCATTAGTTTTTAAAACTTAACATCTACAAAAGTAGTGCTTTTCTATGTAAGCATTTTTTCATCAGCTGTGAAAATAGCAATAACAACAAAATAAAACAAGTTTGAAGGGAAACTTTCATCAGATTAAATTATTATTTAAAAAATTTTATAAGGGATGGTCAGTCCAAAAGCTAATGCATTAGTTTTGAAAATGCGAAAGTATTGCTTTTCTTTGTAAGTATTTTTTCATCAGCTATGAAAATTGTAATCATTAAAATAAAACTAATTTCAAAGGATAAATATAATCAAGTTCTGTAATGTTTATTTTTTTAAATTTATTTTATTATTTTTATTTTTTTAATTTTTGTTAGGAATGGTCAGTTCAAATGCTAATGCATTAGTTTTGAAAATTTAACTTTTACGAAAGTATTGCTTTGCTATACAAGCATTAGATCACCAGCTATGAAAATAGTAATAACAGTAAAGTAAAACAAGTTTGAAAGAAAATATCATATAGTTTTTTAATCATTATTATTTGTTTTTTCACTTTTTAAAGTGCCTCAAAATATTATACAGTTGGCGATACTATTTTTAAACTTTATAAATTGGTAATAAAAACCATGATGATGTTTTCCTTTCCAATTTGTATTATTTAAATTATATATTAATTTCTACACCTCGTGAAAATTGCTTACATAGCAAAGCAATACTTTCGGAGAAGTTACAATTACGAAATACGCGTCAGGTTCATGAGTTTGCCACTCCTCCTAAATAAGTCTACAGACCACTTTTTTAAGGCACACACTGTCTTTGATATTGAGTTAATCAATTAGCGTTTTTTTGTGTAAGGAAGCCCAGGAAGTTTTCTAGGGATCCTAGCATACACTTTTCATGTTATCCTGATATATTTTTGAACCTCTTCTATGTGTAACGTTACACAAAACTTTATTACTACGTAGCTTGACATGCCGCAGATGCTTGGTTACAGTTAAAAAATAATACTAAATCTAAATATAATACAAAGAGATAAGTGATTGTTTTTGTTTGGCTTTTGCTGTTAAATAAACTTCAAACAAGAGCTCGTCATATAATGAAAAAAATAAAGATAAAAAGTATATACCAATTATTTCATAAACGGCTTTTTTTTATAAACAGGCGTACCGAATAATTTAAAATGCTTGAAAACATTAAAATTCTTAATATAAATTATTTACTTTTCAGTATAAAACTTCTGCAACATCGGAAATTTTAAATAGTAATCAATAATAAAATATATTTATTTGTTACGACTTCTAGTACTATCATTTGAAACATGCATTTATACCATACAAGACGATCAGCTAAAATTGTTTATTATACTATAACTTGATATCCAAACTGGAACAGGTCAAACATTTTGTTTAAAATAAATAAAAACTATGTAAATTAAATATTTAACTAAAATACCAAATTCATGTTTTCAAAGTTTTACTGAAAGAATATTTTTACATTTGTTTACGTACGTTTTTTCCTTATATTTCAAAAAATAGCCACATTCGAATTTTTAACATTTTCTTTCCATTTCTCTCTTTCAAAAAAATGAAACAAATTTCAACTTTCACATAAAATAAATTTCAATCTAAATCAATTTAATGATTTTACGTTTTCGAAAGGTACAAATCCGTTACAACCAATCTCATTACATTTCTATTTTTCAAACTGATAATAATGCATTTAAAGTAATAAACTGCTAAAGAAAATATGATTGGATTTGAAAGATAAAAAGTAAAAAAAGATTCAAAACTGTTTAAAAAGTCTCTAATCCTATTTCATCATTTAATGAATGGGGATAAATTTTATTAAAATAAAATAAATTAGATTAAAGTGTAAATTGTACAGAAAAAATAAGAATTTCATTTATTCAAAAATGATCTTTTATAAGAATGCTTTCTACATCTTACCTTTTCATAAATTTAATGCAATGACTTTTTTTTTGTTTTGACTCTTAACAAGAAAATTTCTTAAATCTTTTGCAGTTTTGATTTTCATTAATATAGTATTAAAGTACTTCGGTTTTCAGGTCACTTTAAAAGTATATTTAACGCAGATTCTTATTTTTACAGTACATTAAAGCTTTGAGTTTAGTTTTCAATAAAAAGTTTGAAAAATTAAACGACATTAAATGATAAACAGTGAAACGTTTTCTTTCAATTTATTTGTCTCTAGTCATCATTTTTAAATTGTATTTTGTAAATATTATGGATTTTAACAAAAATTAAATTATTAGTAAAATTAAAAATAAATTTTGATTTTTTAAATGATAGTGGTATAAGGAACGATTACTTTGAAATAAATTCTGAGATAAAAGAAAATTTATCTATCAATAATTGAAATATATTTTTGTTGTATAAAGCTAACTTTAAAAATAATACCAATTGCAGTAGAACTCCAGTTATCCGAATCAATTGCCATTCAGAAATTCAACGATTCGGATAATCAGATTTTTTCAAAAAAAGTGTACATTTTAATTAATTACTGTGTTAGTGTATTGAAAATGGTGGCAAAACATATTTTTAACGAAACAGATATTTGAACTTAATGAAAATGCAACATTTTTGTTTCATGTTAAGAGTACGAGGAATGGATGGATGGAACAGAATGATATCATTGGATTTCGGATAGTCCTAGGTCGGATAATTGGAGTTCTACTTACTTAGTACGCCACGGAAAAAAACGTGTTATTATATAGCACAAGTTGAACTGTGTAAAAACAACTTTTGTATTGTTTTAACTTGTCATAACTGCGAAAAACACAATTTTTTGTATTTAAAGTTAACACAAGTTATTTCTGAGTGTATTTAACAATTTTACCTTATAACATCTGAAACATTTTTTAGTTTTAATCTTTAAACTTAGTAATTGGTATTATTTTTTAGACGTATCCCACTGATCTGTTTCAAAACCCCTCAAACCGACAACCACACCATTTTATCTCACATCCACTCTTGTATCCACCTGTGACTTGAAGTTGCAGTTTGAGGTTTGAAATATAGTCAAATTATGCAGGATAATATTATCCTGACCCCGCGGGGCTCAAAAAGGATATGTATGAGGTAAGACTCTCTCTAGGTGGGTTGATGGAATTTACGACCGATAGGGTCATATGGGGGACTGGGATTTGACCCTCCCAAAAAGTCGTCTGAACGGAACATTGTTCTTTTGGTGTTAGGACAAGAGATGGAATAGAAACGTTATTTTATTATGTTGGTTACTGGTAATAGGATTTTTTTGGTTTGATTAATTTTATAAATTTGATATTTGTTTGATATGTTTTGGAAAATATTATTTGATTATTTTGTCACAAAAATTTAGGCCTGGTTTCGATGGCAAAAATTCTTCTTTTATTTTTATGGTTTTAGTTGAGGTAAAAAAAAATCTAAAGTGGTTGCATTGATTATGATCTTAGAGTTTAGGAAATTTGAAATGAAAAATTAAGGGTTACTTATAAGTTTAGATCGAACTGTTACTCTTCATCAAAAGGAATCGGCAATTAAATAAAAATAGCGTTTATTTGGCAATAATAAATCTAGACAAATACTTTTACTCTTTATAAGTTAACTTGCACAACGCTTCAATATTTACGAATATGCTGTTCATGTATTTTTACACATGAATCAAATAAAAATAATAATAACTATGTAGTTCAGAACTTAACAGAAACTAACAGGTAGTTTTGATTTATTTAATATATGGGGCAAAATAAAATCATAATATTTCAAAACATCTAAAATAAATTTTGAAATTTATTTTTAAAAACCATGAGTTTACATTATAGATGTTACAAAAATATAAAACTGGACTTTCCTAATTCAACACAAAATAAATAAATACATCTTTTTAAATTAAAATTTTGACTCTCCTTCTTAGTTATGAAACATACGAAATGGAACATATCTGTATCTCTTTAAGATTTCTCTATTTGTTACATGTTCACGGGGTCAACAGAGTATGGTCAGAGACAATGAGCTTGTGTATTGGAGATGTACAAGTAAAAGTTTGCTTTATGTCAAATGAAAGGGAAATATGATGTTATTGAAATAATATAACAGTATAACTTTTTTATGCTATTGTTTTAAATGGGTACGTTTCAAGTTTTCTTTAAATTGTTTGAACTTCGATGTACCTTTTCTTGAAAACTATATTATGTTTTCTTTTAAATCTTTTTTTATATGATGTAATACATGACATATATTAATTTAAGGTTAGAACTTTTAAGAAAACTATACAGAATTTTTTTATGGTGCATATAAGTGAAACATTTCATGATTTTTTAGATACTTTAAAATTTATTTAAAAAAAATCTAACTGTTATTTAAAGAAACATTTAACCTCAAATTACTATATATGGTTAATTTAATACACACAAAAAATTTTAATCAGATCTAATCAGTAGTTATTGAGAAACGGTACATTGAAATTTGCCAATTTAACATTACCAATATACAGCATACCGAACCCCCTTAAGTTCTCATGCCTTGAAGAATACCATCGTAGGTTCTGTACTAGCCTTTGCATTTCTATACACAGATCGTGCAGGTGAAATTTAAAAAAATCCGCTAATAAAGAACACCGTTTATTTGGGACCGGTGCACGCTAAATCTGACGTGATCATAAATGCTAGCAACGCTTACAGTGTTGCTGTATGTTTTCGTTGGGTGTATGTTAAATCGACCTAACAAAACACGAATGCATAACATAAATATATTCGCCTATAATTATTCATCAGGGTACGCGTAAAAATAAAATGTGTGATAAAACATGTATCGTTTCAACTTTCTTTCGTTGATTTAACTTCTCTTAACTTAACTCTTCTAACTTCTCATCAATTAATATACATAGTTACTATGCATACTATGCACAAAAAGTCATATCAACTTCAGAAATTAAAGTAAGTAATTTAATCATATATTTGGAAGCATCTTAAATGTATAAAAATTAGTTCGTTTTATATTATGTTGTAAACGCGCATTTATATTGATATTAATTTGTGTCTTTAAAATAAATAATTTCACAAAAATTCTTAAGTGTAATATTGATGTAAATAAATATAATTATTTTATTTAAATGAAATAAATAGGTATAATTCAATCATTCTCCATTTTAAAAGCATCTGTTTGTGACACACCTTTTTAATATACAGGGTGTCTGTAAAATAATGTCCGAATTGTAATGGTATATTACAGGAGTTTATTTTATACTAAATATAACAAATCATACATGATATTGAAGGAAAACTAACCTAGTGTTTCCTATAAGTGCTCAATGTGTGCGCTTTTAGTGATACGGCACACATCCAAACGAAAATGCAATTCTTCCCATACTTTCTGCAGCAAGTCCGGAGTAATGGCAGCAACAGCCTGTGCAATTTCCGTATCACTAAGGGCGCACACATTGAGCACTTAGAGGAAAAACTAGGTTAGTTTTCCTTCAATGTCATGTATGATTTGTTATATTTAGTATAAAATAAACTCCTGTAATATACCATTAAAACTCGGACATTCTTTTACGGACCCCCTGTATTTGGACTTTTTACATTTTTATCTTATATATAATATTAAAAGTTTTGATTTAGTGTTTGAAACATAAAAATATTTTTTTATCGATCCATTATTTATTTTGCGATCAAAAACAAAATTATATTTTTATATAAAATAAATATAAGTGAATAATAGTTTCGTGTTTAATCCCTATTCAATATTTTTAACAATATAAAAAGTTCTAACACTGTGCCTATTACTATGTAATTTAAACCGTAAAATCACTATTTCGTAAATATGTTTAAATTATCAGCGTTATTTATACTTGAATCGTTGGTCTTCTCAAAAAGTTCAAACCCAGGATTGGACAATGGTCACTCATCCTTTCTTATTTTTCGTAGGGCCAAATAAAATGAGGACAAAGCTAGCTTGGGAACTAAACAATGAATGTTTCACGTACCAATTGACCGGAAAATCTGCTGAAATGCACGATATCAACACATGCCTCGTAAGGTAAGCTGAAATAGGCACACCAGGAATTTAGTTTGATGTATAAAAAAATATTTTCTTCTCAAATTCATTTGCTTAACTTTTACATGTTTAAGCAGTATTTAGAAGCATATATTACTTTTCTTATAAAGTACAGAAGCTTTCTAAAAACAGCAAAACGCCATTACGAATATATTTATTTTAAAATTCATTATTTAATATAAAATTAATACAGATAGTGTCATTTTCGATTCTTTAATTTAAACAGATCTCTAAATTCAAATGTTCATAAATAAAATTCATCTATTTTAAAAGTATTTTAATAGAAACTGGCAGAAAACATTTGTTTGCATAATGGCATAATTTTAATTAGATTAATTCGCAATTTTGTTTACTATCAGATGCACTAATACAATCCTTCGGAAATGTGTGTTTTCTTTAATATATTGTCAAAAAGTCTATATTTATCATAGATGGTGAACAATGTTACAAAAAGTATCATTAAGGATCGATCAGAAGTCGAGGATATGGTTTAAGCCATTTATCACGTTCTCTGACTATATTGCGCAAGGTAAAGACACATTTGACAAATGGTGGAAAGATAATAACTCACTAAAATTGAATCATCGGGTTAAAAAAGAGAGTGGAACTAAAAAATTGTACTTTTTTCTTCAAACTATCTCCAGGCTCACCCGCAAACATTCAAAATAAGGTAAGGTCAGAAAATGAAAAGTAGATGAAAAAACTACATTTAGGTTCTTGACATCTGTATGGAATATTAAACTTAATGTAAACAAGTCCCTTTTTATGTCCATTTTGGATTTCTCACAGTGCTTTTTTTAAAACCTCATACACTATTAAAAAGTTTGGTGCCAGATTGCACAGGGATCCTGGAACTTTCTATTTGCTACCACTATTTGGAGTCTGAATTTACCAATTTTGTGGTGAAACCATAACTTTGCTGCACTCAATCACTGCTGCAAATTGTGTTACAGCTAGGAAGTTCCAGAATTCCGGCGCAATCTTGCACAAATTTTTTGACTGTGTAGTTGGTATGTTTTAGCCATTTGTTAAAAAATAAAGGAAAATTATCGTAATGTTTAAGTAACTGGTAGCTTAAAAGTTATTAATTAATAAAGGAGTTAAACAAATAATATTATTCTTTAGATCCGTTGTGCTGCTAAAAATATAATGTAGAATAAATTAATGGGGGCGATACATGTAACCACCTGAATTCTGATCGTTTTTCAGAGATGTTATTAAAAAGGAAGAAATACATGAATCGTTTTAAAAGTCAGTATGTTTATACATTATACATTAAAATACAAAAATTAGATTTTTGTTTTAGTTTTTTCAAAATGGCCGCCGTAGTAACTAATCTTATGAGCCCTCGCGGATAAAAGTATCAATCGGCGGGAGTTCTAGCTTCTCCAAAATTGATCTCAAATCAAAATGTTTGATTTGAAAATGTTCATAAAACTTACATATTCTGGTAATCCAATAAAAAATCAAAAAAGTTGAAAAATTGTAAATCGGCAAGCCTCAGAATAAAAAAGTTTGATATTTTTACCCTTTTTTCAAAGGTTTTTCGGTAAAAAAAACTGAATTTTTTAAAAAAAAATTTGGCATTTTCGAGGTTCAACTAGAAGATAATACTATAGAATTAAATACTAAATTTTATATACTATTGAATACTAAATTTTATAAGGATCGATTTAGAACTTTTTAAGTTATCTTGCCCGCCAATTTAAAAAGAGTAGTTTTGAGATAAACGTGCTTAAAGTTTTGTCAAAGCCCTCAAGCGCCGAGTTGAGGTGAAACATTTAAATGAGTTTTTAATCAATAAGTAATGCGAATTTCATTCTAAAAATTTGCAGGCATATTTTTTAGATGTTATTTTAATTATTTACGAAATAAAAAAAATTGATTTTTACATGTATCGCCCCCCTTAAATAGTAAATTTTCAAATTGAAATATTTGACTTTGAAACTACTGAAATATATATATATATTTTAGAGTCTTCAGAAATATTTTTTAACAATAAATTTTACAAATAAGTATATATTATTTTTTAAAATAAAACTAAAATAAAAAAACTCATATATTTTGTTGAGACTCTTAGTGATAGTGCTTCGCATTGCCGCGCCACAGGTCCGGGGATCGAATCCCAGATTGGGAGAGGTTGACTCATCCTTTCATCCCTTAAGTGGGTCGATAAAATGAGGACCAAGCGTGGTGCGAACTAAACACTGGGGTTCCGCTGAGTGACCAATAACGGGACTATGCTAGCACCCAGGCCTTGGTCACGTAAGCATAAATGGCATTGTATTCCTTGGCCCAATACGCTGTTGCCGAGATTTTTTTTTTATTTGTTAGCACTTTAACATTTATTTACTTTGGTAATTTGATGAACTTTGTTTTCTTTAAAGATGATGCTTAGTCAATTTTAAAATATAACTTTACTTTAGAGTCACGTCATTCAAAAACTAGTATTTTTAGTGATTAAATCCAACAGTAAAAAAGAACAATTATTACCTGTCAGTGAACAAATATAAAAAAATGAAGGTTTAAAGATATTTTAATAAAAAAGTATTTTACTTTCAAAACCCCAAATGCCAGCGAACCCAATATCTCAATTCTGATAATAACATCCAAAAAATACTTCATCTCTAACTACTATAAATCATATTTCTTTTGGTAAAAAGACAAAACCCAAAGCCCTCTAACACGATTTCAAATTTCGCAAGTTACGAATCACGAATATTTTTACTCTTTTTTTTTTGCCTTGGAATTTTCACTATATCAAGCATAATCTCCTAACCCCTCTATAAATGAAAAGAAAACCAAACAAACGCTTCTGCAGCTTGAAGTGCCAATATTTTCCCGCATCAGAAGCCGGACTTCAGGTAGAAAGAAATTAGTTGCTTTCGCAAGAAAAACACCGATTCAGGTGTTTGTATGACCCGCGACTCAGTGGGGATGCTTCAACTACCTGGTATTTTAACATGTTGTTTTGGGGTGGGTGGAAGTTATGAAAAATAAAATAATTTTTAATATGGTTGGTTGGTAGACATATATATTCAGGTTTGTGTGCTTGGTCAGCGACCCGCTTATAAACCTTCGTCAAGTAAGACAGACACAATAGACAACACACACACACATAAGTGGATCCATCTAATTTTTAGAGACAGAGGCCAACTAGAGGATCCCCAAAATTGGCTTGTCACCCCCAGAGGTATTGATTTGGTATGGGAACTTAGAGGACTTTCGGACCCAACAGATTTTTTAATATGGTTCACTATTGTTTGGGTTTTGTAGCTGGTTTCGCCGAAGCTTGGTTATACCAATCATAATCCTTTTTTATTTTTCCTTATATTTTTCTACTAACAGCCAATACAGGACTCGTAATTTAGAGGATCTAAATTAATGAGTCAAATGAGGAAATGAAAACCTGAGGTGGCACCAAATGAAACTTCGGGCGGCATCGTACGATAAAAGCCGTCGGGAATCGGCCACTGGGGGAGCCTCTACTATAGTTGTCTTTGACACTGCCATCCTAAGAACGTATCTTGTTGCCAAAATTGATTAAAAATAACTTCAGGCAGTGAAGATATAGAAGTATATGTAACTAGAGGTAATTTTTCAGTAGTAAGGGATCTCAATTTGTGCGACCAACTTGCTCCAGCAAAATGGCTGACGTGCATGCTCAGTAGCAAAAATTACGTCATTTAGAAATACGGTTAGATATTTTCGCTAAATGATAATGATAGTTAGTGTTGATGACTAGGGTGAAGTGAAAATTAAAATTTAGTTTCTTATTTGGTAGTACCACTCTAAATTTGCGTTGAACATGCACACCTATATAAAAAATTTCAAATTTTAAAAACCTCTTCAGACCTCAACTGAGGCGTTTATAGACACGAAAAAGGATTGAGAAAAAAAGCACTTTTTTAAGAAAAAAATATGCAAAATAATTGTTTGCAATGTGCATTATAGGTTTTACATATTTAAGAAAATATCACGGGTTGAATTTTTATTTAAATATTTTTTCTTGTAATATCGATTAATAATTGTTTATTTGTATATGATAAAAAGATAAGTCAACCCTAGTACGAAGTAACTAATCTTATATTCATGTTTGCTAACTTATTACAAATACAAATTTTAAGTGCGTCATTTAGAAGTGCAAAACGAGCAAATGAAACGGTCCTCAATAATTAACCGAAACTTAAAACAATGGCTATGTGACAAAACCCCCAAAAATGATATTCCCTGCAGGTCTTCCATACAACCTTCTCCTACTGTTCGAGTTATGATACACATCTCACATTGTTGATTCAAGTATCATACTTGTCATTTTTTTACGCACCGCGTTTGCAATAATAATAATAAAAGGGGGAAATATACCTGTAAAAAATTATAGCCGCAATTTGATGGACAGTTTATTGGAGCCTATCCTTCTTACCTGTCCACACCTATGGGAGGGGGAGGAATGTTGGCTTCCCCTATAGAAAGGAAGGTAATAGAGGGTGCGTCTCCCTATTTTTTCTGTCTTGTCTATATGACGTTGCCGAAATGTGAATGTCAAGCTAAATGAAACCATGTGTTTTGATAACCGAGTCTAAAATTTTCTGGATATTAATATCATAAAGATCTATTAATGATGGCAGAACTCCAATGTCACTCAAATTGGCACTCGTTGATGGGCATTCAAAAATGTGGTTTGGTGTTAGCTGCGTATCTAGGCAGTTGTCACAGTTTCTATACACCTTCCTGCCCTCTTTGTCTATTTTCATGCCTCTGTGGTGATTGGTTCTTAATCTGGCAATGGTTTTTGTGGTGGATCTATCTGCATTTAAATTACAAAGAAGGTGGCCGTAGTGAGCCTAGTGGTCAGCGTCTCGGTCTCGGATCGGAAGGTCCTGCGATCGAGTCCCGGTACCACTGAAGACCTACCGAGTATATGCGGAGTACGTGCTCGTTAAATCTGTTGGGTCCAAAGTCCTCTAAGTTCCATACCAAATCAATACCTCTGGGGGTGACAAGCCAATTCTGGGGATCCTCTAGTTGGCCTCTGTCTCTAAAAATTAGATGGATCCACTTATGTGTGTGTTGTCTGTTGTGTCTGTCTTACTTGACGAAGGTTTATAAGCGGGTCGCTGACCAAGCACACAAACCTGAATATATATGTCTACCAACCAACCAACCAACCAAAGAAGGTGCTTCGTTTGAATAGATTTTTTTCTTAATTTAGATTTAGCGATTGCATTTGCATCTTAAAGATAAACTTTATTATTATTAATGTTGAGATTTCTGGCTTCCTTTGCTAATCTATCAGCGTCTCACTATTAAGTCACGGGTTAACAAGATGAAAGAATAAGGTTTATTAGTAATGCAGTATAGTTTTTTGGGGAGTTTGTATCAGAATGTTTCAGTAAAGAGAGAAAAATGCAGTTCTCTAGATGCTAGGAAAATGTTTAGTTTAAATGTTATGTAATGCATTGTTGGATACATTTAAAAATAGAATAAGAATTTTCGAATGTAGATGTTTAAAGGTTGGTTAACAAGGTGTAAACAAAAAGGTATATTAGGAATGCAATTTTGATTTTTTTTTATGAATTTCTACCAAAATGTAATCAGAATTTTCGAATAGAGTAATAAAAATAGAGGTTAACAAGATATACCAGACAAAATAAAAATTATAAAATAATTTTTTTTAATGAATTAATGTAATTGATGCATATAAACTTAATATTATAACGTCTATTGTATAGAAAAAAAGTTATTATTGTTACTGTTCTTATTATTATTGTGTCAACCATTTGTAATAGTACACTGCTCAAAACAATTAGCCCAATTTACTATTTTTGGATATAATCGTAATCTATAATAAAAAGTCATCAATTATTCGCATTTGTTATAAGTATATGTATAGAAGAAGCCTCAAACAAACGATATCTCAAAGAAAATGCAATACAAATGACGTAACATTTTTTACATCATACGAAGTGCTTATTTTAGTAATGGTACAGCTCCACTCGCTCCCTTATTTCGAGATACTATGTCGTAAAAACTTTGAGTGCCGTTGGGAATAACATCATAGCGTGTTTTTGTAGTGTACTCTGATGGCACTAAAATCAATCTAGTATTTTTGTTTTTGTTAAAATATTTAAATGTTAATATATATTTGAAAGTGTAATAAATTACCTTTTTTTAATAAATCGAAGTATATATCACAATGAAAGTGATATTTTAATGAAAATAATATCGAGATAACTTTGAGGGATAAACGCAAAAAACATGCATTGCACTCACTGATGCTCACTTTGTAGTAAGTATAGGTTTGTAGTTAAAGACAAGGTTATTATAGTGTATCAATATCCAAAAAGGCGAGGTTGTAATCAAACGTATCATCTAGCGGATTTTTTTATCATTAGAAATGCCCCCCCAAAATGTCTTGATCAAATATTAAATGGGTTCATTCTGTTCTTCTAGATATTTATTTTAAATTTTTATATTTTATTTTATTTATTTGCACAGTCACGCAGAAAAAATATCTATTTACATGACATGAAAAGAAACAACAACAAAAAGAGCATACATAATACATAAAATCAAATGCAATTTGTTGGGCTGATTTCATAGTTATCCGGCCAACAAATTACAAAAATAGAGAAATAATGTCACATTTTCGCTTAGGACTTCGCTTCGCAAATGCGCTCACATTTGGCTATCAAAGAAAATATTGCATTAACATGACGAAGTTATTAACTAGGTCAATGAATTCAAAAATGGATTGTTATTTTGATCTTTTTTTAACAGTGGGTTTTACTTAAGACAATTTAATTTAGGGTAATACGTTTAGGAGCATTAAAATTTAGTAATTATATTAATGATGGGCAATCAATGTTATTATTTGATATATCGTTAGCAAATTTAGTTTTTCAGTTTAGTTTTTATATAAATCTGATATAAAAAGATGAAGACGTGTGATCTAGAATCCAAAGAAAACTATCTGGACACGACTTATACAAAAAAACAACAACTTCGCAACGTAATTTATATCCGTCCCCTTCCAAAGTGTTATTTCTTGCACCCCCAGTCTCCCCCCTCGATTCCAGGGAGGGGGTCTTCAATCCGTGATGGCATGCGTAGGAAGGCACAACCCAAACACCGCCAACTTACCAGTCATACCTGTTTGCTGTCCTTAAAACAAATGTAGAGTTACTTTTGGGTAATCGCCTTGTCTGTCACTATTATTAACGACTTGAGCGGAGATTATAAAAGAGGGAATTTTATTATTAAAGTTAGGGAGACCGCTTTGATTTTTATTGCTTGTTGACAAGCCGTAAAAGTGGTGAGAGGACCGGGAATTTGATACGAAACTAGGTGTGCAGTCGCCGCTGCGAAATTAGTTTAGTAGAGAAGTTATGAGGGTATTGTTCTTTGAAAGGTTTTTTCGTGTAACCAGGCGTAACTTAATATAACATTTGTAACTTTGTATATATTTTCTGTAAATCTTTAATCATATCTTTGTATAGTATCTTCAAGGTAAAAAATTAGGGTTTCACAGTAAAAGAATTAAGTTAAAAAACATAATATTTAGGTTATTTCCCTACAGAAAATAGTTCGTTATCTTAAACTACTGCAGTTTTCTGTAAAATTGTATCTCAGTTGGTTAAAATACATATTTTCTCTGTAATCGGATAAAATCTGAAACCACTGATACAGATTGCACCAGCTGAGAAAAGACTTTTCTCCTTGATTACGAAAAGAAGAAAATTTTATGTACATATGCAAAGCACTACCGTGGCCGTGATGGTACAGTGGTCAGTGTGCTGGTTCCTATGCCGTCAACGTGGGTTTGTATACGGGTTATGGTTTGAGGTTATCTTTTTTTAAACGTACCCTGCAATAGAGAAAATATGTTAGGCACGAATATTTTCTGTATTGCAGGGTACGTTTAAAAAAAGATAACCTCAAAGCAAAATTGCAAAATTGCCAGAAAATGTCTGCAATGCTTCGGACAAAACCTGTTGATTGAATTTTCCCACAGTCAAGTAATACAGAAAATATGTTAGGCACGAATATTTTCTGTATTGCTTGACTGTGGGAAAATTCTATCAACAGGTTTTGTCCGAAGCATTGCAGACATTTTCTGGCAATTTTGCTGCCAGACATTTTCTGTAATATAACAGGTTTTTATACACTGTTGTTTGTGTTATTTATCTGAGGAAGAAAGCTTTAGGTGCAAGTAAGTATACATTTAAGTCCTTGTAGTCTAGTCCTTTTATAATACATCAATTCTGAATCGGGGTTTTATATTGTTTTGTATTTATACCAATAGTAGCATTTATTCTACAAATTAGAAGTCAGTTAAACGTGTGAAATCGTATTAAAAAATTTTCATTAAAAATTTAGCAAATTTTAAAATTAGCTAACGTAAAAAAGAACAATAAATGTAAAAATTGGTGAATAAATATTAAAGGAATCGTGTTTGACAACAAAGAAGAAATGCTTTTTACATATAGAAAAAAACGTATTCCTGTAAACCATTACAGTATGTTTTTTTTTAAAAAATTTCTAAAACAAAATACGTTTATTATTCTAAATAACTTTAATTATAATATAAAAGATGTAACACACTTCAATGCATTTTCAAAACCATCTTTTAAATATTTATTGCGTCATTAAATTTGAAGTTTTGAAAGTTAAACTACGCGATTTCATCAAACATACATTACCGAAAATTTATTATCGCTAAACTTAATAAATCAGAACCAACCATTTGACATGTTTTATATTTAAATAAATTAATAATCACATATATTTTCGATTAAATCTCTTTTATAGCTTTCAAGACACTATAAAAAGCCATATGATACCACCAAAGTCCATTTTTTGACTAGAATTATGCGATTTGGCAGCAAACGTGTTCAATAAAATGAATAGCGGCTCCCTTCAATAAATCTGTCCCATGAACAGCTATACATTAGAGTTTGAAATTAATATAAGCCCACTCTACTAGAAACCAAGTACTTTAAGATTGACTAGTTGTGATGGAAACTTTATCACTTGGTGTCATTCTTCGGCTATAAGTAGTGTGTCGCTGGTGGAAAGTAGCCACGCTATTGTTAAACGGAGAATAGGTGTAAATTGGCTATTTTGAGAACACAGTTATGTTTTCTTTTTTCACCCCTTCCATCTCGCTCCCTTGTAGTGAGGTTTTGCCCTCTATTTCTCACTCCCGTGATATTTCTGGGCTTGAGTGTTCGGAAGTAACGCGCCAATAACATTGAAAAAACTAACTTAAATCCACCAATTAAAACACCAATAAGATTAACTATTTTTTTTAAACTAAAAACAAATGAATAGTTAAAAATGAATATTTATGTATTGTTCATGCACAAATTTTCAGAGGAAAAAATGGCACCTTTATGACGTTTTTTTTTTTTTTAAGATTATCCTATCGTTAAGAGGTTAACCATTTCTAGTCGTTACAATACTTATTTCTTATCGCTTACAGGCACAACTAATTTCAGTGTTAATTTGTGCTTTCAAGCAATACAAAGTTCAGTGTTAAATAATTGGATAAAATTGTCTTATATTTCAAATAATTTAAAATAATAGCTGATGGTATATAAGTGAAATAAAACATATATGGAGTTTAAATTGAATTGAAATTATTCTTATTAAATGTATATTTAAGTATGTTCAGTAGTATATTAAAAGTATAGTGTAGTATATTTTTACAGTTTGATGAAAGGTTTATTTTTAGGAAAAGAATAAGTGTCATGAAAACTTCCATTGTTTTCCTTATGCATCATAAAAATTTTACAACCACAAGGTTTTTTTTTCTTTTTTCTCCAAAAAGTAACTTTGACTCTTTAGGATAACTTTGGCTTTTCAAATATTTTTGCCCATTTAAAAGCCGATAAATAACTTTCAACTTACTAAAAACAAATATACATATTTGGGGAAAGTTATAGCAAATAAACTCGACGAACAAAAATTTTAGTTACCATGAAGGCCAAAGTTTGCCTCAGTTGATGTTAAATAATGATAAATTAGTACATTACATATTGTTCAAATAAATAGTATAAAAGACAATGTCTCAAGAATAAGTGAATGAATTTGAGAGGTTATTTTCTTCGACATCTTGCGATACAAGTCGCAGCGAACAGCCGACAATTGGGACCTATTTCACAAAAGACGAAGAAATATGCTTCAGTCGCGAAGAGAAAGTATTTTATGAACGAGAAATTGACGGCCACACAGATGGAAACAATATCCAGCTTTTTTCTATTTATTCCACTTCTCGCCAAAATGGATGTGGAACTCATAAAATGATATTTCTCTCTTTTTCCTTTCGGTTTTTTAGTTTTCAGTGCATCTAAATCATGAGTTTCCCCCGATTTCGATTTCACCCGTTTGCTGTGGCCCATTAAATTCTTTCTGAGGCAGTTTGGTCTTCAACGGCCGACATGGGTTTTCTGGAGAATTGTAAAAGATTCTGGAAAGTCTCCACAATCGTTCTTTTTTTCTTCTAGCAATCGCCAATCGTCATTTGGAAATATGGCTATTGGAGGTCTTTCTCATAAAGTACAATGCAAAAAAAATTTGGAACAATGCTGGGCTATATATATGCTATCCATCATTACTCAATGGCCATCAATGTTTCTGGATTATTAAGACTGAACTATCTGCGTTGGTATGTAGTATAAGATACTTAAGTTTAAATATTTAAATATAGATAATATGAAGAGTAATGAATAATTTAAATAGGGAATAATATATTTCAAACCATATGTAAAATATGTAGATGTATTTGAATTTTTTATATTTTTTTTGTTTATAATATATTTGAAAAAAGATTTGTTCTACAAAATTTTTTAAATATGCATTTAAAAATTTTCATTTTTTGATATTTATTATTATTATATTGCTTTATAATTTTGTTTATATTTTAATACTTTTAAAATTGAATTTCTTTATGTAGATGTTATTGATTATGAATTTGTATAGTAGTCAATATTCGTCAGACATAACAACTTTCAATATTACTAAACTCTAAAAACTATCTTGTAAAATGAGCTGGAATTATAACCATATTTTATGTTAAAAAAAAGAAATACTTTATTTTATATTTTTTTCAAAATGAACTATGTATAATTATTTGATATTTGTGACGTTCCTTATTAGTATTTAGACGTGAAGTTGGTTGCTGGTTTGACAATAAGCGAAATAAATAAAAATAATAACAAATTTCTTATAAATTAGTCAAATCGGTAACGTTTACAAAAATTTGATTTATTACCGAAACACTATTTCCTTACAGTGCTTTTGTAAACATGTGTTTAAGACATTACAGCATAGTTTTTCACTATATTTTGGAGTTTTAATATATGATTTATATTCTAATTCAATACCGTCATCAGATCTGCAAAGCCTCATCACATCTATAAATTGGAACTTTTTCTAATGTTTCAAATAAACTTTATATCACCAATAGTTTTTATAAATATAGCGTAAACGTTTAAAACAATTAATAATGTATTTAGGTGGGTAGGTGTAGATAGGTTCACTAACGCTTCTTTAGTTTGTAATCTGCATATAAAGCTTCATTACACTACATATTATTCACAATGTTCTAGGCGCTCTATCTCTATGAGAAAAATCAGGGACCAACGTCACGCTGTTTTGAGCCTAAGTCATACAGCTTATTATATGTTCCTGGCTGAAAGGTTAGAAAAAGCCCAGACAAAAATTCCGAATTTACTTTCGTCCATTTCATCCTACTCGGTACGTGCCTGTGCATGAATGAGAAATATCTTTGATTTCCAACTAAAATAAGAATGGTCAAAATAAGAAGGCTTGGAATAAAGCATTGGAGTGCGACACCATAACGGAGGAAGCACGTTCAAGAGCTCTGTTGCATTGGAAACGTGAACCTGCATTTAATGGGAATGGTTGAAGTTGGTATGGTTAAATTTGGAAATGCTCACATTTTGTGACGGTGAAATTTTTTTTTAGTTCTATTGTTTAATAATTTATTGTAATTTCTAAACTTTAGCACTTATTGCTATAATGGGTATTTTTCAAAATATCCGTTAAGTCCATTATGATAGTTGAAAACTGATCTTAATAGTTATTTTCTTAAGTTTCAGGTGAACTTTAACTATTTAGTTGGATAGATAGGAAGCTGAAGATTTTATGAATAAATAGTACCAGAATAAAATTAATTTAATACTTAACCAACTATTATTTTATTAGGTACTTTTAACAACCATACCCAACCATACCATATTGTGTTGTGATGGTTATTTTTTTAATTAAATCCAATCCATTATGATAGTTGAAAACTATTTTGAATATTTCTTTTCAATTATTTTCAGATAAACTTTAACTCTTTAGGTGGATAGCTAGGAAGTGGAAAATTAAATGAAAAACCGGTTAACGAATACTAAAGTAATTTAATACTTAACCAACTATTATTATATTAGGTATTTTAACGCGAACCATAACCCTAATAACTATAAGTCGCCTAACACACAAAATCCCATCAATCTTTCTTAAATTTAAAATCCCCTAATTAGTCTGACATTAATAAACAGCTAACGTAAGACACCAATAGCCCGCACTAAAGTTAAAATTGAAACTATATACCCACAGTATTGCATATACCCAACTAGCTACATACCCTCAATTTAGGGCCCAAAAAATTCCCCGAAACTCGGCGATAAGATAGTTTTTTTTAGCGTCTTCCTGAAAGGATAATTACGGGTTTGGGTCCACAAGCGTGAAAATGCCTTCTTTTTGTTGCCTTCGCCGGCGGTTACAAAACAAGAACTGAATGCATAATAAGCGTTTTTTGAATATCCGATCAGTTATTAGAGAGAGAACGGGCCTCGAGATGACCTAGTGGTTAGGTGGTGCTTTGCGGTGCAGCTGGTTTTGGGTTTGAGTGGTGCTGACACTATAAAATTGGGTCGGGTATCAGCGCACTGAATATACACTACAAAAAATCTGTTAATTATCGTCACACTGGAGCTACACGAGGGCTATTGGCAACAGGTGTCGTAATTTGTAGAAAAAAATATATAAAATTGCAGCACATTTTGCGGTTATTTTTTGCATCACGGTGTTATAATGCTTGTTTTACAGCAAATTGATGTTTTCTTGACGAACAGAGTCACGTGAACAATTTACTTTAATATCGTTTTAAATAGCGCCATTTTGTGTGACCAAGGAGAAGTGCCCAAACTGGCGCGATTGGATTTATTGTATACTGTAAAAAAATCTGTAAAATTACTTACATTTTGCTGTTACTTTTTGCATCACAGTGTTGTAATGTTTGTTTGACAGCAAATTGGTGTTCCTTGACGTAATAGTCACTTGAACAACTTACTCCAATAGCACTTGAACAAAAAAAGATGGCTGCATCCAAGCACTGCCAGTGAAGCAACCGCTTTCGCTGGTACCACAAAATAAATTTTACATCACAATTAAAATCACAGCACAGGGTGAGGGCAGCACTTTTACCATCCCACTGTGAAGGTAAATTAGAGGGATTTTTTTACAGTGCACATACTACACGAGTTCTAGGTAAATCAACTTGGAGCTGTATTCATAGTGTATAGTCAATAGAGAAGAAATATAAGTAGATACTTAGTAACGCTATACTGCGAATGCCAAGAATAAATACTATTTTACATGTTGGTAGCCCCGTGATTTTAAGAAATTGATGGCATGTTTGTCATCAAATTAGTTAATTAAGTGTATTACCCCTTAGTTAATTAAGTGTATGTTGCCATTTGGCATGGCAATAACATACAAATTTACTACAAATTAAAATAAAAAGTGTTAAAATTGACATAGTTCAAATGTGCAATAGTTACGCTTGCAGTGTGTTACTTTCAAAATAAGACAGATATCTTTATTTATATGTATTGGTGCTATTAACTCCAAAAACATCGAAATTGCAGATACGCTCTTCTATCTTGCAGCGGCAGAGGTGTCCATCTCGTCACTTATGGCCACGGTTTTAAACTGCGAGGCGTAGTTGGCTGCGTTCAAGCTCCTCATGGCGGCAGAAGTAAAGTGTCGGAAACGTTCAAACCAAACCATACCGCTTTTCAAAGGAGATTCTTCCACTGTCAATGACGCCATGCACAAATTGGGCCAAAAAGCCGAGAACTAAATAAGTTTATTTTTATATGTTTACACCAAACTTGAGTTATGTTTAAATGCGAGGATATTCACAAGAAAAGAACAACAAAAAGAAACAACATTTGCATTTTATAGATTTTTATCTAAAGCAGAAGTAATTTGAAGTGATTGGTATCTCTATAATTCAAGATGAAAGATGCGGCGATTTTAATTTTTCACACATTCACACAATGGAACTGTAAATCAAAACAAGATTTATGAGGGTATTTTGGAAAAAAAGGCCTTAAGTATCTACTACTAATTTTTAAGCTGGAAATTTAATAGTGCCAAAAGAAAAAAACATATATTATGCATTTAGTATGATGCTTGTTTTAAATTTTGCATTTCCTTTCCATATTGATAGAAATTTTTTAAACTTCTTAAAAATGCTCTTTGATAAACTTTTTACAAATCAAAAATTATTGTATGATATATTTTCGATATCAATCAGATAGTATTCTCTCATTACGCTATCGCGATACAGAATTAACATCGAGAGATTTTGGGCTTTATATGAAAATATTTTTTTCTTTTAGTTTTGAAACATTTTATTTTTATTACTTTTAAATCCTGGATTCTACATGATCTTTAAAATATTCCGTTAAACTACATTTATCCTTTTAATTCCATACACATAAATTTTTAAAACATTCCTTCAGTTGTTGTGCATTTTTATAAAAAAAAATTGGTATTTGCGGTATTGGAAAATACTTTAAAAAATCGATAATTAATAAAAAAAAGTTATTCCAATTTTTAAATAAAATTGTAATAGTTAGATGAGAAAAAAAAATTCAAATATGCGGGAAGAATAGCCTTCCCTTTTTTTACAAACACTTTATAGGTTGCATAGGAATTATTATATATTAAAATGCATAAGTAATATCAAGAAATGTTTTTAATATTTTCATGAACGCAATTAATTTTGCATTAATAAAATAAATTTTTAATGTAACGTCTCTATGCATTTCACATATGCGGTCTATTAACAAAATTTTGCAAAATTACTTTAAAATTCTTATCGGTAAATCACTAAACACTTTAAAAGCGATTATAATCACCGCAACTCACTTAAAGGAACACGCTACCCAAAGAACTATTACGCATATTTTCAACCATTGCACATTCAAAGAATTTTGATAGATTAAGTACAACTAAACAAATATACAGAAAAAAAGGCCTTACGCGAAACGCTTTCCAAATAGTTTTAAACTTTAAAAAAATAAAAATATATATATATATATATATATATATATATATATATAATATATATATATATATATATATATATATATATATATATATATATATATATATATATATATATATATATATATATATATATATATATATATATATATATATATATTATATATATATATATAAATAAAGACAAAAAAAAGTAAAATGAAAAAATTAAAAATAAGATATGGAAAGAAACCAAAAATAGTGGGAAAGGCCATTTCATCAGGAGGTAAAAACCTTAAGCCACTATTAAAACAATACACTTTTCTGTATTGGGATGGACGAGAGTCAAATCAAAAAATCCAAATTTTACCCCGAAGTGTACTGTGGAATTTCCAGAAGAGAATTAAAAACAAAATCAAAATTAAAAAACAAAATCAAAATTAAAAACATAGATAAAGACAAAGTTACATAAAGCAGATGAAGCGAATAAAAAACAACCCGAAACTTTGAAGCCAACCACTTCTCACAAAGTCCGAACTAAAAACTTAGGTGAAACTATTGACAGTTACAGTGTAGAAATTAAGTGCGGTGAAGGAAAAAAAATAGACTGAATAAAATTTAGAGCTATTGGTTTTCTTAAGAAGAAGTTCTGATGGGTAAATTTTGTGCCAAAGGTGTATAAAATCAGGATAATCAAAGACAATCAGGTCATCATCAAATCGGAAGGCAGTGAAGTTTAAAAGAGTGTAGTTTTTCTCAAACCAGTGTAAAAATAAATTTGCAAGGATAGTTGAAAAGGAACTACCTTGTGGTATTCCATTAACTTGTTGGTAGATTTGTTCACTATTGTAAATAAAATTATTAAAAATGCAAAAATTAATCAGTTTATTCCAATATTCCTGACTAATATTTAAAATACTATTGTAATCATTATAATAAGCAGTGAGGACGTCTTTTAGGTGAAATAAAGGTAGGCTAGAAAATAAATCTTTGAAGTCAAAAGTGTCAACTGGATGAATATTCTTGTTATGCAAGTGTTCTAAAACAGGTTTATTGTTGTTAATAATCCCAGTAAAGCCTTCACCGACAATAAAATTGTAAAGTTTGTTCAGCAAATTAAAAAAGATATCACCAGGTTTATTGATGTAAGTGTTGGAACCACAGGTTATAAAGCGAAAAGCTAATGGGGTTTTGTGGAATTTTGGAGTGATGGTAACATAGGGAAATTTAATGGCGGAGTTATTAATTTTAAAATATTTATTGAAGGCACAATAATCTTTTTACATACACTTTTGTATGTGTCGGATGATTTTAGTTCATTGTCAAGAAGAGACAAGTAGAAGTTTTTACAAATGAAAGCATAATTATTGGAGGCTTTGTCCACTGGAGTTATAATAAAATTATTTTGGATGTGTTTGACAGAAGCTTTTAAGTGTTTTTGGTTGTAGTGGGAAAAATTAAAATTATAAAAGTTGTTATCTATGAAGGTTTGAAAATGTTTAAAAAGTGTCCACTTCCACATAGTGAACTGTTTTAAGGGTGTGTTATACTGATAAGAAATTTTAAGGATGAAATTGTCAATATTATTAAGAAAAGAAAGCTTATATTTATCAATATTTTTATATAAGATTGGTCTGAATTTAGTGCCTTTTGAAAGGACATCCCTTAATTGTGGATCTTCAATTAAATTTAGGTCACCAGTGATGATGTGATTGTGATGATGATCAATGAAATCTTTATAATGGTGGTCTGTGCAGCAGCAGTTAATGGTATCACGGTGAGAGACGGTATTAGAACAAAAATCATTATAGTTGAAAATGGATCTGCCAAATGGAGTGGGGTATTTAAAGGCTTTGGAAATGTTTAGGTTCTTAATAGGGAAAAGGTTAGATATATTATTGATAGTATTGTGAAAATTGAAATGATCATAACTTGGATGTAAAAAATCGAATGTAAAGAATCTCTTATCCTTCTTATTAGGAGCAGTCATTTTCGAGGTTTTAAGCTTTAACAGGTCAAAGACCAAAATTTTAAAGTGTGTGTTTTTAAAAGTGCGATTGTTGAGAGAATCGAAAAAAGTGAAGCTATTTCTTTTATTGAAGGAAAAATGAAAATTTTGATGGCCTTCCAATCAAAGTCCAAAAGAAATTTAGATTCTAAATTAAAAATAACATCTTGAAAATTAAGAATATCCGGTGATCTTTTTTTCTTTCCACCTCTCTTCCCACGAGTGGTTTTAAAATTAGGAGTGTGAAATAATTTAGAAGTATTGCAATTGGTGTGGTTGATTTGCGTGTGGTTGAATGTATAATTTTAAACGATATGAAATGATAGTTTTGTACATCAGCATAAAATGGTTTTCTTTTATAAGCCTTTCTTCTTTAGGGACAACTATGTCTAAAATGCTAATAATAGCTTTAGAGAAAGGATGGATATTGAAGTGGTCAAATTCTGCATTAAAAGATGGATTTAAAGCATATTTTTTTTATGTCGTTCCTGTGATTATTTATTCGGAGATTAAGGGGGCCACTTGTTTGACCGATATAAGAAATGTACGCGTCCTGGAAGCTCCCTTGCTCCTGGCTTTAATAGACAGGATCAAACTGCTCTTGCCCGCTTTCGAAGTGGCCACCTTAAGACATTGAAATTTAATGAGGGATCCAGGAGCTTCGAAATTTGTTCTAACTGCTTTTTTGAGCAGGCTTCGCCTGATCACATACTCGCGTGCCTGGAGCTCTCCAAGCAGGATTTTGACGACGACCCTTTAATGGTGTTGGACTTTCTGAGGGTGTACGATGTCATGGACCTGGTCTAGCACTGCTGGCCTCCGGGGGCATGCAACAACAACAACAACCGAAATATTACATATTGAACATTGTAGACGGTAGATACAGTTATAGACTTTACATGCAAGAGGAAGATTGTCATTATTTGAAGTATTTGAGGGAGAAATGCATGGGCAGGTGAGGCATCTGGAGTCCTTATTTTTTCAATTGTTTTATATATATATATATATATATATATATATATATATTATTATATATATATATATATATATATATATATATATATATATATATATATATATATATATATATATATATATATATATATATATATATATATAATATAGATTATATATATATATATATATATATATATATATATATATATATAAGGATGTTTATTTTAGTAAGTTGGTATGAGAGAAAACTAGAACTGATTCATACAAAAACCTTATCCATGCCTTCTCCGGGTTTGAATCCCGGAAAAGGCATTGATTTTTGGGTTGTCCTGAGTACATGTGGAGAACGTGATCGTTAAATCTGTGGGTCCGAAAGTCCTGTGGGCGGTCATAGCACATTACCATGGGTGCAGCTTGCAAGGAGAAAAAAGCCCCTTACCTTCAGCGGCGTGTCTAAATTGAAGAGAAGGTTCCATTTGGAGCAGAAATCAGACTTAGAACCCTCATGAGTGCTTACAGCCTTGTGCCAATTGAAGCTACTGAACTCCCTCTATTAATGGAGGCACACGACAACAATAATAACAGTAGATGTAGAAACCTAATTCAAACCTGGTGCGAAAAGGGTTACAAAATAATGCACTCTAACAGGCATAAACTCATCACTTAATTTATGGACGGCCCCTAAGTCTCCAGTTCAAATCTTGGTTTTTAAATAAAACTAATTAATTGCAAGAAGTAAATTCTTAAATAATTAATTGCACGAAGTAAATTTGTAAAAAAAAATCCATAATATATGCCAAAACTCAAAAACAAAAATAAATAAAACTTATTTTGCAAACCACACCAAATGTCAAAGAAAGGAGTTAAAATTGAGGATTCATATTATTATTTTTCAAATATCCAGTGACAGTTCAGCAGTGAATTTCCCGCCCTAAATCCTGTTAACAATGATAGAGTCGAGCAATATTATGCGCCTATGACAGTTCTTTTTCAAATTTCATTGGATTTTTCCCTCCGTTGAAAATGAAGTGTCAAATATTAAGATTCGAATTTCGCTTTGGAAGTATTCCAGTTGGGGAGGTTATAATAGTGTGGGGGTGTTACCGGGACAAAGTCTATGCAAAATCCAGTTTGCCAAATGAGGAAATTAGTTGCTTCATCCAAACTAGTGCTTGGACCAGAGAGGAGAAATAGAAGTAGACACGCAGTAACCCTATTCCAAAAATCTTATCACTAAATGCCTTAAACTACGATATTTCTATTTTTTTTCATCAAAAAGACTTTTTTATTTCAAAGTACATATTGGAATAATTTAATTGATTTGTCTATTTCCAGGCCCTAATTGCCTGGACATATTTAATAAACTACCTACTGAACTTCAGAGTATCCCTTCTTTTTGCAGGTTTAGAAATTCCTTATTTAAATTTATTTTGTCAATAGACGATATTGATGTATTTTTTAATTTGTAGAAGCGAACGGTTTTTTTTTATATATATTTCCCGCTGACCAGAATTTTGGGCATTTTGTTTTGATTATTTAGCATTGCATTGCCACTTTTTTCTTTTTGTGTATATTTATGTATTTAAATTTATAATTTTGTGGGTTTTTTTATTTCAATTTATAATGTCTTATTATTGTGTCTTTCAATTATGTCAAACAATTATGTTTATATAGTCACATATACGGCTTTTTTTTACCCCCTTGTGACCAACAAAATTTTTCTCTAATTGTTTGTTTTTTGTGTTAATAAAGTGTTTGTTTATATGTCCACAAGTAACAATAGTCTGTTCACTCACCAATGGCGAAAGAGATTGGCTTGGAACTTACTGTTTCATCAAGGTGGCTGTGAGAAATAACTCCGTAGATGGACTGTTTAGCGCCACAGGCTACTGAGTTTGGCACACGTTAGCAGACCATTATTGCTTGTTGACATATTACCAGAAATTTGGCCTTTTTGGCAATGGACTGTTCAATTTATGTAATAATGCAACAAACACAATAAGACTATGTACTCTTACTTTTCATCTTTATTTTTAAATTAAGTTTGTTTCACCAGAAGGCGCTAAGTTGTCAAGTATTACTCTTTCATTGTCAGTCACGTGGTTTATTTTTTAGCCACTTTTTTCCTGAAGATTGAATAAGGCCTTCGACACTTATCTCAGTTCTATACCCCAAATGCTTTAAAATCACATGACACAGGATTATTTTTAGTCCCCCCCGGAAGAGTGTTACTATGCCTCTACTTGTATTTTTTCACTATAAAGGAAAGACTAGGATGTAGAAGTACATTATAGGACCTTAAGAACTAAGGCGTATTATATTCTTTTAATGATTTTCAGACAGCTTCAATTTGCATTCGCGCCAAAAACGCTGTCAGTTTATTCTAGCCCCCAATACTTCCGGCAGACAGAGTCATATTTTCTTTACTTTTACATTATACGTCTTATTGTAAGGATTGTACACTGTTCTTTTATTGGTTATAGCCTCATTCTGTGATACATAAAAAAGTGTACAAATCACATTTTAAATGATTCTAATATAGTACATTTAAGGACAATTTAAGAAAAAAAACTTTTGTTTAAAAAATGTCAATTTTGATTCATCTTTATAACAGTTATAAATAACTAATAAATAAAAACGTCTAAAAAACTTCTAATGATACAAATTATCTTGTTTCGTGAATGATAATTGTTTATATAATTTATGAATATGAAAAATAATTTTAGTTGAATTAATAATTTTATGCTAAAATTGAAAATATTATGTAAAAATATACTCAAAATTTTTTGCATAATTATAATTTTAATAGTCATATTTTCACTAGTATTATTACTATTTTATATTTACAGAGGATTAACTCATTAACGACCACTGTCAAAAAAATTTGCATGCGAAAAAAGCTTTCTGTTTTAGTTTATCTAAATAACCAAAATGCACTGTGAAAAATATCAGTGAAACTCCACACCAAAAATTATGTAAGGAAACTCCACCAGTTAATTTGTGTTGTTAAATTGTCGTTAAGTTGTGTTCATTTGTCAAAGATTAATAACCCTTATTTTGGCCCTGACATGAAAAGTGGTGCACACTTTAACCGCAATTGGCATTTCAAAACCCAAATCAAACGAAATAATACTCCCTTATTTTTAAAGTGTAGGTAATACAATTTAACTCTTATAAGGAAACTCATTTTTTTAAGTTCTCTGATTCTATGTAGATTTTCTATTTAAAATTTTAGGTCAAACACGCAAACTGTGTGCACCAGTTAACTGGTTTTAGTCTGACGTGAACCTAACCTAATGCAACTTTCTCTGCACTTACAATCTCTGTCAATAGAGAAATCGGTAATTTATGTTACTCGCCCCAAGATATAACAAAAATATTTGGTCCCAACTATTGCATAACATCGCTGCAAACCCATTATCATGCATTAGTTTAACTATATTTTTACTTGTACTTCATTTCCCTTTGAAATCACACGGTTTTTAGGTATCACCGACCCCCTACTACGCCGTGAATAATTACGTGTTTTGAATTATGCAAATAGTCTTCAGCTAACAGTCGGAGCTAAGAACGGGGAAAAGAAAGTACCATTGTTTCGTATTTAAATATTTTTTTAAGAAAACATTCGTGTTTTTCATCACGTTTTTGGATCGTAGGTGTAGTGGTCGTAAGGGGGTCATTGCAAGCGAGACACATAAATTTTTTGTAATGAATATTTAAAAAATAGTCTCAAACACAAAAAACACACATGTCTTTGACTAAATACCATTATACGAATGCTATGGAGCAGAGAGGGCTTCAAGTTCACTTCCAAAGCGACCATTATTCTTCTAAAACCCACAAGAACCAATTCCGATTATTGAAAAAAAAATGAAGTGTTATAATGGCTATTTTTGCAACGTTTATTTTTATGCAAAATATGGTATTCTTTGTCCGTGTTGTTTGTTATTTTTTAATGGTTGTGAGACTCATCCTGTGTGACTAACTTGTAAGTCCAATACAAAGGGGAATTACAGTGTTTTTTCTTGTTTTAATCCTACTGCAGCAGTCCTAATTAAAAAAATACATTTTTTACATTTACACACAAAACACATTTACATTTTTCTGAGACTTGAAGTCTATAAAATCGCTTATTTCCTGTTCGCTTGTTCCGGTTTGTAGTTCTCGGGTAAATTATATTAAACTCATATGAAGAGTCCAGGGGGAAAAGCCCTTCATCGACTAGATATCCCTCAATATCAGGTCTCTTTGGGGACCATAGCGAGTCATCGCCTAAACTGGTATAAGGAAAGATGTTTTTCATTTTGTTCTTCTCTCGCGGAAACCCTGAAGCGCTTGTACCGAGAGAAGAACCAAGGGAGAAACTGGTTTCCTGTCAATCAAGGGGTTCTTCCCCTAGATTCTTTTCATGTTAAATTGCTAAGATATTTTGATTAATTTCAGCTTAAAAGATGTGAAGTTTAGTAAACAAAAACTCAGTTTTTTATTTATATTTTATATTATAAATAACTTTGTTTTTATTGTAATCAGATTTTAATGACAAAAAAATTTTGTAAACGCACCGTTTTGAATTGTTTTATTTGTTTATTAAAATATAGACACTAAAACAAACACTGTTAAGCTTTTTGTTAAATACTATTACTCCATACTTCGAATATTTTTTATGTCCATTAATTCCCTTAATATTCGGTTACTTAACCTTCCGAAGTATCATTGAAAAAATTAATGGAAAAGAAAGCACAATGGATAATAGATAATTAAAAACACATTTCTCTTGCATAACGCATTAGCACATGTTGGTTTTAATTATTTAGAAACTGACTTAATCCCCTGCGAATAATTAAATTCCATCTTTTGTCTTTTGTACAGTTTTAAGTGCAATTACTGAAATACATTATTTGCTAAGTACGCATTTTTATTTTCTAACCAAACTCTATTTAATTTCAGAATAATTAGAAAACCCGGGTTTAATATATTTCTTTATTAAGCTACACCTGAATTAAAATATTAACATAAATTTAATTAAAATATTAAAAACGCATAACAAACGTACTAAATTAAGGAATTTATGTATTTCTTTACTTTCAAAATGTTTACGGGTCCTTGTTTTCAAAATATGCATTACTTAATTAAGTATTTTAAATGTACTTTTTATTTCCGAATAAACCATGTTTCATTAATTTGAAGTAAGAAAGAAATTAGCTGCAAGCATTCGTAATGCATTACGTTACGTTATCAAATGTTTCAATAAAACAACATTAAAAAATCGCGAAAATTTGAGTTTTTTCATTTTTGTTTTACTAATTATTTTGATGCAAAGTTACTTAGGGGGACGTCAATAAATTGCGTGATTTTTTACCACCACTTTTCAGATTTCTTACACTCACTGTAAATGATTTAGATTCATTCAAAAAATTGGGTTTATTTTTATTGAAGACTACTTTTTAAGATTGCATAGATCGGAGTTAAGAATCACAGTAAAAAAGTTAAACATTAAAACTCTGAAATAGAAATTACTAAAGTTAATAAAAGAATATTCATCATAATTTAGTCCATAGAGACTCGTCCACAGTTTCAAGGGGAACATTGGAACCAACATATATCCATATGATTGGAAATGAAATAAAGCTGAAATAATTCCATCAGGAAATTTTGAATTTTTCAGAAAAATTATCTGCACTTGTCATACTAACCAACTAAAATCATCTGTGTGAACTTTTTGTTCTTCATCACGTGGTTTATTTGGTACTTTTTTGGTTTTTCAGCAAGGTTTGTAAAAAGGTTCCTGGTTCTAGTCTTACCTTAATTCTATTTATAGGGTAGCCACGATAAATATATAGCTTGTTGGATTTTTAAACATTTAAGAAAATAAATATTTTTTAATTCAATTTAACGCAATTTTTCACTAAGTTTTGCTTCAAAAATTTACGTGAGATTTGACGAGGCCACACTCACCCCCAAGTAAAATTGGGTGAGATTTGCATGGACACCCCCCCCCCTTACCCCTGAACACCTCACGTAATTTATTGACGCCCCCTCAGTTTAAATTTTAAAATAATAATATAACTTCGCAGTTGTTTACTGGTTGTGCCCTCGCATTCTGTATTTTTTAACTATATCTTATACCATTAGTTTGGCAGTGCCTCAATTAAAATAAGGTTTATAATCATAAAAATGTAAAGCGCTTTTAATTTTAAAGGTTACAAGTATATAGAGTAAAGTAGTATACATAACACTCTATTAAAGTATTTATTAAAAAAATTCGAACAAAATTATCAAGCATAAAAAATAAAATCAAAAACAAAATTTTAACCAAACAATGAAGTTAAATGATTACCGTGAGAAAAGTGAAGCATTTAATGAGATACATGTTTTTAACTATAAAGAATTTTTCAAGTCCTCTAAACCCACCTTCTTAATAATTAAGCATTAATTAAAAGTTCGCAAGAATCTTATAACATTTCAATTACTAAGTTTAATACTCAGATAATAATCCTTTTAAGTAAGTGTTTCTTATTTGCGATTAAATAGAAGGTTTTATTGAAGGTTTTAGTTTGAAAATGCAAAATAACTTAGTTTTAAATGTTAAAGTTAGTTTTATATGTTAAGGGCTAAAGTTTTTTCGCATTTGAAACTTTTAAAGTGGAGGACTTTTGTTAATTTTTTAAACTTACCTTTACCGTAAAAATGTGTTAACATATATCACTAAGTGAGGATTCGATGACGAGTTATTCCCTTAGTGAATTAATAAATAGAAGTGAGCCGCGGTAGCTCAGTCGTGTGAAGCGTCGTGCTCGCATCGGAAGGGTTGTGGGTTCTGTCCTCGGCGGTGCTCGCAATTCTGATGGTTGCTGGGTCGGCGCTTGTATTCGACTAAAGACCGCCGTGTTGCTAATGGTGGCTGGGGCACGTTAAATATGTCGTGGTCACAAAGTCCTCCATGTTCCCATACCAAATTAATACCTCTGGGGGTACCAGATCAGGGGGTTATCGGCCTTTGATCTGGATCAAAATTCCGATATGTGAGTGAGAATGGATGTGTGAAAGGGACCTTCCTGTAAAACGGATGTGTCATGCTGCGAGCAAAAAGTCGGACTTCCTCCCTTGTGGCGCTCAATAAAAACGGAAGCCGCCCCACTTCGCCTTAAAATCGGGTAGTTCTCTATTCCGGGCTCAGTTACCGAGTGGCATTAGAAACAACAACAATAAATAGAAGTATCTTGGGGGGCGTGTTATTTGACAAATTTATAGCAGTGAATAGCTTTCGTAATACATTTTATAACATAAAATATTGTCTTTTATTTTTTAAACTTATGTATAATAACAAATTTTAAAAATGATTATGAACATAGTTTTGCATATAAGTTAAAGATAACTATTTGTATCAGTATCTTAATAACATGCCGATTATACATAAATACAAACAATTTTACTTTTAGAAAGCAAAAATGAATGAATCAACATATGTTTCTTTAATTATGTTCCGGAATAGCTAATTAAATAATTTTCATTGTGTTTGAGACAAAACTTATAGCCTAAATAGTAACTTGACTCATCTTGTGCGTATCTTATTAAACATCTACATGATCCTGATTGCTATTTCGCAAACTTCCCGTTAGTGCCTGTGATGTTCCTTGAATGTAGATTGTGTGGCACATTCGAGATAATTATCGTCGCAAATATCCCATCCAATCTTCTGGTAACTCTCCCTAAGTGTTGAATCCTTCAAGTCCTCGGTGAATTCTTCGCTGGTTGAAAAGAGGTTAACTCCGTATCGCCTGGTCCTACTTTGGTTGATTAATTCAACTCTGTTGATTATGCTTAACAAAGTTCTCAGCAAAGGCCCTAACTTTCTTCAGTGTTGCCCGGCTTTTCTTGCTTCGCTCGTCGAAGACATAAATTATTCATAAGGAAAATGTGTAATTTTGTGAGAAAGTTAATTTAGAGTTTATGAGCGCATTAGAGTTTGCCGAGAAATATGCCTATAGATGGGTCGTCGACAAAAAAGGGACCGTGCGCAAATATAGGCTACAAATGTTGCATAGAAGTTATGTTTGACTAGTGGGGTCCATTAAGGAAGTGTTTGATCGTACACTTTTGTCTCATTTGGGCTCTTTGTCTCTCGAAAAGAATTCTGCTGGTAGAATATTTGTCTAGGCCATTAATGTCACTTGAAGAATAAAACAGCGAAAACACTTACAGAGAAAGGAAACTGGAGTGTTTGTTTCGCCAATTTAAGGTACTTATACCAAGTAGGACTTAGGAAAAAGTACCTTAAGTATTTGTCTTATGAAATATTTCATCAAAAAACCTGAAAAACTGCTTATAAGTTGTTAATAAACTAAAATATAATCAATTGACTACATGATGAATTAAAATATTGCGATGTAGATAAATAAAAAAAAGTTTTAGCCTTTATAATCAGTTTTGAATCAAAAAGTCTTTTTTACTTTTCAACGCAATTTCGATGATAAATGTCCCAAAAAATCTTTACAAAGAAATTGGATGATTTTTTGTTGAAAATAATAACTTTCATGTACATCTTCCTGCTTCAATCTGATTAATCCTAAATTTTTATAAGAGTAAAAACTAAAATCAGTAGAGGGAGGTAGTCGAAAGATCGTGACTTCACGATTCTTACCTATCCTTATACAGATAAACAGGTGAATGCATTTTTTTCCTTTTATTTTTCGCAACAGAAATAGGGGATTGCTAAAGGTCATTTTTTTTTGTTTCTATAACAGAAAACGTGCGTAATGTTTGGTTTCTTAGTTTCGATGTTTTGCTAATGCCCTGATTTGCGGTGATGGATATTTTAAAAAAGATATAAGTGGTGCTGAAGTTAAAAAGATTCATGGAATTTTTTCTGGTAGTTCCGCATTTGCCAATATTATCTTAAATAAATCAGTTTAGTGTTATTTTTTGCATTTGTGACGTTAAGATTCCTGTTTTAAACAAGATCACGGTTTTTCTGGATGATTTTAAAGAATAAATAGGTGGATCATTTTAAATGTATTGACTTCGTATCAGTACTCATAAAAAATGAAAGCAACCGTGTTTTTTTTTCTGATATAAACACAAATCCCTCTTTTTTGATAAAAACCTTCTCAATTTGAAATTCTGCAGAATGAAGAGTTTTTATTAATATTTTTATTCAATATATCGTTGTGTGAATCACTGTTGTATTATGATAAACCTATGAAAACGGGAATAGAAAAATAGAAAAAAAATCCGATAAATAGAACGTATTTGAAAGATATTCCAACAAACTTACTTTTATAAGCTCATTTTCATTAAAATTTTGTTAATAATTTGTGTATTTCAAAACACTTCTATAGAGGCCCCGTGGCGCAGTGGTAGTGCTTTGCATTGCCGTGCCACAGGTCCGGGGTTCGAATCCCGGATTCAACCTTTCATCCCTTAATTGGATCGATAAAATGAGGACCAAGCATGCTTGGGAACTAAACACTGGGGGTCCCGCGTGAGGCTGACCACCTTATCGGGACATATGCCTAGCACGCAGAGCCCTTGGTCACGAAAGCTGAATTGGGCACGGCAGGCCTTGGCCCAGTAATGGGCTGTTGCGCCCAGGAGTTTAGTTTTTAGTCTATAGAATTCTGTGTGTGAAAAAATCTCCCACTTTTTAAGCAATGGTGTTTCTTATTTTTATTTTTTTAATTAATTAATAAAGAGAACTCATTACTGATACATATTCTTTAATAAAGTATCAACAAATCTCGTAATACATTTTTATAAAGTTATTAAAAAATAATTCCTTCAATTTCTGTAACATAAATATAAAACATTAGTTTTGGAGGTTTTTTCTGGATGAATGGATTCTTATGAATAATATTTGTCTGGTGTATGTATTTTAAATATTACATTTGCAAAAACAAATCAACATAGTTGATACTACAGAACTTGATTAACTTCTTGAAAGTATATAAAGTAATATAAGTATAAGAAATTAATGAAGTAATATAAGAAAGTATAAGTATTAAGTAATATAATAATATTTAAAATGTACCACATGTCTTAATCACAATATTTCATAGGAAGTTATTTGTTTTGTTTACTTTTTTGCATAAAGAAACTGGAAATAGAATCGCGCCATTAGTTGTTCTTTTAACATCTTATCCATCGATTTATACACAGCGGTGATGGTAGCAGCAAATTTTACAAAAAAAATCTGAATGTACTAATATTTAACGCGACGATGTCAAATTTTGGCATCAAGCAGAACCGCAGGTACATAAATGCGAATATTTAAATTATATTTTTCATAACTTTCATGTATTACATAAATTTTGCAGAAGATGAAGATAAATCTAACTTTCAATTTAATTTTTCAAACAACCTTATAAATTCCAAAATGTATATTTGAATCAAAAAGTACAAAAGCAAACTGTTAATTTAATTTTTCAAAAATGCCCAATAAATTCCAATGTTTATACTTGCATCAAAAAGTTTAAAAGCAAAATAAAACACACAAAAAATGCAAAAAGGTATAGGGAAAAAAACACTTTCAATGCAAGAAGTGTCACTACCATTGAAACCCATAGTAATTTTTTTTTCGTAAGTCGACAGGCGACATTTTCCCTATCAATCAAACTGGCCACTTTTTAACTTACAACACCTAGAACCCGTTTTTATCCATTTTGTGACGCAGTAAAGATTACATAATTTTGGAACCATTAATTTAATTCAACTGGTTATAGCGTGGAAAGCAATTTTGCGCTAAGTCGTCTACAATGAAGTCAGCCTAGCCTATTTTTTACTGACGCAACTTTCAACATGTCTGGCCCTCAGTTAATGGAATTATGGTTGAGAATAGGAGTTACGTTTTATATTCTGTTTTTAATAATTGAGCTATCGGCAGTTTGTCAATGGTGAATATTGTTTAATCATTGATTGGAAAAGTGGAGAACAAATGAGCCCTACCATCAAACAAGATGTTAATCGACAAATTAGAAAAACGGGTTTAGGTTTTGGATGTGTAAAAATGGGATGTTATCATTGCTTTGTGAAAGGCTAAGAATTTGCCTCCAGCGATAGATATAATTCAACGGCTACTAAGAATGATGTTGCTAAATAAAAAGGTTTTTTAGTCGAATCAATATTAAGGTACACTGTAAAAAAAAATAGTTAAAAACAGAATATTGCTGTTATTTTCCTACAGAAATTTTCTGTTTTCTAAAACTACAGAAATTTACTGTAAAATTACATCTTAATTTATCCAAAAAAAACCACATTTGCTCTGCAAACAAAAAAAATCTGTAACCACTAATGCAGATTACACCTGTTGAGAACAGTTTTTCTTTCTGTTTAATTTGATATTTACAAAGTACTTCCATGTCCACGATGGTTTAGTAGTCAGTGTATCCGGCTCCTATGTCGTCAAGAGTTCGTATAGGCGTTATGGCTTGACGTTTTCTTTTCTTTTAACGAAAAAAAACCAATACAGAATATATGTGTTAAGCACGAATATTTATGTATTGATTGGCAACGGGAAAATTCTGTCGACAGATTTTGTCCGTAGCATACAGATATTTTCTGGCAACTTTGCTGACAGAAATTTTCTGTAATATAACAGGATTTTTTCACAGTGTAAATTATTTAGGTTGTTGATATTTTATAGTTAAGGCGATAACATTGGGCCGCCTTCCTCTTATAGTTTTCTCTCTGAAATTTTATGATCAGCTTTACGACAAAAGTGTGTCAAAACTATAGATTCTACGAACTGGGAGCGATAATTTTAGTCCGACATTTTCTTAAAATACCGGATAAAAATTGTTAATACCGGTTAAATTCTTTAAATTCAAAAACCTAATGAAATACCGAGATATTTAATAAAAAGTTTAAATTGAAAAACTGATTGTGATTTAAAATCTCAATTTTTTTTCGGGATTTGTTTCCCCTTGGCCATTTATGTTTGTTTTGCCTTTGTTTTGTATAAGTAGCTTGTAAATAAATTTACAAATATTTCGCAGTTGGAAGCGATGCCACTTAAGCCACTGGACTTCTAACAAAAGTTAATGTTTAGACTAATTCGTAAACTATTATGCCTCAAAAGCCATTTGCTCAAAAGGAAACTTACTTCATAAGAAATTGTCGAATTTTCCCCATTTTTAATCGAAAATGCAATTGAAGCTTTAAAGGCGAATATAAATTCCCATTAGAATGTCCGACGTTTCAAACTGTCCATCTATAGAATGAATTACACAGAAAACTATTTGAAGTTTTCCCTGCACGAAATCTTAAATCCTCGTTTTAGGAACACGTAGTTTGTCAGGTGGAAACTTAAAGGTCAATGGAATACAAGCAGGCATTGAAATGCCTAATTTATATAAAAGTTTATATGTTCATATTCTTGTTCAGTGTGAAATTAGTTTTCAAGAATTTTAGGATAACCTTTTGAGTTTAAATGACTTTCAAGCATTTTTTTTAATTAGAATGCAATAAGATTATAAAATGTTTTAAACTAACTGATGCCTAAAAAAATCAAAACTTCATTATTCTACATGTGATTTGAGGAATTAAAGTATGACCATAAGAATTTTTAGTTTTATTTAGATAGAATAAAACACTTAAACTGCTTTATACATGCGTATAAAAATGTAACTGGCACAAATGTCGCTAGCATTCAAATATTAGAATCTTTTTTCAACGGTTAAACATAGATTTTTTAGTTTATATTTATAATTTTACAATAAAATTTCTGGACAAATATCAAAATATTGGGTTGTAGCAAAATTGAAGCCAGTTCCGTTTATCATGTAAAAAAACTTTTTTCAAAATATTCAATACAACTGAAGCAATTTCGCACCATCAAAAATTTTCTTCCATAAATAAAAATTAACACAGAGAGAAGAACCCTTGCTTAGGGAAGTCGATTGTTGGTCTCATTCCCTTTAATAAAAACAGAGTAGTCAACCGTTTGATTGTCAAGTTACAAAATACATATTTATCATATGTATACATATCATAATATCATACATATCATCATATCATACATATCATCATATCATACATATCATCATATCATACATATCATTATACATATATGATATGAGTGTGAATAAAACTGACTTCGATAAATAAAATTACATATTTCTCAAATTAGAAAATCGTCACAAACCACATTTACCCTGTTGTCTCTTCAATTATTTTCTATAATTTATAAGTCTTAAATATGATAGAAAAGTTCGAGCTAGATATTAGAAATTTACGAGACAGTTTCAACTTTATTTTTGTTCTTTACACAAGAAATTTAATTTCCTCTTTTTTTTCTTGAGAAAACCGTTATGGGTAAGTTTGAAACCACAGAGAGTGGCCATCGAAGTATGATATAACATAACCTAACAACCTGATAAGTCATTTTATCCATTATGTTTTCAGCTGAGTAGGCCTGGGATCTAAAAAAAACTGTTTGCGACAACTGAAAACGATTTGTAGCTCACTGGTTTGGAAATACTAATGGAAAAACTTTCGGGGGAGACGAATTTAAGGTCGAAAGTTTTGCGGCAAATTTGCTCTCAAGTGTAGTAAATTCGTCGTAACTTTTTCAAAGCCGATTTCACCAAGAAAAAGACGTCTTATGTAATTTGTGCTTTTGAGAATGGCCTTTTAATTGCTTCATAGTTTTGTGTAACAGCCTGATTGAATTTGCAAGGACTTTTGTTTACTTTTGGACGGAAAAAGTTTCTTAGGAGATCCTAAAAATAGAAATTGAAGCGCTAGTAGAAAAAAAAGGTTTTACTTAGATGTTAAAACATATATTAATATTTGAATAAACAAACATTTCAAGGTATAAAGAACCGAAAAGAATAGGAAATAATTATAAATATTAAAAAAAATATTGTACACTGTAAAAACATCTATTTCAGTCAAATCCCATATATTACAGTTAAAAATTGTTCTTTGGGAAACAGCAGCTTTTAAAATGTAAAAATATGACACTTACCTGTGAAAACAAGGCTCAAAGTTCCGTTGGGAGCAGGAAAACTAACATGGTAATTTTAACATGGAAAACTGTTAAATTGACGGGGAGAAATTAACTTAACTGTTTTTCCCTGCTAAATTAACAGTTTCTTCATGTTAAAATTACTTTACAGTTTAATTAAATTACAGTTATCTTGTAAAAAATTACAGTTTTACACTGTAAAAAAGTTTTTAACTGGTGTCCCAGGTGGTTTTTAACTGTAAAAGCAACATGTTTTTACAGTGTACTACTAACCTTTAATGTTATACATTACATTTATGACTTCATAACAAAAATTCACTGATAAAAACCAATATAACACTATAACAACTAATATAACACACCAACTACACTACAATATTGAAGATTCTAATCCTTAATAAGAATGTAAACAAACACAAGCGTTCGAATCAAATCAAATCAATCAGGATAAAAGTTCCATTCACCAGAAAATAAATAACGCCATTTTTTAGCAGCTACTTCATCTGGCTTGTAATATCATTTTCAGAATCTGGGATGAAGGTTAACTCAAGAATAAACGAACCGAGATAGGGTTGTCAAAAGTTCATTTAAACAAGTTTCGATTCCAACTCCAGTTTAAAAATGAGTCACAGATGTTGCCAAATTGTTTAATGAAAAATGAAACGATATTGATAAAGATAAAAGCTTATTAAACTATTGCTAAACTTTTTTCTTCATATCAAACAATTTACAATGTAGCCTTAAGATAATTCAAAATTTATAAGTGCTATTAAAAATATCGATTGGAAATCCATTAAAAAACAAACTATAATCCTGTAATGACTTTCAGTTTCGTACTTACAATAACATACGTATATATTTGGTATTCATTGCGACTTCAAATTTTTACTAAATATCTACATAAGCCGTCAATATGCTTATTAAACTATTGCTAAACTTTTTTCTTCATATCAAACAATTTACAATGTACATGCAAACAATGAAATTTCATCCTTAGCAGAAAAGGTCGAACTGAAAAACACCTTAAGATAATTCAAAATTTATAAGTGCTATTAAAAATATCGATTGGAAATCCATTAAGAAACAAACTATAATCCTGTAATGACTTTCAGTTTCATACTTACAATAGCATACGTATATATTTGGTATTCATTGCGACTTCAAATTTTTACTATATATCTACATAAGCCGTCAATATGCTTATTTAATTTTTGCTATGACTTAATATATTCCATTTAGCAATCAATGTTGCTTAAAAGGAAACCTTCTAAACACACAACGCCGGATCGGAGAAAAAAATCACAATTTCATCAAATAAAAAAATATCAATCAGACAATTTGGACCGCTTGTAAGTTTAAATATTTTCAAAGCAACGCAACACTATAGGTACATTTATTTCTGCTTTTTTTGATATTATGTTTAAACAGTTTTGTTTTCAGGATAAACATATTTATTTACCCTATTGGAAATTCTTATAAAGTAAAATTTTATTAAAGGCGTTATAATTTTAAAATCAAAGAAGAAAGATAAAAAAAATTTATGCTTCAAAAAATTCCTAACAATATGTATATACATATACATATTTACTACATTTATTTTTAAAAAGTTTTACCAAGTAGGTGATATGAAGCTGGTTATGCAAACTGAACGTTAAATTTAATAATTAAATTAAAATATGCAAATTAAAAAGTCCTAAATTAAATTGAAATAAAAATAGTTATGTTTATAAATAAAATTTCAGAAATTACCTTGTCAAGTAAATTTCCTCAAAACCAAAAGCGTAATTCAAAATTCCATGCTTTAAGTTTTTCTCCAAAAAGCGCCAAACTGGCGGGTTTTCGTCAAGCCAACTGGAATTTAAATTTTTGTTTTTATTAATTTTTTTGAACAAATGCACCAACATTTTTTTACGCTAAAACTAAACTGCAAAAAAATAATACAACGGGAGGGCAGCTTTTTTTATACTTTTTAACCTTACGCCTCTAATGAGTAAAATAGCATATGAAAGGCAAATAAAATTATCATTTACTCAATATGATTGATAAACCTAGGATCAGACAGTTCAATCTGACCATTGTGAATGTTTCGTATAAAATGCTGTCTTTAAAATGTTATCTAATTCTTTGTTTTAGCTCCAAGGTATGATGTGAGTAAAGGATGTGTTTTTTGCTGTTCCATGTATCATATGTGTCATAATGATTCACGTAGGAAGTAAATATTTGTGACACTTATTGCATGAGTAACGTACTAATTTAGAGGCTGTTTTATTAAAAGAGATTGGCATTGGGTTAATCGCAGGGATTGGAAAGTTACTTTTAAATAGTTACTATGTTACAGTTACAATTACTTAATTAAAAAAGTAACTCTGTTACAGTTACTTAATTAGAAAAGTAACTCTGTTACAGTCACTTAATTAAAAAAGTAACTATGTTACAGTTACAATTACTTAATATGAAAATTACCAATAGTTATAGTTACTTAGTACGAAAAGTAACGAATCACAGTTACTTTTAGAAATTTCAGGTTAAAAGAAAAATTTAAATTTAGCCATCCGTACCGTTTTTCAAAGAGAACTAAGACTTAAAGAAATATAGACAATTTGAAAAAGTTAAGAACGAAAATTCAACGTTGTAAAAACTTACATTTTAATTAATTAAATTTAAGCCGAACTGTGCCGAAAATATCGGTGAAGAACGGTGTTAGAAGTAACGGAAAAGTAACGAATTGTGTCGTTACTACGTTACTGCTAAAAGTAACTAAGTTACAGTTCTTTTCTGACCACGGCTTACTACACGGCGCGTCTAACGGCGTTACTTGGCGTTACCTATAAAACGTAACTGTTACAAGTAACGCGTTACTCCAATCCTTGGGTTAATTCATTGATTTTCGAATATTCGGTTCTGAGGTTTACCTTATTCAAACGGAGAGAGGCAAGATATTTTTCTGAACTTAAAATATTTTTATTAGTACCAAAGTAGTTTTAGCTTCCACACTACGTTTATAACGTAAAAAGTGGAAAGTATTATAATCGTTCAGACCGTCCGTCTGTCCGTCACCCACTTTCACAGAACGAACCGCAAGTCGCACAAACAAGTGGGATACGCCATCTTGAAGCAAAAAAATCAGACTAGGCTAAATTCCAATTTTCATTAAAAAAATTTAAATTAGAAGTTTATTTAAAATTTAAATAACGAAAAATTTAATCTACATTGAAATAACATGCAAATTCCATTTTCATTCAATATTTTCACTGTTGCCATTTCGTTAAACGTACGAGAGACTTTATTTAAAATAAAAATAAAACTTTTGAAATATTATTTATGTGATCTAGTTCAGTTTGGATTGTTGTAATATCACAATGGGGTTGTTTCACGGAGGATCTGGCAATAGCTCTGCGGTTTTGGTTGGTTGGTTGGTTGGTAGACATATATATTCAGGTTTGTGTGCTTGGTCAGCGACCCGCTTATAAACCTTCGTCAAGTAAGACAGACACAACAGACAACACACACACATAAGTGGATCCATCTAATTTTTCTGCGGTTTTGTTTTCATGTCTATGTTGATGTCTTTCAACAGTGTTGCCACCAGTTTTAGGAGAAAAACTATGAAAAAATACCATTTAATTCTAAAATTACAAAAACATACCATAAAAATACTAGCAAAGCGTTTCACGTTTTTTTAAAGTCACTAAAAAGATTCCAAAATGCAGCTAGTATTTTTACGATATTTTTTTGTAATTTTAGAATAATTCTAAAATTACAAAAAAATATCTAATAATCTAACAAATTTTGCAATTCTGAGAACGAAGATTAATGAAAATAGTTAATTTTGCCGTTTAAAAGTTTGAATTACAAGTAGCTAAAGGCCCTGTTTGGCGAATTTCTTTCTGTGGTGTATAAATAGTTTGTTTCCTGTTGAGCACAAATGTTGTGTGGAAGCGGTTTAAGTGACAGATTCTGTAACAAACCTACTTGCTTAATTTTTAGTATAGTGTATCAATTTAAAGCCGTTATATTGTTTAAATTTATTGCAGAAATAGCCAAAATATTAAGAAAGTTTATTACCAAACAAAAGTATGTTTTGGACATTACAAAGAAAAGAACATTTGATAATGTATAACTTTTCTAAACTATAATAAAATATATATTTAAAATATATATATAAAGGAATACTGATGTTTAAGTCGGTCATTCAGGATTTTGTTGAAAATGGAGCATTGATTGGTAATTAAATTTTGCCAGTTTCCAAATTTCAGCTCACGCCACAAATTTAAGCTTTCTTTCTGGTTTACTGATTTACGGCGGATGAAAGTTCGTGTTTTTTTTCTTCTCACTTATACAGCGCGTCTTTCTTTTTATGCTGCTTTATATTATTTATCTGTTTAGATGAAGAATATAAAGCAATGCATCTATTTGATGTCAGTAAAAATTATGCCTGATTTATATTTTATTCAGCAAATCAATTTCTTCTTCTAAACAAACTTTGTTCTAGCGGATGACAACCGAATTCTGAAGTATACTACCATTATGACGCATTTCAGACAACGTATGCTGAACTTGATACACTGTAAAAATAAATCTTGAACGTTCCTGGAAAATTTTTATATACAAATGTGCCCAATTTTTACCAGTAGAGTTCCTCGAACATATAAGTAACCTTCCCTAAAAAAATTAGAAAAACAATCCAATCCAAAGCCAGTAACTCTTCTTGAAATAGTAAATATAGGGGGAACTAGGGACATTTGACCCATAAGGATACATGACCCAGTGCCTTTTCTCAGCAATGGAAAAGTTTTGTGAGTTGAAAGTGGCATCACTTTATTCTTTTCAGCCAGCTGATCACATGGTGAAAAAAACGACCTGAACCATTGCGTATGTGTTTAGTTATGCGAAGAAATACGTTTTCATGCACTGAAAGTAAATTTTTGAGACCGTAAGGTTTTTCGGTCTACATTTTTTGGTTTAATGGAAAGATTTTTTCAATTAGTTACTTGTTTAGTTCATGCTATTAGCTACAGTTACGTGCATAATAGTGCTAATGTAATTATTCGCAAATTACTTAGTTTTGGGGTTAAACAAAAAAAGTGCAACTAGGGATAATTGACCTAAGCCAATTGGGGATATGTGACCCAAGTAAACAACACAAAAGTAGACAGAAGTAACCAAGTAAATTTGTTAAAATCCGGAGTGCCAAAAGTAAATGACTGGGTTCTTAACGGAGTTAAGGTTTGTTGGGGAAGGTACAAGGAAATTTTTTTTAACGAGCTTACATTTCAATATGCATAAAGAATCGATGGAAAATGTTTTAAATAGCCTGAAATGGACAATACATCTCAAGTTGATATTGATTAAATAGTAGCGATTCTTCAACCACCTGTGTTTTCTCTGCAAAATAAAAGAAGTCCCAGTTTTGTATTTCGACCAGAATTTACTTTTAAATTTGATTATTTCGTTAGTTTAAACACAATTAATGTGATAAAAATAAAAAATAATAATTTTGTCTGAAAATACTATAAAATCTATATAAACTTTATAATATGATATTAGTTTTGTTATTAGGTAATTTTTTTTGTTGATAATTTTAAGTCTTACAACCAAATTTTTGGGTTGGGTCACGTATCCCTAATGGGTGGGTCATGTATCCCTATGCATTGGGATACATGACCCAAAACTTAAGTTTTAAATAATTTATATTTTACTGCTATTGCAGTTAATACTACAGAATAATACTAATATAAATTGTATAATACTTATTACAGCATAAATTAACTGCATTTGCACATCCATAAATAGTGTTTTTTAAAAGTTACAATCCAAAAACTCCAAGTTGGGTCATATGTCCTTGGTTCCCCCTACCCATAAGCGAATCCTTACGTTTCCCATAATCAAAGCACATTTCAAAGCACATGATATACAAAAGTTCTACACTGGATGGCACCACTACTTGTTATACTTATTAATCCGTTTTCAGTTCATCTGACTCTATCCAGAGACCTACGCGTCCACTCTTTATACCATTCCATAACTGCGCACCATGTTTCGAGGGCATGGTTGCTTGTTGAGTAAAAGTCATTGCCTTAAATTGTTGAAAAATGAAGAGTAAAATTGAAAAAAACCCTCATTGACTGAATATCTGTCCGTATCAGGCATCTTTGGTAACGATAGCGAGTTATCGCCTAAACAGGGGCAAGGAAACCGGTTTCTCACTTGTTTCTTCTCTCGCGGCAACCCTGATTCACACGATACACGAGTCCCACGTTTGTTCCGCGAGAGAAGAACCAAGGGAGAAACCGTTTTCCTGTCGCTAATGTCCGCCAACACTGAGAAAAAAATACTGTAAACATACAAAAAATGTTTTTGAACGTTACAGAAATAACCAATTTTACAAAAAAAGTTTTTGTAATTCTGAACAGAAATCTCCATTTCTACAGTTACAGGAAATGTTCTAGTGTTCGCAATTTTTTTCAACCAATCATCTTCGACTTGAAGTTGCGCGCGCATCGCTTCTAAAGTTTCGTTTGTGATCTGGATCAATTCATCGCCATTTAAAAATGATATAACGTTTTAAATTTGATACAGTATAAAATATAGGTGAGTAACTTTTATTTCTTTCTATTATACTATTTATAATTCTTATTTTTGTATTCGGCATTGTTCCGATTGTTTAATGTTTTATGTTCATGAACATTTCGTTAACATGTAATGAAGCCGACCCGGTGGCGCAACGGTTAGGGAGCTAGCCTTTGGAGCTTCTGGGTTCGGGTTCGAATCCCGTTAAGGCATGGATGTTTGTGTTTGTCAATAAATGTTGTTATTTGTCGATGGCTTTTGTGTCGTCTCTTTCTTTGTGTGTCTCTTGTGCCTGTGTCATTTCTGGGGTTGAGTACAATAGACCTGAGGTTGCAGTGCTCGGCGAACTTGCCCCCCACCAAGAAAGTCGTAACATATAATGAAAATTGTTCTGTTTTGCTAGAAAATAAGTAATAATAATAATATACATAAAAAAGTCTTGTAAAATTACAAAACATTACATGTATAGCATACATAAAAAAGTCTTGTAAAATTACAAAAACATTACATGTATAGCATACATAAAAAAGTCTCGTAAATATACAAGATATATATAGGTAATGTTAACACAAATATATTAAGTGTTTTTACAGTACTATTTTTAGTAGTTATTTACTAGAAATTTTCTAGGAAAAGTTTTTACAAAAAAAATTTTTGTTATGGTTACAGATTTTTTTTCACAGTGAAGCAGACCTGAATAAGGGAAGATTCCAAGTCAATCAATGTTTTTTTCCCCCGGACTCTTCAAGTATGTTTTTTTTTAATATTCTTGTTCGTTACATGATTCTAATGATTCTGTTTCTTGGGAAATCCTGTTATACTCAAAAACCTTTCCGACTTTCTGGAGCATTTGCGATATATACGAGTAACGTTGCGAAAAAATGTTACTGTGCACCTTCCGCCATACAGACATTAAGCTATAAATATTCAGTGTTATTCTTACAAAAGCCTTGGTCCGAGTGAAGAATATAAAACAAGTAAAAACAGAAGACAACTAGCTCCTTTCTCAAAAGAAAATTATCACCTCCGGAAATGTGACATGGAGGGCCGGGGCTTTTTCTGTTAACGGCGATATATTTCCTTGCGTGAAAGAAAAAAAAGATATGGGCTCTTTTTATAATTTAAAATATCCTTACTTTTGGTTAGTAATATCTAGTAATGTTAAAAAGTAGAATACCATATATTTTTAACTAGTTTTTATATGAAGAAGAATTTTCGGGGTAAATTGGATTGGATTTAAAAACGCAATATAAAAATAAATCCTTAATATATTAGTACGGAAACATACAAAAATGTTTAAATTTAACAATACACACATAATGACAATTCGAAAGCTTTATATATTTATAAGCCAATATATTTGATGAAATTTGAAAATAGCAATGTACAGGAAATTTTACGATGTATTTTTACTCATTTAAAAAAGTGAATAGTGAAAATAATAATATAGTACATTTGAGTTGTTAACATTAGAAGATACAGCGTCACTTGCTTATTTTACGAAAAAATATATAATAGAATACCAGTTGTTTATTTAACAAAAAATTGAAACTCATAACATCAAATGCTCATTTGAAAGGGAGTAAGAAAAACTAGATAATCAACTGTTTGAATAATATAAAATTAGAATATAATTGGAACATAAACCATAAATTGTTTATTTAGAAAATAATTAGAACAAAAAAATCAATTGTTTAATCATCAGCAAACTAGAACCGATAACACATATTGTTTATTTAAAATATAAATTAGAATAACTACAGCATAGTGCATCAATTGTTTGTTTAGATTATTTAAAATAATTAAAATGAAGAACTTTGAGTGTTTATTTAAAATAAATTTAGAATATTTGGAACGGAGAACATCATGGTTTATAAAGTTAGAATAATTAGAACGATCTATGTTTATAAAAAAAAATGGCCTGATCCAAACATACAACATAAATTGTTGGTTTAATAAATGGAACAAATAAAAGATTTTTTTTAAAGAAAAATAGAAATGAGTTTAAAAATAAAATACTTAACAGCTGTTCTTAAAAAAGGACAGGTGTTTCCCTCCCAGTAGTAATATCCAGTTTCCAGGTGCGCTGATGGCAATAAAGTATGGCACCTACAGAAACGGGAGAAATATGCACCTATTTCTTCCGGTGGTAGTTTTAGAAATATAGATCAAAAGCATTTGTTCTTTTCGTAGTTGAGTGCTATCTTGGAAGCATTTTACACCTACTTGACGATGGTTAGAAAAATATATCTTTGCAAAAGAAAGATGGAGGTTTAAAAGAAAGAGAGAATTTTGAAAGGTGGTAAGAAGGTGACAATAAAAATGTTTTAAAAGTTGTATAAAATGTTCTTATATATGTTAATATATTTTTTTCTATGGGTATGTTTATCGTTTTTATATGTTATTTTAAAGGGATTTGTTCATTAAAATTGTCATTTTGTTATAAAATGAATTTTTGATATTTTGAACTCCTAATATCGCTTATCTATTTTATAATTGATGACATTTTGAATAATTAAAAAAATTACCTTTAAACAAATTAACTGTAATAATAGAGATTATTTTGTTTTATTGCAACTAAAGACTCTTGCTTACATACCATCCAAGGCCCTTTGAACAATGGAAAAACAATGTAGTGTACTTTACACAAATATTTACATTTATAAAAGAAGACTATACACCCAAACTACAGATCAATAAATACACTATGAATCTTTGTATTCCTTCCAACTTGTGTTCTGTTGTCGATATAGGTTGGTCAAATTTATTTGTTTAATAATTCAACGCAATATTTTCACGCGTTTATTTTCCCTTACAGAATTCGACCATTTTATATTCATACCTTTAAAAAAATTAATTTAGAAACTAATTAAAAGGTTTTAGAATCCAATTTACACCGGCATGATATCTGGAGATGAATTATAAACACAGACCATTTGCTCACTATTAAAAATGTATAATTATATCTAACTTACTATTTTCCGACACTAATATAAGAATTATTTAGAAGGGTAAATTAATCGTTTCCGGCTGTCTGTTTCTAATATTCCTTTATAATATTTATTAAGTTTATACTACTCAACCAGTTGCAAAACTACAAAAGTTTATTTCATTAAAAAATGTCAGCTAAATAGTTGAAAACAGACACTATTTAACCCTCCAACATTTACCAACCATCTTGCTAAGTCCCCAATAATCGATTACGTGTTCACGCATTAATTTTCTTTTTGAAAATATCCTCCCATGAGTACACTATCTCTTAGTGACATGTAATTTGAAACCATAAAAAGATCAGTCTTCACCTCCCAGTAATCCATTCTGTTAGTGTTAATAAACTGCTAATGGCATATCATTTAGCTGATGCTGGCCAAAATCTTAAAATCTTAATCTTCAGCTCGCTAAAAGTGTTACAAGCACTTTAAGTGATAAAAATCGACAGTTAACATAAGTTTCGGTCTAACATTCTTTCGAAGAGAATGAAGCAATTAAGATTCTTTATTACGATATTTTTAATGAAATGGTAATCCGGCGGCTAATGTGCTTCAACCTCATTGATACAATTTCGTGTTAATACAAACAAAGGGTTGATCGAAATGATACAAACAAAGCATAAAACTTGCATAAAGCATAAAATAATATTGTTGATTCGATAAAAAAATATATTGTTTAGGCATAATTAAGCAATTGGACGAATTTGAATTAACATTTCAACGACAATTAGCAAATAATTCATTACAGAATATTTCCAACAACAGCATTTTTAAATACTTTATCAAAATTATTTTACATACTTCATCAACGATCGACTTCATTCCTTCAAGATACGTCTAAATGGATATTAAGTAAACTAACTCACTGGCACTATGCCGTAGGCAGGTAAACACCAGTATCTGGACAAATGACTTGGACCATTGTTTCAGGCACTCAATAACTTATAAGAAATACTCAATAAACCAATAAGAAAGTATACTAAAACACTGATTATTTCAGGGGTGCAATTATTCAATTCGTTGTTGTGGTTACTGCAGTTTACCTTACCACGTCAGCACTACAGTCCATGCTGAACCATGGCCTCCCTAACACTACCACTCCAAAGTCGTATGTCTCGGATATTAAGTAAATATACGTTAAAAAAATTCAATGCTACATACTTTGTAAACGTAAATAAAACCAACCAATCAAACGCGTCAAAATAAAAAGTTTATAAAAAATTATTTGTTATTTTACGATAGACAAATTTAGCTATTTTCTGCAGGGTTTGACTACTTTTTAATACAACGAACACTGATACAAGCTTCAATGATACGTCTGATTTCAAACTGTTAAAACTTTGGAGGTTGGTTTCACCAAAAATATGGTTCCTAGTAGCAGCAACAGCTGGTTGGTGAAATGATGCACCATATTTTCGGTATTCGGTTCAATCATTTCTCAGGTTTTAGTTTCCGAAACCTGAAAAATGGTTCAACCAAATACAAAAAATATGGTGAAACATTTCACGACAAAGCTGTTGCAGCTACTGAAGGCACCATTATTATGTTGAAATAAAGCACAAATTTTTAACAGCGTAATATTCAGATACTTAGACACAATACACAAATTTAATATTTCTCTATCTAAAGAAATATTTGGTAATGTTTCATGAATATAGCCAGCCATTCATTTCTGCACCTACACTAGGTAAATATCCCCTCTTTACCACAAATCGCTATATATTTTTTCCACGTCTTTTACCCTAAGGACAAGCTGTGCTATGTTTGGGGGTACAAAGGAAACTAAGTACCATTGCAGCTGCGTTTAAACTTTCAGTTTGCATTTTTTCGGAAGTAAAAAATTATATGGTATTTCCCTCTTGCTCTTTAGAGGAAATAATTTTTGCATGAAGTGGAACTCGAAATTTTCGAACTCCACTTTCAGACTATAAGCAATCACTTATCAGGACTCCGAAATCCGCTTTTCAGGACTTATCCGAATAATTGATTACAAATCGATCCGCTCCTTTTCGCAGAGAAAAACTTATTGTGGATATATAACTTATATTGTGGATATATAACTTATTGTGTGTATATATATATTGTTTTGCATCGTAACATGCCATATGAATAGCATTATCCTATTCTTAGTTATTAAAATGGGTCAGAGCATCATCCGCAGCAAGTGTTCAAATACTGGAAATGTCAGTTGGTCGATCGAGTTTAATTGGAACGACAGTGCATACTAGAAAAGAAGTTAATATGGCGATGTTTAATTTAACTGCATCAGGGGGCCCGGGTGGCCTAGTGGGTTTGATCGCAGCCCATTACGCTAACAGTCTGTGCACTGTACCTGGTGCGGCTCGTTTTTTAATTATCGTCGCACTAGAGCTACACGAGGGCTATTGGCGACGGGCGTCGTATTTTAGAACCACAGTCAAGTGGCGAGCCGACACCTGAGTAGGCACCCAACGCAACCGTTAAGGGCGACATCGTACGCAGCGTTAGGACTTTGAAGGATATTTAACGTGCACTCCCTCCACACGAGGTATTATTCGTAGGACATTTTGGCTGCACGGGCCGTTTATAGGTCGGCAGTTATTTTGGCGATGCCCGGACCCGAAGCTGTGACCTTCCGCATGCTAGGCGAATGCCTAACCGACTGGGCTCCCCAGCCCCCGAGACACGGCTGGCTTGATCAGAGACCCGCTTATGAAGCCTTCGTCAAGTAAGACAGACACAGAAAGAATTTTTTACTGTCACAGAGAAAGGAAAATACACCCAGGGAGAAGGCGGGAATCGAACCCGCACCCGTTACAGCACGCAGACTGCTAGCGTAATGGTCCAAACCACTCGGCCATCCGGGCTACGGTGAAGGTTTATAAGCGGGTCTCTGATCAAGCACACAAACCGGAAAATATATGTACCAACCTACATAACGGCATTAAAATAGAGGTTGCCGAAGGCGGTAGTTTAACTTCGTTATCGGTCCAGGTTTCGATACGATACATTTATTTCCTCGGTTCTTTCTTCTCGGTATAAGTTGGGTGCCTACTCAGGCGTTGGCTCGTCACTTGACAGTGGTTCTAAATTACGATGCCCTTCGACAATAGCCCTCGTGTAGATCTTAGTGCGACGATAATTCAAACTAACAACCATAAAGGTAGGTTGGTACATGTAATTTAAAGTATGTGTGCTTGATCAGAGACTCGCTTATAAACCTTCGTCAAACCCTTAAGTATAAACCTAGAATAATTGCCCTTAGGCTATGTCCTGACTACGCCACAAACGCCACAAAGGCAACAAAAGCAACAAAAACCGGACAACAACAACCGCAATTTGTACATGCATGCGTCAACGAAAACATTGACGCACGGTTACTGCACCTCAACTGTGACGCACGGTGTTTTAGCTTATTAACGCATGCCTCAAATGTCTACGAGAATACTCTGATTCGGTGTGTCTTGCGCTATGGTAACTTGATAGAGAAAAACCGAATTTATCATTTGGAACTTTTCAAATAACCAAATCGGAAGCCAAAAAAGCAATTAAAATACCACTCTCGCCAAGTAACCCTGAAAAAAGTTGTAAGTAAAGAGATCCGCAACTTTTGCTATTTAAAGCCATGTTAACTTGTTGTAAGGTTGCTATTGTGAATAAAAAAATAAAGAGAAAAAAATAATAAAAAAGGTAATTGAAGTAGAAGTACATAAACTACTTTTCAATCAATTGAATTAAAATTAAATTTTCAAGACTGTAAATTTCTGCATTTAGTTTGAGATTTGTGCAAAGTATTTTTGCTTGTGTTTTTATTAATCCATTTTTTAAACTTATGCGTGACTTAAATGTTATTTTGTCAGCAGCAAAGTTTTAAAATAATATTTAAAATTAGGTGGACAAATTTAGATTTTGAAATTTTGAAACATTTATTGATGATATTTTTTTTTAATATATAGAGATAAGTTTCATTTTATTAGCATTCATATTTTTATGACAATGGAGTAGGGGTACTTTAAGTACATTTTTAGAAATCAATTTAATACACAATAATATAATAATGAACTATTATTGGTATAAATTATTAATAAACGTATTTACTAGTAAAGATTATTTATTTTTATTTATTTATTAAAATATCATTTATATAATATTTTGAGTAATTATTGTCTTTTATTTAAAAAAAAATGTAGAACTTTTTTATATGACCTTTATTGATTCTGTGCTTGCCTCAAAATGATTTTTTTATTTATAAAATCTAGCTGTAACACATTCTTTTTATTATAAGGCTTTTCTTTTTTTTTATATATTAAGGAAGATTTTAATTTGTTATTTAACTCTTAATATAAAAATATTATGCGCAATCACTCTGGCGTAGTGGTCAGCGCTTTTAGCTCATATTCTGCAGACCCGGGTTCGTATACGGGTCCGGTAGGTCATGAATATACTCAGCTCTTCATTCGACCACCTTCTACACAATGAGTACTAAGTTTTATTGATTGGAAAGTCAACTGAAGGTCCATTGTCGAACTTGCCACTTGGCATGGGCAGTCAATATCGCTCGTGTAAGTACAATGGCTTATTAGGTTTGGGCAAACTTTAATTAGTATGAAAAAATATAAAAAATGAATTAAAAAATCTCAAAGCATTTTCCAATTCAAATGTAATAAAAGTTAAAAATCTATGTTATTAAAACCAACAATTAAATTCGTTACACCGAGTTTTAATATTACTAACCAAATTTAATTTTTTCATATCAATGTTGAAATCGCTAAAGCAAGCGATGAAATATTTTCATCCCATTCCACGTTTCTAGCACACCAGCATCGGTTTAAATGTCCAGATCAAAGATATCCAGACGCATGCGTTTGAGAAAAACCTACGATTTGGCGAAAAAAACTGCCGCTATTGCATCGCTTGGCGGCTGCCAAGTTTTGTTGCCTTTGTGGCGTTTAGCGCCATAGTGAGGACATAGCCTTAGTACACAACGGAATCTAGTACAATGGTTGCCCCCCAGTGGCCGAGGACGATAATCGACGATTCTCTCACCAAGAAGGTTCTTGTTTCTGTCCCTGTTCTAGCCATACTATAGAGAGACGTATTCGTGTTGTGGGAAAAATCCCTTGAAAAAAACTCATTGGGGTGCCCGAGTACACTGCGATATACGTACTCGTTAAATCTGTGGAGTCAAACGTCACGACGGCCGGCGTTAGCGTACGATGTCGCTCAAAGTTCCATCGGGTGCCTGATCAGGTGTCGACCTCGTCACTTGACCAGAGTTCTCAACTACGAGTCGTCATTGACCGCTTCAAAACTCCTAAATGAGGCTAGAAATTGGCAGCTGGAAACGATTAAATTACCAATTACCATTACCATGGTATTGCGTACCATTATATTTGCTTCTTAGAATTTTAGTTACCAAATATTGTAAACAAAATATAGTTTGTACCCTTCAAGTTTGTTCTTAGTCTCCTACAAAAATAATTTTAACGCCAGTCACATAACCCTCCTAATTTTGAACTCTGGTCAAATGAAAGGTCGACACATGACCAGATACACAACAAAACGCCGAGCAACATCGTACGCTTACGTCATATCTACAATAGTATCATTTCTTAAGATTCATAGTTTCGTTGATATTTGAAGTGTCCAGGGCAAAAACCCCTTCATCGGCAGGGAATTTGTCCGTATCAGGCCTCTTTGGCGACGAAAGCAAGTCATCGCCTAAAGTGGTGTAAGGAAACCGTTTCACCTGTTTCTTATCTCGCTGCATCCCTTATTCACGTGAGACACGAGTCCCCCGGTTGTACCACGAGAGAAGAACCAAAGAATAAACCGTTTTACTGTCGCCAATATCAAACCAAGCAGACCTGAATACGAGAAGACTAGTAGTCAAACAAGGTTTTTTTTCCCCTGGACTCTTCATTTTTCTATCTTCTGCCTAGTTTGCTATTTGTTAAAATAATGTTACTCTGAAATAACTCTAAAAAGCCAAAGAGAACAATGTTCTCTAGGAATAACTGAATGGCACGCACATACATTAAACCAAATAGCTTCGCAATATTTTCAACCTATATTACATAGTACATACTCATTTTTCCTACGTTTTTCATGCATGAAAATAGCTAAATTTCCAACGCTGTTTAGAATATATTCATTTTAATATAAACTGTTCGAACATAAATCAAATAAACGCGAGTCGGAATTATAGCGTGATAAAGTTCGATTTACCTTCTGCAATATAATATGTATTTAATACTTGCTTGCTGTGGGACCTGTATATTTATGGAGATGGGTTTTATTGAATTTGCTTCAAAAATATTTTTACAAAGTATTTGTTGTCGTAAGCTTTTAGAGAAATTGTTGAAAAAATACGATGTTGCTGTTAGAAATGTATGAAAAGTTTAAGTGGTTGTGGTTCGAAACATTTTTGTTTCTTACTTAAAAGTACATACTGAGGCTTTCAAATTGAAGTCCCGATTTAAAATTGGCTTCATTATTCATCATAACGTTCTGCAAAAAAAAAGCACTGGTCAATTCAAGTTATTTTGTTTAATGTCGAACACTGGAGTAATGGAGCAATTTAACAATGAAGCATGTTTGAAAATGTGCTAATAGAAGGTCACCTTATCCTAATAGAACACTCCAATAATATGAAATGATATGGGATATTTTCTATTAAATCTAGATGAAACTATCTGAAAATGAATTTCAAGTTTACCTTTATTGTTCAAGTACTTTTCAATTGCACATCCTTGTGATATAAGGGGATTTCACTCAGTAATTTATGGCTCCATTATTCCATTACACCAATGACATTTACCAAACAGCTTACATTGTTCATAAATGTCCCTGTCTAATTGTACATCAATGGATTTTTTAACGTATTTTATAGCTCCATTGTTTCATTACGCCATTGACATTCACAAAACAAATTGCATTTCTTCATAAATACCCTTGTCAAATGTAACGTCAACGTGAAACTGGTTTTTCCAATAAAGCCATTTTAAATCGACGTTTCATTTATATTACATTGTAGATACAAAATGAATATATTTGAAACCTAGTTCAATATTTTTACGATTACAAGGAGCTCGTCTTTGTGTTACATTTACTTTCACAACAGTTTTATGCAATTTAATAGTTCAATTACTTATTATAAAATCTAGTAACTTTTAAATGACTCTTACGATTTAAAAGTTTGATTATACAGAGTAATTTAAGAACTCTTTCTTGCATCCCAAAGTTGTACATTTATAAATTATGCAATTCGAAATTAAAAAGAACCAATTATCGTGTTTCATAATAAACATTTTTTGGGAAATTATTTTAAAAACTAACGCTACCCAATATAACCCATTCCCTCTTCGCAGTACACAATTTTTAAAATCTAATACTTTATGTGCAATTTTTTCCCCAATATTCTTCAAAACTAATTTCCTCTCTACCGAAAAAAACAACAATTAGTCTCAAATTTCATTTCAAATTGCCATTTCAGTGTTTCTTGCGTTCGAATTGAACTTGATCTGTAACTGGCAGCCGCCTTATAAATTGCATTTGTATTGATAAGCTAAGGCTTCTGCGGTAACATAACCCTTTTCCCCTATATATTTCTCGGGTAACGTTACCTACGCCAAAGATTGAAATCGGTTTAGCCTTTGAAATACGATTCGAGTCATGGATACCTTAGGCTGATTGATTCCTATTTAGGAACCAAAATGGGACTGCTTGTAAACAGTTGTGTTCTTTGTCAAAAGTAGTTGTTTACTTTTTCTGTGCGGCATTTTGGTTAGCGATTCTGATTCCCAAACTGTTGATCCACGGGTCTGGTACAATGTAAAATATACCTATAATTTACTATTCACAGTTCGTTACTTGAACAGGGTTCTAATCTACAAGGAGTAATTGGCTGTGTTAAAGCCCCATAGAGGCTAGAAATTGACAGTAGGAAAACGTACAACCTAACTTAATATAACCGATCACAGTGTGATAGGGGGCTGGGATAGCCTGGATGGTAAGGTCTTGGAATGGTATCCCTAAGGTTGCGAGTTCGAGCCCTGGTCGCCGAAGACCCCCCGTGTACGCTAATGATGACTGGTGCGCGTTAAATTCCGTCGTGGTCAGAAAGTCCTCAAAGTTCCCATACCAAATCAATCCCTCTGGGGGTGACAAGTCAATTCTGGGGATCTTCTAGTTGGCCTCTGTCTCTAAAAATTAGATGAATCCACTTACGAGCGGTAGTGCTGCCTTTTATTGAGAGCGCGTGGCTGCTATGTGTATTGTGTGTGTTGTGTCTGTCTTACTTGACGAATATTTATAAGCGGGTCTCTGACCAAGCACACAAACCTGAATATATGTCTACTAACCAACCAAGTGCTGTCATCACCCTGCTCTGTGAATTTACATATGATATAAAATGTATTGTGTGGTACCGGCGAAAATGTTTGCGTCGGCAGTAATTGGATTCACCCCTGTTTAAACGCTATTGGAGTAAGTTGATCACGTGACTTTGTAAGTCGTGGATACATACATTTACTGTAAAACAAACATTACAACAATATAATGTAAAAAAATAACCGCAAAAGGTGTAATTTTAATTTTTTTTTAGTGTTGCTAGTCTATGAGTCGACTCGGTCCCGGGATTGACAAATCAGTACAGAAGTTAACTGTGATGAATATTAATACAGCCGATCGGTAATCGCTGCTTATAGCATCTTAGGCCCAATGGCTACTGAATTTACGACATGCGATACAACAATCATTTGCCTTGACCTGCCATTGGGCCCTGACCTACTCAACTTTAAGGCCACAGAAGCTCTTCCGAAGTCTTACTTACCAATGAACCATAGTCTTCGTAAAAACCGTCCATGTACACGCGGATAGAGACGTGGAATCATGTCAACTGACGTGAAGCAACGAGATAGTCAAATCATGCTTCAGCAAAAGTAGTTTGCAGTAGATGAGTTTGTATTTGTTATTTATAAACATGCAAGTGCACAAAAAAAGAAAGTAACACACTACGTAGGCCTAGCATGGCATCATGGGGTCCCGGGTGGCCTAGTGGGTATGATCGCAGCCTATTATGCCAACAGTCTGCGCACTGTACCGGGTGCTGGTTCGATTCCCGCCTGGATGTAATTTTTCTATTTGTGTCAGTAACAATTCTGTCTGTGTCTGTCTTACTTGACGAAGGTTCATATTCGGGTCCCTGATCAAGCACACAAACCTAAAAATACATGTACCAACCTACGTACCTACCTAGATAATTATGTTTTATGCCAATTGCGGACAAACTAAATTAAAATTATTCAGGTGTAAATAATATAATTTAGTTAGCATTTGAGTGGGACTTTTTTGTTAAGTAAATTTGAAATTCATTGTGACTGTCACTTGAATTAAAAAAAAGATGACTTTGTGTCGAATCATTTAACTTATTAACTACGAGAGGCAAGAAAATTTTACCATAATAAGCTTTCTGCTCAACTTTATCTAATATAAACAAAATATAAGGCAAATGAATGCCAAGATACTAAACAATTTATCAAAGACAATTTAAGTTACACAAACAAACTAATTTTAAAAATTTAAAGTTAACATTTTATCCGATAAAGAATTTTCTCAATTTGAAACTTAATCATATAAAAAAATTGTTTTCGTTAGGCATTTTGACACGTGTATAGGCATTTTTAGATAATTGAATTTGAAAATCGTGTGTCATATCATACAAATTCATTGAGAAGTACCTTTTTTTAAGGCAAGATAACTGAATGAAATATTTATTTTTTTAAAAGTATAAAATAATATTATTAATATAATTCTTTAAAAAAATTGGCTGCAATTTTCTTAAAATAACAGATAGAGAAGAACAGTATTTTCTCTTGAAAATCCCTACTAAATTGAAGATACTTCAAGAAAATGGTATGTTCTGTACTAAAACAAATCGAAAAATGTTCCATAACCTCGATAGCGTTTTTTATTGTCATTCTATACCATATAAACATTTTGCTATCTTTAAATCGAAAAAAGAAAACAAAACGTTGATACTATTTTCTTGACTGTTTAAATTGAACAAAAGTTTAAAAGACAGGTATAGGTCAATACCATTCAAAGATTATGTTACATAGACACAAATGGGTAACCTTTTTTATATTTTGAATAGCTACGTTTTAACAAAAAAGAATCGCTAGTAAAAAATAATTGTCCATGTATTTTGATACGAGAACCCCGACAGTTTAAGTTTTTATTGACCAGTTTTTATATTTGAATTGGACTGTTAAAAAACTTTAATAGATCACTACATTAGTCTTTTAATAGGATATATACATTATCAATTGATCTATTTAGTACAATAAATATCTATGTTAGATCTACTAAATCAAAACGATTGGACCAAAGAGATTACCCACTATTTCCCCATCCCATGCTAATATATCGTACAAAAGGCTCACTGCTGCTAACGACTCGAATACGACACAATGCAACAGCTCGTAGTATTTATTTGACAAAAAGGTAACTAACATATATTTTTTGCTTTGATTGAAATTTAAGCATATTTTTATTTACCTAAACAAACTGTAGTAGCAGTATGTAAACGAAATCCGAATTAGAAATATGCGTATTGCCTTGTATATTTATAATAATTTTCATGTTCAAATACATTTTAATCACTTAGAAAGAACATATGGTGTAACATCCATGTCTGCCTGTTCTCTAACAGTTGTTATTTCGCCAAACATTTACTATGAAATACTAAATAAATTCTTTATAAGTCTTTATTTTAAATAAGTCTTTATTCTAAATAAGTCTTTATTCTAAATAAGTCTTTATTCTAAATAAGTCTTTATTCTAAATAAGTCTTTATTCTAAATAAGTCTTTATTTCTTTCTATTTTGCAAGACGTAACAACTTCAATATCAAAAAACTTTGCCGTTTTAATCGTATATATTATATATATATATATATATTATATATATATATATATATATATATACTATATATATATATATATTATATATATATATATATATATATATATATATATCATATATATATTATATATATATATATATATATATATATATATATATATATATATATATATATATATATATATATATATATATATTTAGCCAAATTTGCCTTTTGTGCAACTCCACCCAACTGTCTGTTAGAACAAAATCAGTAAAAAGTCAGCTACAGCATCATTCAGTTACAGAAGTCACTCAGTTACAGTATAATTCTGTTATAGAGGCTTCAGTAACAGAGAGTCAGTTACAATATAAGTCAGTAACAGAGAGTCAGTTACAATATAAGTCAGTAACAGAGAGTAGTTACAATATATTAGCCAAATTTGCCTTTTGTGCAACTCCACCCAACTGTCTGTTAGAACAAAATCAGTAAAAAGTCAGCTACAGCATCATTCAGTTACAGAAGTCACTCAGTTACAGTATAATTCTGTTATAGAGGCCTTCAGTAACAGAGAGTCAGTTACAATATAAGTCAGTAACAGAGAGTCAGTTACAATATAAGTCAGTAACAGAGAGTCAGTTACAATATAAGTCAGTTACAGAGAGTCAGTTATAATATAAGTCAGTTACATAATGCAGTTAGAGTTACAGCATCGGTCAGTTTTATTAGTCAGTCAGTTAGTTGCAGTATCAGTCAGTTATATTAGTCAGTCAGTTAGTCGCAGTATCAGTCAGTTAACGCATTATTTAGTTACCGAATTAGTTGCATCAGTCACACTTAAAAAAAAACTAATTCTAATTTACTATCACAGTGTGATGGTAAAAGTTGTGAAGAGGTTTGCTTCACTGGCAGTGATTAGATGCAACAACCTACTGTTTAAATACTATGGGTGTAAAATGTTCATGTGACTCTGTACGTAAATGAACCAATTTGCTGTAAACAAACATTATAACTTTTTTTCAACGGGGCTGCATTATTGGCGGTCAAGCCTTTGCAGACTCGGCATATTCCCCAGAACTAAGAGCCTTTTTTGTGGCACCAACTTGGCGACTCTCGCTAACCAATTTTGACGCTCAGATTACAATGACTCTGAGCTCTCTGTGGATGTTAAAGTATGCCGAGATTTAAGAGGTGGACACGTAATACCTCTGAGCCACTGAGACAGATTTACAGAGATTTTAACAGTGCATTACAACTTACATATGACATGCGTGCCTACGATTTTCCTATCCAGAAAATTTGACAACTCAGCCGGGGCTCGAACCCGCAATCTTGGGCAGATGAGGCGGACACGTAAGGCCACTGAACCGCTCATTATAACACGATGACGTAAAAACAATCGCTGAAATTTAACAGAGATGTTAACAGTGCAATTCCAACTTTGTCAAAGCCGATGCCCAATCCCCTCGTATCAATCTCTTCCGAGGCATTAAAAGAAGTCTTTATCGCTGCACCAGACCCTACGGACAGCCGCACAAAACCACCCCTATGTTTATTGCTAATTGAAAGCAGCGTCAAGGACCCTCCATGGAATCCAAAAGCTTTTCCTATAAACCGATCGTGGTCACTTCCACTAACTTAATTCTCCACTTACTTTGTCGAAATCAAATTGAGTCCACAAAAACTCCCCCCGTTTTAGCTTAGGATCAATGGTGCTCTAAATGCCCATCTAATGAGCATTAGCATTAAAGGTAATTAAGTTTTTTTGCTCGTCCTTCTTTTATTTTTGGTCGTTTCGTTTGCCGATGAGGAGCTGTATGAATTAGCTTTATCCCTGTATCTTTTATAGATTTTCCTGACTCCGGTTCGGGAGATAGTGTCGATTAAGGGAAAAAGCGCAGTGACAGCAATTATAGTTTTTAGTTCTTGATTAGCTGCGGGAGCGTATGGTTTGTGGGTTTAGTGGTAAGTATGCATTAGAAAATAAGATAAAAAAATGTATCTTTTTTTTCTGTAACAAAATAGAAAGAGGGAAGTCAATTTTTTGTTGTTGAAATAACGTCGCGTTAGAGCTACACGAGGGCTATTTGCGACAGATCCGTAATTGAAATTTCTGGTTAAGTGCCGAGGCTACAGCGGACACCCAACAGAATTGGAGAGACACCTTACGTTAGCATATTGTAAATCAGAGCAATCAAAAATGTTTCTAAAGCAAGACCAACTTCCATTATTATTAAACTCCAAGCATTGTGCTGGAAAATGTGCTTGGAAAAATTAATAATCGCAATTATTTTATACATTTAAAAAAAATTCAAAGAACATTTTCGTAACGTTTCACTTATATATATTTTTTTGCATTTTCAAGTTTTTCTCATAAGAGCATAGTAAAGTAATTAAACATACATTCTTTTGGACAATGCAGTATAATTCAGTGTTATCAGCAAGCAAATTGGCCGTGACGAGAAGCGCCCAGTTATGAGGTGGTTTAACGAGTGGGTCCATAAGTTGGTGGATCGAATCTGCCAGATACCGCTACAAGAACCAAGTAAATCTCTGATCGAACCCTTGATCTCAGGGTTAAGAGCGGACGAGCTACCTTTACACAATCGAGGAGAATATTAAAAAAATACTATAGCCTAATTTCATGCAAAATTGCCTTTTCTATAGTGTATGTCACGTGTGTAAAAAGTCATTATAACTACAATTTTAAACATTAAATGAAAACAAATTAGTGGAATAGCTGATCTACACTTATTAAAACTAAATATTACGTGCTTTATTTAATTTGATTTATTTTTCCAATTTAAAAATCCTATAAGCTCCTCTTAAATTGTGACTTACACTACAATTACATGGAATTAGAATATAACATGACAATATCCCATCTTAAAACAGTACGAAAAAAGAACACCATACATAGCATAACTTGTTGAAATTATATCCAGTAGCGTCTCCTTCCTCAAGATAGTACAATTTCCTCTCAATCACTAGTGACAGTTTTAGTTAACTCCCATTCCTTTACTGTGAACTAAACTAAACCTAAGGCCAGTTCCCCATATAAGCCTTGTAACACTGTCATGAAGAATTCATCTCGACCGTTGATTGCTTTCGCATAATTTATTGTCTTTCTTCAACTGCCCTTTTGTCTTGTGATTTGGATCAATACATCAAGCGAAATGCGAGCCAATTAATCCTCCTCAAAAGTGACGGATCTTTGTAATGAATTTATGAATCGATTTTTAAATTTTGGGATTTTTGATATGTCCTTGGTGATTTTTTTTCCTTGGAATGCATTGATTAGGAGAATTATAGCCAAGCTTTCTAATCTTTCTTGGGGACTGACATTTGACACTTTTGATGTAATAGTGTAGATCATTTTGGAAGGATGTTGCTCCTTTAAGCTGTTATAATTTTAGTATAATTTCTTGTTTTCTTAGTATAAAACTTGTGTTTCGTTCTAAGAACTGTTTCATTTCAAGATGTATGATTGCCTCTTGCATCTTTAACACTTTCGCTAAATAAGCACTTTAGATGCCGTTTTAGAAGTTAAAGTGTTAAATACCTTTTTTTAAACCTGCAATCGACCCATGTTTTTTTAAAATTACTTAAACTGCGATTTTTGTGTTGAATTTTTTTTTCACATATTATTTAATAAAAACTATAACTTGTATGGACATAGCTCAATAACTGCTCCTTGAAATATGCCAGCAATAAAATTTATCAGCAAAAAAATTTTTAGAAAATACAATTAAAATGAAGCATTTTATACACTTTTTATAGCCCAAAAATAAAAATTATGGATATTTTTTTTTGCTAGGAAAATTGCAATTGGGACCATTATTGTTACAATAGGACATTTAAACACTCTGTACCATAAAGATTAGGTATCAAAGAACAGGCAATTACTTGTCTAACAACCATGCCTCATACTTTTTACCATGGTCGAACAGAGATTGATTGGCTTTTGAGTTTTCTTTTGAGAAGCATTCTTACGAGAGAAGGCGATGCACATTAGGCATATGGATTCAAACGGGTAATTAATCCCGATTTGTACCCGTCAAAGATGTTCAAGTAGTTATCGTAGTTTATTGTTGAGTTAATTAATGACAAATATAGTTTACTTTATCTGTAGTGAGATGTAAAAAATTCGTGACGTTTGAAGAGAGATTAATTGACGCAAAAAATATTGTTAAAAGTGATTTATTAGTCGTTATTATAAGGTTGTTGATTTCCGAGTTGTAGTAGAGTAAAAAAAAATCTTATAAGACAGAAAATGCTTGATATAACTTTTCATTATCATACATACAATGGATAATAGTAAAATGTTTAACCAATTTGTTTTTCACAAAAACCAAAATTGTGTAACAAAATAAGAGATGAAAAACGAAAAAAATGGGATTCGCTGGATAAAAGTACCGTTTGTTTTTTTCTTTTTTAAGTGTTTTCAATGTAGGTTTGTTTGCAAAGAACTTAAAAACAAAATATCGATAATATTTTATTTTGTAGCCACTTTAAACAATTAAAGACAACAGAAAATTAGTAACATTTTTTACAAAGATTTTTATCTTGTACATTGATAAGAAAAATAGTCAATTACATACACAATATTATACAATTACATTTATAAAATATATAACTTAATTTTGATATGCATAAAATAACTAACTATAACGTATTTTAAATTCCGTTTACATTTTTCTGATATATTTAATTAACAGACAAAAAACGCTCTCAATTTAATTTCGTTTTTCTTAAATAAAGGACATGTTACACTTATCCGTATTCCTAACATACATGTTGTGATTTGTACGTACCTTCAACATGTTGTGTTTTGTAATTGAAAACTAATTATGCAATTCTTAGTTATGGATTAGCCATCAACTAAACAACTTTTCTAATTTATGAGCCTTTCAATAAGAATTTTAAAAAAAACTTCTCTAGTTGTATTTCATTTGAAAATGTCCTCAGATTGCATTAAACGAGCAATAACTTCATTTTATGAGAATTAACTTCATTATTTTAATAATATAATGATGTACTTTTTAAATTACTTAAGAGAAAAATTAAAAAAAAAAACTACAAGGCATTGCTAGTTGCAGGGTCATCATTAATTCCTAGCTACGTTAAAACTTTTTTAATTATTTCAGTTACGCTCTTAGTTAATTTTGGTTATTAAAAAATATCATTATTATATAAACTAATTAAAGACAAACGATTGCATAAAATGACAATTATTACTTCTAATCTCATAGCTGCCCATCGGATAACATATTGCAGATAAAACCAATCCAATTTAATATTTGTATTCGTTTGGTATTGGTGTATAGATATCGAATAACAAAGTACTAATTAACATTAAAAATGGTACATTAAGCATAATTCTAAATCATGTGAGATCCCAAACTCATCAATAACTCATGATACAATTCTTATTTCACACGAATATCCCCTGCCAACAAGTCATTTTTAAATGCGACGTGCTAAGTGACATTTTTGATAAAAATTCGATTTCTGTGTCAATAAACATATTATTCCTTTTTCATATATATAAAGATTACAAGATTCCTTCTTTTGCTAAACTTTAAGTTAAGTATATTTTTGACCTTTTGTAAGTGCCTTTTTTAACGTATCTCAGTGCAAATAACGAAAAACTTCTCGTGTTTACCTTTTTGTCTGTTAGCATGTTCTCCCTAAGCTCTTCAATTATTAATTCAAATGCTGCTTATACGACGCTAACAATCAACCACAACCTTAAAACACATAATTTCTTGCAGCTTATACCCTCAGTAAATGAGGGTAATGTAACCATACTCTAAGTGATTAATATCCATCTTCTAAAGTGTGTGTCTAACCATCCAAAAGGTCTTTCATTCTTAATTAGCTTCGTGTAATACAATAACGACGTCACGTCACTGAAAGGGAATTCATATTTATCTTAAACCTTAAAAAGTCCCGAAAAATGGGGAAAATCGACGGAGTTATGGGGGAAAAATTGTGCAAATGCAAGATTTTCAGCTGTGGTATAAAAGGGTCAATAAATAATCTGTGCAATTAAAACGTCCAGCAAATAATACTCCTTGTCGAGGGAGTGCACGTTAAATATGCTCCAAAATCCAGACGCCACGTGCGATGTCGCCCTTTAAAGTTTCGCTGGTGTCTACTCCAGTTTCGTTTCGTCACTTGACTGTTGTTCTAAATTACGACGCCCGTCTCCAATAGCCCTCGTTTTGCTCGAATGCGATGATGATTTAACTTAACCATTACCCTTTTACAATAAATTAGAAATGAAGACAACTATAGGTCCAAAATTAATTTAATGTATGGTGGGCCAAGTTGACTTCACGAGGAAAAAGGGGTACTAGAACTGCTGACTCAGAAACTAATGAAAACGTAGCGAATAAGTTCATAATAATTTAAGTAGGCTATAAATGAAATGCACTGTAAATATCTGCCATTTTTAATAATTACTTATTCTGGAGTGTATGTGTTTGAAGCAATTCATGAAAATTATCGTAGAAAATAAATTTGCTGTTATATTTTCAATATGAATTTTTCAACAATTGCAAAAACGCGAAAAGACTCCTACGCTGATAGCGAAATATGTTATGGATAGTTTAAACTATTACCAAGCCCCTACAAATGCAAAACAGAAATGATTTAATATTATAACTTGTGAATAAAAAAAATTTGCTTTAATGGTCGTGGCAAATCATTTTTTGCTGTGACGGAAACGGTAGGCTTTACGGAGTAAAAATGTAAATAAAACATCATCGCTAGATACTTGATACTTATGTGCTAAGTACGTACGTAAAATGTGTACATTTTACATTTTATTGGCTATTTGTTCTTATAATGTTTTTAGAACGTTCTATAAAACATTCTAAGTTTATTATTGAAAAAATCGAAGAAAGACTCAAAAAGTTGTAGCATTTCGATATCAAAAGTATTTTTACGATGATTTACTTTCATTGTAACAAAGGAATTTTATCTTTTTCGGAAAAAAAATGGTAAGAATTCAAAATAAAATAATTTTCCACTATGTTGAAAATTATTTTATTTTTGAATTCTAACCATTTTTTGGTACTAGGGTTGGGGGAAAAGTTGGAATAGTGATTTTCATTAAAACCTTTCTTCTTATGTATTAAACTTTACTTCAAGCAACAACAACAAAATTGTAAAAATAAACTTTGATAATGTCTGATTCCATCCTAATGTATTTTATAAATTCATTTAGCATATTTTCAGTATTTATTAACCTTTAAAGGTTAGGTACCCCATGTTGCACCACCTTCCCTCTATAGGTATAGTAAATAGGCCATGCGCTGCACTTTATTACTTCTTACACACCTAGTGGTAGAATCTGATTTAGGTTTTCACATTTTGAACACTAAAAAAATGCAGACCTGAGTGGTCTGCGGCTTAGTTTATTTAGAAATTCACATAGGCGTGTGCCACTGGCAAATTTCTTATCTAGAAAATGTTTATTTGCTTACCATTCTATAGCTACCGTTATCACAATTGAGTAGATATCTTTTTATGCTTACTGTACCAAAAGTGAATAAACACGTTTCATTTAGTATGCTCTTGACTTTGTTATTAATTTGCTATATCCGGTTCAGACCATTTTCATAGTAAAAGAACAAAAAAGTGTTTTATTACAGTCTTACCTCACATGTAGCTCATAACCACTTTATTCACTTTTTTATACCTAAAAGCTACTCTTAAGACTATAAATGTCATTGTTTCAAAGTAGTTGGGGATGACAACGTTTCAAGTAGACAACATAGGTAGTAGGTTGGTACGTGTTTTCTTCCGCCTTCGCCCAGGGTGTACTTTCTCTCTCTGTGTCAGAAAAAATTCTGCCTGTGCCTGTCTTCTTTGACGAAGGTTTATAAGCGGGTCTATGATCCAGCACACAAGCCAGAAAATACAATTACCAACATACCTACCAACCTACCTAACCAAAGTAGATAACCTGCAGATAATTTGTGGGACACACATTGTGTTTATATTAAATGTAACATTTAATGCTTACTAATAGCACAAAAATATTTTAGGGTCTTTTACTTACAAAGTTACAGAATTAACTTGTATAAGAAGGTAAAAAATAAATTTGTACAACGTTTATTTTATACCACTATTAAATTAAGACCACAAATATTTTAGACACAGTTAAAGGAACTGAAGTGAATTTCAAGGGGGCATTCTAATTGAACGAAGTACGCTCGGCTAAATTGAATTAATTCCCAGTTGATGCTGCAATTAGCGCGTGAAAGGAAAAAATCAGTAATTAGCCCCACTTTGGCGGAATTAAGAAAAGGTTGGGGATCTTTTTTAATTAAGAAACTAAAAGATCCGAAAGGTTTATATTTTTGTCTTTTTTTCTTCCCATCGCTGTTCTATTAACTCAGGACGGGTAGTGTGTTAGTTTTTTTTTTGCGGGGTGCTACTATGTTTAAAAAGAGAAAATGTTTTTTAGAGATTAGTAGGATTTTTTGTGTTCTTTCTAGTGTGATATTCAGATAAGCGTGCCACTAGCATGAAATGCTCAATTTATAATGTTCTCGCTGACATTCGAATAGATAGTATCTTGCAGAAATAATTAAAAAGTAAAAGCTATAACTTCACGAGAAATCGATAAAAAAAAAGTTATAATCCTCCCAGGATGGTAATTAGGGAATAATAGTAGAAAAAATGAGGTTAAATAAATTTATAATTATTATTTCACATTTATTTGAATAGTTTTTATGTTGCGGTTAATGTTAACACTGGTTTACACAGAGCAACGCCAGTTTTGGAGCCTATTATTTTAGAATTCTGAATTTGTTTATATATTTGGGCTGCTGATTCTAAATTTAAAATCAGTTTTTCTCTAACATATCTAATGACACAATACGACATTTTTATTTGAAAAAGTTACATCTTCCGTCTTTAGATAAAAAACAATATTATAGCAAAACCATTAGAGGAAGTGAACAACGAAAAGCAGAATCGTGTTCAGCATCAAAAAATACCACAGAAACGCATATTAATTTTTAAAAAAAACCGTTCAAATCTGAACATTTATTGTTGTTTTAAATTTCGAGTACTTCTTAAATACAATTTATCTCCAAAAAAGTAGGGCTGTTAGAATACATTCAGTTCAATTGATATTATATTTAGAATCAAACCCACTTATAACTCAAATCAGTATTGAAATCTTAGGCACCAAAAATTGCAGCCCTGTGTTATTATTAATAGTAATCAGTCGCTAATAATAAAAACATCGGTAATTATTAATTATAACTTATTTCGATTAAAAAACACAAATTTATTATTTAACGTGTTATACAACTTAGATTTAATTAAATAACTTTTCACAATTCGGTTTAAAAACTTAGTAATGTGAATAGTTTTCTCAGAAGTCCAACTAATAAGTACTACGAGAAGCTTTGTGGATGCGTAAAAGCTCTTAATTAGGCTATAAATAAGCGACAGGTTGAAAGGAACAGATTCTTTATAGTTGGCAAAAGACATTTGGACATATAAAGGGGTAGCATTACCTTTAATTCCGCGACTGCTTCATTCAGTATTGTTCTAGATCAGAAGTCACTCAACAAACTAGGAAGGTTGGTACATGTATTTGGCTTGTGTGCTTGATCAGAGACCCGCTTATAAACCTTCGTCAAGTAAAACAAACAGAATTTTTACTGACACACGGATAGAAAGTGCACCCAGGGCGAAGGCGGGAATCGAACCCGCACCCAGTACAGTGCGCAGCTCTGTTATCGCAATGGGCTGCGATCAAACCCGCTAGGCCACCCGGGCCCCTACAAACTATTTTATGTGCCTTTATTACAAATATATTCGTAGTCTTCTTAGACATTTCACACATTGGCCAAGCTATTGAATTCATAATTTTGATAAATTAGTACCGCCCCGTTCCTAATTCCTGTTTTAGTTTAAAAAAATTAACACAACAAAAATACGAATGATAATTTTAATCTTAAATTAATTATCAACTTGATAATCAATTGGGCATAAAATTTTGAAACACAGTTATACTTTTTTTTGTTATATTATATACTTATAAAATTCCTATTTAACTCAGCACCTTAATAATAAAGAGTTTGATGCTCAATATTTTAACCTAGTACATTGTACCTTATTCTTCCACAGTACAGTCGTCACTTGAACAGGGTTCTAAATTGTGAGGCGTAATGCGCTTTGTTAAAGCTCCTAAAGGAGGCTGGAAATAGACAGCCGGAAACGAATAAATTACCTAAATTACCTCAGTACAGAACTGAAAACTTCATCAAACGTAGTCTTAATAAACATATCAAATTTATGACACAATGTTCGAACACAAATATATAATATTTGTAGTGCTTATCAGGTAATAATATGACGAAGCGTCTACCGTGATTAGAAATCAATTATTTTGATAAATGAATTAAGCTATTCTTGAAATATTTGAAATTAATGTTTTCTGCTATATTGATTTCTCATTAAAAATTAATTATTGCATAGATTCATCGCTTAAGATCATTCCATTAGGTAGAATAAATAAATACACTGTAAATTTAATTTAAGTACGCGGTTAAAGACCTTTATCGGGAAAAAATATCGAGAGTTATTTATTTGATCAATCAAATTCATTTAAAATCGCTTTGTGAAAATCAATTTGAAACATCACCATGAGTTAAGGGGTATTAAAGTTCATTTCTTTGAAATTAATTTTGTTACGTTTTTCAGTATTTGTTTGACACAAATGTTACTTTCAATTTGGTAAAAACAGATTTTTTTATTTGTTCTTTTATGCATTCTCTTTAGTACACCTCTACCTTCAGAAATTATTTTTGTTTTAAGTTTACACTATAAATTAAAAAGTTGATGAAAACTCGAAAAAGAATATTAATAAAGATTTTTTTCGGTTTAATCCACAAAATTCCGACATTTTTGAAGGATTTTAGAACATTTTGACTGTTTACTTATTTGACTGAAGTCTGAATGATCTACTTATTTTCGAAGTCTGAATTTTTTATATTTAATTACTTAACATTTTTGATTAACTTTAAAATATTATTCATTTTTAATCATACTTAAATATTTTATCTAAACTGCTTTTCTCTAATAACATAATTATTTTTAAATGTTAACCATAATAGACAAAAATTCCACACAGCTATATGCTTATTTGGTTTTTTAAAAAAATAAATAAATAAAGCATGTGAACTAACATATACCACATAAAGAAAGTCTAATTGATTTTTATCAAGGTATAATACAGGGTGTCCAGAAAAGGACTCCCTGTTTTCAAAAATTAATAAAAAAGAAATGGATAGAGATATTAACACAATTCTTGCAGAAAACGAATGAGTCATGTCTGGAATTTGATATGGAACACTTTATTATGTTAGTTATGTTTATTACGTTATTATATGTTATTAAACTTTATTATGTTCATTTTAACCGACAGATAGCGCTGCAATACCATATGTTGGATTCCACGCAATAACTATTGTTGCTTTCCCTGAACTGAAAGCTACTGTACATTTTTGAACACGTGTCCTTCTTTTCGGTATATACGTATGCCTAGTTCTTTCATACAGCCAACACACGGTATTGCCGCGCCATCTGTCGGTAAAATTGAACATAATAAAGTGTAATAACATAATAACGTAATAAACATAACTAACATAATAAAGTGTTCCATATCAAATTCCAGACATGACTCATTCGTTTTCTGAAAGAATTGTGTTAATATCTCTATCCATTTCTTTTTTATTAATTTTTGAAAACAGGGAGTCCTTTTCTAAACACCCTGTATAAAAAGCTGGCGGCAAGCCTTTAAGAATAAAATTGTAAATGTTGTTTTAAAAACTAAATGGAAAATTTGGTGCAATGTTTGGCCATAAAATATAAAGAAACTTCAAACTTACTCCCACCCTATGGTGAAACGTTACGCCAAATTTTTACAGTGTGTACAAGGAATTTTATAATAAAATATTATTTTAAGTTTTTAAAGCTAGTGCCCAACAGTTTTATAAAATAACACTACACCAAATAACACAACAATTTTACAGTGTCTATTTCAAAATACAGGTTGATTTTACTTCAACAAACTTTGGTAGTTATATTTGTTTAGCAAAACAGCATCTATATGCATAGAATTAATTTGTTTATCTCAATGAACTTTTATTATTATTCGTGTTTTCAAACCAATTTTACTCGAAATCTGTGGAGTGTTTGCCTTGGGTATTTCTGCAATTTTCCTTTCGAAAGGGTCCATTTGCATTTTAATTACGTACTTTTCACATGAAATGACATTTAGGGGTGTTTTAAGATCATTTATTTATGATTTGGATTTTTCAAACTTTAATGCTGATTCTCACTAAGAGCAGGTCCCCGAAACTGAAATAATTCTGGACTTTCCAACGACTAAATGGCATTAGATTATCTTTTAATTTGATTTGAGTATTTTTGCACATGAAATCATTATATATAAACTATAGATTAAGGAATTAAGAACTCATAAAACAGAAGTAATTTCAATTTTATGTTTTTTTAAACGTTTGCCGAGTTTTAAATTTGCCTAGAGAATCCAAGCTAAATGGGTGCTCAAGTGATTATATTTTTCATATAATTTGATTAATTTTAGCCATGATATTTTTTTCCCTTTTACATATCACATAATTATATAACGTGCGTGCCGACGATTTTCCCATCCCAAAAATCTACAGGATCAGGCGGGACTCGAACCCACGATCTATTGCTTATGAAGAGGACACGTAATACCTCACAGATGCTGAAGATTGCAACGTTATGTTATCCTACACTTTTATAATTCCTATACTAAACAGATAAAAGTTCAAATATTAAAAACATACTATAGTTACTCTTATCGTTTTCTTTTAAATTTCCTGTTAAGCATGGATCTAAAACATTGAAATACTTAAATTAAAATTCCATAACATAGCAGTAAGGGATAAAGCAACGTAAAGTATGAACATTTTTACATATCATATCTTCTCATTTATTCCAGTTTTTCTTACCTTATCATTCATGTAGTGTCTCAATAGCCCTCGTGTAGCTCTAATGCATCGCTAATTCGACCAAACTAATCCTAACTATTTCCATTCAAATAATCTGAATGAAAAAATACTACCACATCATATCCATTTATAAAACAGTCTTAATATGACACGTCTTTATGAACATTAGAAAATTTAAATATAGTCTGAAACGTCAGTCTAGTATGTCTTAAAGAATGCTTTAATATAGATACTTATCCATTATGCTTAAGAGCAAGAGCAACACAAATTTATATTTCTTTGGTAACTTAACGGCTTACAATTTTTAAAAAAAAAATTACATTATATTCATGTTTTATAATATCTGAATTTTCAGATTTAAAATTGCTTGTAAATATTTCATTCATTTAGTCTTTTCAATCAAAAGTATTTTTTTTATCTATTAGCAAAATTGTTTTAATTAAAATTTAAAAAATTAAAATAATAATTGAAAAACTCTATTATTTCAGGAAAACTTTTTTCAAATGAACGAGCTTCAAGTTTTAAATATTATTTTGTTTAAAAAAGTTAAAAATTATTTCTATTTAATCTAAACATAATATTTTTTATAATTTAAACTACATGGTAAAAAACTTTTGTGGTGACAACAGTTCTGTCGTTTAAAACAAGTTAGTGTATTACGACACCATAACTGCAAAAAAAGTATTAAACTACAGCAAAGTTTCCAAATAACCGTACTAGATCGTAAATTTTAGAAAACATAAATCTAGAAAAAAATCTTAACCAAACTTCAGCTGTATTTTTTCCTTGTATTCCCTCAAATCGCTTAAGTATTATAATCACTTCGGTACCGATTTTAGAAACCATTTAACGTCAGTCATAAAAGTCTTTAGCTTAGCATTTTTTCTGTTCCTAAAGCCAGTCGCATTTATTTCTAATACACCCCATCTTGAATAAATTGGAAATAAAACCTGAGGGAAAAAATAATTTCTCTTCAAATCTTGGCCCTTTTTTCTTATTTCTTTGTGTAGAACAATTTATTAGCTATTCCTTCTATTAGAAAAGGGATGTTGTAGAATAAAGTTCTTGTCCTTTTCGAACGTTCTTCAACAACTGAAGATGTCTGTTCTACAATGTGAACCAAAGCTGGATGTTCTTTAATTCATGTTTATTAAAACAGCAAACTTAAAAATAATATGGTCTCAATAATTCTCGTTAGGACTTGGATCGTGAAAAATAAGCTAATTTAAAAGTTAAAGAGCGTTTAAATGCTTTTTTTTTATCAAGTTACTAGATGGTCTATTTTATGTATTTGTACTGTTTAACACCGAATTCATGCTTTTTAAAACAATGAACTTAAAAATAATCTAAATAATTCTCGTTATGACCTGGATCGTCAAATGTAAGTTAACTTATAAGTTAAACAGCGTTTAAGTGTTTTTTTATCAAATTACTAGATGGTCTTTTTAATATATTTGTACTTTTTAAGTCTTAGTTATGTTTTCATTCAAAACAATAAAAATATCACTGTTTGTTAGTATTTTTAATGTTTAAAACATAACCAAGAGATTTCTTAGTAACTATTTGTCTAAAAAAGTTTTTAAAAACAATACCGACAAGAAATGTTCTTGAAATAAGATGTGCTACGCATCCTAATGCTGTTTTGGGGCCGTTACTCAGTGCCACCTGGTGGTTCAGTCGTAAGCAAAGCAGCTCCACGCAACTGCCTTAATAGGGTAATTTTTATTATCCTTTTCTTTCTATTCCGCGAATGCATAAGATTACATACTTTATTTAGTTATTCCTTTTTAATGCCAGGAACTGTGTTAACGACTGATTTATAGCACAGAGGCAATCTGTAAAGCAAATTTCGAGAACGTGCAGGAACAAGTTAAATATTTGTCTTGGTGTTTTTGATCAGGGGAGTTGTAATTTGGGCAAGTGGTTATAATTAGAGGATTTTTGGTGGTATTTCTGGCAATTTACTACGTGTAGAAGAAGATTAAGTTTGCACAAGTGATGGCTCAATTTGCGTGCAAGGTGTTGCTGACATGGGAGAACTTTTGTTCATTATGCAAATCAAAGCTTGGTTACAGTGCTTTAATTTGTAATCAGTGATTGCGGTACTTTTTTTTATCTCATAAGTTTTGTAAAAAAAATCTTGTGGTTAGAACTAAATATTAAACTAACTGGTGAAATTAGCAAATGGACGAAAGTGTAGGATTGTTTCCGCTTTATAAGATTGTTATTGATACTCATAAAATAATATCTTTACAAAAATAGATGTATAGAATTCTCTTTTTTTTTGGTATTTGTTTATATTGATTATTTTGACAAGGCCGATGCTGCTCATAAGGCGGTGCCTATCTCCGTTTTTAAAGTCTTTGGCATGAGGGCAGTTCTACCATAATTTTTAATTTTAGGTATAAAAAACTTGTGAAATTTATTGTTTCAAAATCACTTTAAATATTTGTAAAAAGGTTTATAAGGGGTCTAGAATTACAAAAAAAAAGTTCAGCAAGGCTCATTTGAATTCTTTTTACAAAAAATTTAGGGATGGCAGTTTAAAAAAAAAAAACGGTTTCAAAGAAACCGGTTTAAACTGGCCTTATGAAATAAAAAAAATAATTCAATGAAACCGAAGTCACGAAGAAACCGGTTAGTCTTAAAACAGGTTTCGGTTTTCCATCCCTAGATCATTGTGACGGTTAGGAACGGAAGGTAAAGAACGGACGGTGAGGAAATTCGCGATGTTTTCCGATCTTTTTTGTGTTGAAACTAACTCCAGTTTAATAAAAATGGATTTTTTTTTACTCCTTATACTCCACTTAAGCATATTTATAGAAAAAATTTCCAATTATTAAGCAAAAATTAATCTTAACCATGGGGGATGGTAAGGAAAGTAATAAAGCCACGCAGCTAATTTTACTGGGGTTTTTAACTTTTGGGCTTATTGGTGAAGTATAGCAAAAAAAAATGCGGCTACTAACTGAAATGTGAGTTTTCTGCAATACATTTTTCATGATTGCAGAAACACTGTAGCTCCAATTTCTCTGTTCCACCATCCAGTGCCTCTGTTCGCCACTTTAGTAATGAGTCAGTGAATGTACCAAAACCCAAGGACAAAATTAGGAGAAGAGAAATACACATTATAAATATTAAAAGACAAAATTTTATGGAAGGAATTTGTTAAGATATAGTATTAGTTCAATTTAAAATCCAAATGAATGTAATTTTTAGCTCAAAAATGTATTAGTTTAAGCCCTAAACTAAAAATTTATTATTCGGGACATGGGAAGGTAAGGAATTTTCTGCATTGTTTTGTGTCCTAAAAATTTTGAGTTTCTTTGCTTTAAAATTACGTTTTGCAATTGTATAAGGACCAGTCTATTAGCATAATAAGAAAAAAAATTAAAAGAAATATTAATTATTTTAAAGTTATGCCCAAGGGACATAAAACTAAAAATTAGGGTAGAATTGCCCATGAATAGCTAATTCTAGCAATTGTCCAAGCCAAGTAGTTAGTTCAACAATGGACTACCCCTTACTCTTCGATTTATCATTAAATTGTACACATTATTTAGTTGCATATTTAAAAAAATAATAAGATGATGAGGAACTAAAAAGTGCTTATAAAAGATTATTATTAAAAATAGCTTATAATGAAATTTTCGTTTATGCCTCCCTATAACATGTATGTGTTTTATACTAAATAAAATTTTCTCACTCCTCAAAGTTGTATAATAAAAAAAAACTTGAAAGCTACCTCATTCATCAATCGGATGTAATAGATTGATTTTCTCTAATTAGACTTATCTGTGTCTCAGTCGACCACCTAAGACTTTGAAAAATCCTTTTGGACCGCCAAGCCAACTCAACAACGGGAAATAATTTCTTCTAGCAGCAAATCCCTTGCCCCAAAATCGCAATTATCCTCTGGGTTGGCGCTATGATGTGGAATCCATAAGAACCTTCCATTTCACCAAGGCAAAAAATGGCGCGTGGTAAGGCGATTACAGACAGGGGGCAGGGCGTAGGGAGTTGTTTGGCGCCAAAAAAGTGAAGCCGTGAGAAAGTCGCCAAGTCAAAGAAATCGGCCCAAAAAATACTATAAATGGGAAGAGGTTAGAAACGTAGAGAAAGAGGAAAAGTAGAGGCATACTAGCCTTATTTTAATCGAGCCAAAAAATAAAACACGTTTTACTGTTGTTAGTTACGCAATGTTAAGGCATTTGGCGTTAGAATTTTCCCCAAATGCCATAAACTAGGATATTTTCTTCATTTCTTTTTACTATGACTTTTTATTTCAAAGTGCAAAATGACAGTTTCATTTAAAGTTTTAATAGAACAAACTGAATGAACATGTTTGTCTGTATGTGTTAAGGGTACTGTGGGGATTAAGGCGCCTGTGCTTACGAGCACCTTGTACCATCCCCAAATTAATGAAGTTTTTGGGTGGAAGTAGCCTTCCTCTACACCCACGCCGACGAGTTCAGTGTTATCTCTTTTGGCACGTTAGAGGGCAGCACTACTACCACGCTTTCTCTCGTTCGGATCTAATACTCAGATTACCCCTGAACTACTTGTAGTACCCCTTGTAAACATATTTACTCCTCTTTTTCAACTTAAAAAAAACAACTTTGTTTCACAAAGAAATGGCAGGTTACCAAGCATGACGCTCTTTCGTTGTCGGTGATGAGGTTTATAATTGAATAGGGATTTAATGTGGTTTACTCTTCCTCTCTTATCCCAGTTCTATGGTTATAAAAGTGTATATTTTGTAGAATCTGTAATTAAAATTTAAGAAAATCGTTATTTGTGCAGTTTAAGACAGTATTTATAAGACATTAGCGAATCAATGCTAATTAAAATATTTCTTTTTGCAGGAAAGATTTCATTTGTATTTAATTTACTTTAATGCAAGCTTATACTGCAACACGGTTAACGGAAAAGTAATGCAAGTTTATCTATTCCTGAAATTCTGGGCAGCAAATTTAAAAGAGGCCTTAATCAGAAATCTTTTAACCCTTTTTTATGCCACTTTTAGAATTTCCGCCCTGTACAAAAACATTAAAATACTTTTAAATCCTATTAAATTATATCTATAAAATCCACACAAAAAAATAGCTCCAAATTAAAATATCGCCAGACCATTTTCCAGGGCCTACTCTTACAGCAATGAATTGCTTCAGATGTCAACCCGATTTGTAATGGGCTTTTAAGCTGACGTCATATCTGGCTTCCTCTTCCCTCCCTGATTACAGCAGACGAAGCAATCGGTGTTGCCACTAGACGGAGGGAAATAACAACCGGCCAAATGGTTGAGGGATCAAAGGAATGGCTCTGGAAGTTTCCTTCCTCTCCAATGCCCCTGAAGAAAGGGGCCGAATGAAGTGAAAATGAAACAGGTGTATGCCATTACTCCCTAAGTCAAAAGCACTACGAATCCCACCACCGGATTCTATTATATGAGTTTGAACCCTCTGACAGACGCAATAATTTCGTTTATTCAGTTCTAAATGCATATTACGGAACAAGTCTAATTACAATGTACATTGAACAATACAATTATAGTAGGAAAACAAACACATATACAGATAAAAGGTCGCAAACAATTTGCTTTAAAGTCATTAAAGAACATATCAAAAATATCAAGTTCGTAAGAAATGCTATTTTAATTTTATAAAATTTATAATGTCTACCTATAGTTCTTTTATAACGAACTGATATATAAAAATAAGTTTAAACCTACATAAAGGACTTGCAATAATTTAGTGCCGAAAAATAACAAATGGTTATTGTACTACACCGTAACAAATTTTGGGGCAAGATTGCACCGGAATCCTGGAACTTTCTAACTGCAGCCACTATTTGGTTACACACTTTTGCGATGTATCAAAATCATAGTTGAATCACAAAATTGGTAAATTCACGCTCCAAATGGTGGTGGCGCTTTGAAAGTTCCACGATTCCGGTGCAATCCAACACCAAACTTTTTAACAGAATCACATAAAGAATTGCAAATTTAAAATAAGTTTGATACAAACGATCTAAGCTTAGGGATAAAAAATACTTTGCTTTTTATTTCAGCTATTTCACAAAAGTCAGATTTCCATAACATACCAAATGTCTTTTTTTTTAAAGCATGCACTTACAAGCTCGTACATTTCTTATTTATACACGCATTTACATTAGTTTTACGCACTAAAATTCAAAATAGGTATTTTAGTACCATTATCTACGTCCCGATCCCAAAATCAGGCCCTTCACCCTTTTGGTGTCTACAAATGAGTGTTAAGAGGGATTGTCAGTCCCATAGAGCTAATGCATTAGTTTTGGAATCACAACTTCCGCAGAAGTATTGCTTTGCCATGTTAGCCCTTTTTCCCCAGGTATGGAAATCAACATAACATCCAAATGAAACAAATTTGAAACGAAAATGTTATCTAGTTATTTAATTATATATTTTTTAAGTTTTCAAATGCCAAACATATACAGTCGACACTATTTTAAAACTTTATCAATTAATAATTAAATAACCCGATGTTATTTTCTTTTCAATTTTGTTTTAAATTTATGTTATGATGACTCCTATACCTGGTGAAATGCGATAACATGGCAAAGCAATTCTTTTGCAAAAGTTATTATTTCAAAACTAATGCATTAGCTCTATGGGACTAACAGTCTCTCGTAAGCTTGCTTGGTAAGTTAACTGGCCACTCGGCATGGAGTATTTACACTTCAAGCACAACGGCTGCAGTACCCTCTGGCAGTTTTATAACAATCATCCAAAAATGTCACTGTTCAGGTATCAGCTCGTCACTTGACTGTGGTTCGAAATTATGACCTCAATAGCCTTCGTGTAGCTCTAGTGTGACGATGATTCAACCTAACCCCAAATGTCACTCATGTTAAACATCGTGGTGGGATTGGTGTTGCTGCCTTTACCAGGCTAGGCTGAAATGGGATTGCCTCGGACATTCCAGATTGAGTTTAGGATTGAATATTTTGATAAAAGTCGCGTAAACTGTTTACTCGACTTCTAAAACTACTCCTCTAATCCATGATAGAATGTGTCCTTTTTTTTAAAAGATGAACAGGGATTATTTCGGAAATTCTACTGTTAAGTAATTAAATTTGTTTCTTTGATCAGTTCAGAAGATTTGAGGAATTTTGATGAGACTTAAGAGTTGAAATAGTTTTCCTCAAGTACTTGTTTTTAAATTATCGAAAACTTATTTTTAAAACTCCTTTTGGATCGCTTTTAAAGTTTTAGAATTAATTGATGGTTAACGTTTCCATAGAAATCGGTTGCTTAACTACAAAATATTAAAACGTTTATACGAAGAATTTGCTAAAGCTAAAGTCATTGATCTGATATATCTGTCCTGAAAATTTTCAAGATTTTTAAATTTACTTGGTAATTAGTTTCCTTGATGCTTAATGATCGTATCAATATAATTTAAGACACAACTTTAGCGAATAACAGCCTCCTTTATTTTATAAAGCATCAAGTTAATTTTTATAATCTTGAATGCATATTTGGGAGGTCAGAAACAAACATGAAATTTTATATTATGGAAAAATAATTTCATGGCGATGTATAGTACCTTAAGAATATATATTCTAGGTGAATTCGTAAAATGATATATCTTCGCTCCCCTCTTTTTCTGTCAGGACACAATCAACTAGCATCAGCAAAGCTTTTTTGTGTGAAAAACTTTGCGTTAAATTTTATAAACATAGAAATCTTCTGGATGAAGGAATATAGAATCCTATAAAGAATCTATATAAATTTTACTAAGATGTTTGGCACTCCAATAATTATTCTAGGAAATTCCTGAAATGAATGTAACCCCACTCTCCATTTCCATTTAGCATACAAACCATACATGAAAGACACTTAATGCACACATAGATGAAAGACACTTGAAGATATGTTACTCTAATTGGATTTCCATTAGGGGATATCTATGTTAAAATTGACCCACACACTAGCGCACCCGTAGTTTCCTTTGGAGCTACACATGGCGACAACCCATTGGAAAATGACTGCAATTGACTTATTCGTTGCTATGGGTGTTGCCTATTGGTGTAACATATTAAAAAGTGCAGTTAAAATGTTGCATACTAGTACGTTATTGGATATATTTGTTCGTAAACAAACTACTGGAGAGCTATTCGGCAGAATAAGTTGCCAGTCTAGAAAATGCTTAGTATATGATGCAATCATAGAAAAGAATGTTTGCTTTTTTTCGCATAACTATTTCTATTTTGAACTTGTAAACATCTTCGAGTTGACAAAAACTGGTATATAATGATTTATTTTATTGTTATCTGGTCGTGATGAGCATCTAGTCAAAAAATTGGTTAAAAATACCCAAAATGATTATAACTTCATTTCATCATAACATCATTTTCGAGTTTAATAAAGCTCATACGGAATGTTATATTATAGAATAATATTGTTATGAAGATAAGATGTTTATCATTCCAAAAATATTCGATAAAAATACCCACATGATTAAAACTTGAAACATGAAACCAACATGAAAAAACTTCGATGTTAATGAAACTAATACAGAATTGCTTAATGAAAGAACGTGCTAAATGACAAAAAGGAAAACGAGAAAATAAACTTTAAAGTTTTTCCTTTGCACTAAAACACGTTAAAAACGGCTCTTAAAACTGTAAAATATATACTTAACCTGAAGTTTATTAAATGGGGGAATATTGTTATCTCTTTATATAAAGGAGGAAATAACATGCTCATTAACACAAAAATCTCATTTTTTTTTCAAAAATATCAGTTAGCACGTTCTTCCACTCTCAGCTCTTCAATTTTTAATTTTTATATTATAAAATAATATTGTTCTGAAGATGTTTATCATTCCAAAAATACGATAAAAATCCCCAAATGATTAAAACTTAAAAACCAAGAAACATCTTGGAGGTTAATGTAACTAATACAGAATGTTGTATTATCGAACAATATTATTATGATGACATTTAGCACGTCGAAAATATTCCATAAAAATTCTACAAATGAATTTAGCCCCACTCCCCCTTTGCTGTCAAGACACAACTACGGCGAAGAATAGTTGCTTTCTTTTGTCGAACTTGAAGATAAATCTTTTAAACTTGGAAACATCTCCGAGGTAAAAGAAACATCTTCTCGCTCCGAAGCGTGTCCTAGACAGCGAAAAATGAGGACACGTCGTTCTTCCTCGGAAAATGGCGAATGAAAAGAAAGCTCAATACTTTACCCACGGATACGCAGCTACGGGGACTGTATTGAAATTTCGCACTTCGTTGAAAAAATATCATAATTTATGGTAATTTGCAGTACACAAAAGTAGGGGAGAATAAAGTCGGCTTCATAATAAATCATTTTTGGACGATTTAAAAAATGGAAAATCAATTTTAAAACTGATTTTTGTGCAAGAAACTTTTAGCCGTGTGTGTGGTGCATTCACGAGATATCTTACTTATTAAGTTTGTAACGATTTTGTTTTATCGCTACATATAAGTTCTTTAATATTTTGTTTAAAATCCTTAATATATAAAGTAAACAAATGAATTTGTATTGTAATTTGATTGATCTTCAGAAAGAGTTGTGAGCTTTCAAATGGTTTTTGAAAGGCATAATATTATCAACGATAAAAAATATTTAATAACTTTGAAGATTAAAAAACAAAGTTAATTTTTTGATTTCCAATGTATTTTTATCATTCAATGACTGAAAAATCAATCCAGAAATTTATAAAAATATTAAATAATCAGTAATTCTCCAAGTAATCACATTTTTTCGGGCACACACAAGCTCAGAGCTATGTTATGTAATGACTTTCGCTGTGGATGATGCCTTGAATTCGATTATGCTATTCTAAATAAGAGTTCGAATCCCACTTTGGGCTGTTGTTTTTAGTGGGTCTCAATGTTCTTGTTGAAAAGGTTACATTTTTTGCTTATTTTTTAACCAGTTTTCGGCGGTTCTTGATTTGCAGATGTTTATTTTCTCAACTCGAGAAACTGAAATTTATTTTGTTTAGTTTTGAATCTTTCACAAGGAGTTTCAAAATAAATTCGGTGTTGCATCAAAAGAAAAAACATTCACGTGAATATTATTTACCCCATTATCCCCTACCAACTTTTCACCATCCCTTCACTTTTCAAACAAAATTATTTTTTGTCAACGATAATAAAGTCCCTTGAATCAAATGTAAACAAGGGACACAAATGTGCAATAAAAAATAAAATATCTTCAATGTTTGGACTCTACTAGTAGATATACTTTGTCAAAAATCACCCATTAAAGATATAAGTTGTTTGAAAAAGTTGATTTTTTAACAATCTGGGGTCCTTCAAAGGACAGTACTTTGACTTATGTGAGATGGTCAGTCCTTCGTAATGTTTTGAAACCCTAACTATTGGAAAAGTATTACTTTGTAAGCAAAAGTAAGCATTTATTTTCACCATACATTTTCATTATATATGAGAATAGTAAATTCAGCAAAATAAAAAAAAGGAAGAAAACATTTGGTTATTTAATTAATAATTGATAAATACACTGCTGAAAACAATTAGGGGAGCACACGGTTTAAACCCTTTCACCTCCAGATTCCATTTAGAATCATCAGCTTGCGATTTCTTTCTTACTGAGTTAAGCTCGCACTTTTTTCAAATAAGTTTATCAAATTATTCATACATTTTTCTATAGAGTTACATTTTCTGTTTGTATAGTTAGATGGAAGAATTATGTCTTTTGAAGAATTAAAAAATGTTTGTTTTAATTAAATGAAAGTATGAAAAATATGGTAAAATAAAATTCACTCTGAAACAATTTTATGAAATAAATTGACCCTAAATTCTTCATGCTTGCATTTTTAGATATTTAAAAATTGATTCTAACTATTTAGTTTACAAAAAGAAAATAACATAACTGATTTTTTTAATAGCAGTATAAATAAAAAACTACTAGGGTTACCTAAAACTATACATGCGAAGTGTTAAAAGTTTCCTTTTTTAAAAAAGCATGAATAATGATACAAAAACTTACATGAATAATAATACAAACCAGCATTAATAATAATAAAACTGATACCAATGGCTAAGAAAATTAATAAATTTTACCTTTTTGAGATATCAATTCTTAATAATCGAGTATCATAATCTTAATTCAGCCCAGCTCATTTTTAAAGATAACCTTTCAAAAAGATAATTTCTTCATTTATTCCTTTTAGAACATAGCCTTGTGGAGATCTTGTGGAACGGTAATTGAGCCCGACCCAAACCAAGCCTTTAAGACCTAATAGAATGCTAGATCAGTTGCAATAAACTTACGAATTTAACCAAGACTATGCTTTTTGATTGACATAATAAATATACTAACAAAGACAAAGGTAAGGTAAGTTAATCGTTTTCCGGCTGCCTATTTCCTGCCTCCTTCAGGAGCTTTAACACAGCCAATAACGCCTCGTAGTTTAGAACCAAAGACAAAGAAAATATACTCCAGATAAATAACGTATTTAACGCCCCATGATTTTTAGCTGCGGAGTAGAAAGGGTTAAACATAATATCGACATCACTCAATAATTGGGTTGTTTCAATTGACGTAAGTTTCCAGTTTTCATTATTGCTCTTCTGCGATTGCATTGGTTGCTTCGGTTTTACCCTCAATACTCACTAAAAACAGCGGACTTTTAGTATGTATTACGTTTAGCGTATATTCAGTTTTTTTTAGTAGATAAAACTATTCTACAGATTACAATACAATAAATTGCACAACGTAAAAATAACAATTCGTCTTTGTTCTCTTATTGTTGAAACGAACTATAAATGAAAATAAAATAAAAAAAGAAATCGCTATGAAAACATACACTGTCAAAAAAATTATTTAGCAATTCCAATATTTTTTTTTATTAAATTGAAATAATTAGATCAAATAAGCACCGAAACAAATGTAATTCCATAAGGGCCAAGAATGAAAACAATACAGCTGGAACTGTTGCCACAATGACGTGAGACATGCCCATCATCTGACATTTTAAAGCTTCAAAATAAATAGTAAAATGACAAAATTTTTGTCATATGGTCTATGGGACTGGCTATCAACTTTAAGTTACATTTCCCCAAACAAGTGATACTAACAGAAAACACTTAAGGAACTAATTTTTTGCAAACAAGCATTATTTTATCTTGTCAATAAACACTCCCTAAATGAATTCCAATCGCTGCTCTAAGTGGTCCCCAATCAATTTCTCAGAAACCACGAGCATTAGCTATTTTGAATTAGTCACGTTTAATTGCTCGAACATTGATACAATTGTCGCTTATAATTACACTTTCACCAGATACCGCTTTCGAAGCATTAGGGGCAAAGGAGAGTCGTTACCTTTGGGGAGGTGTTCCCAGGGTTCTTGTTATTTCCTCAAAAAAATTATATTTTTTCCCCTCATTTTAAATATACACTTGACAACTACACCATATTGGAAGTTAGCTTAATATTTTAAGGGATCAAGATACAAGTGAACCAAGTCCATGAAAAGCGTCTTTGTACTACAGAGGTTTAAAGTAAAAGCTTTATAACAAAATTGCCTCGTGACTAGAGGATAGTATCTGAACTAGGACTTCTTCATTGTTGCACTGAAATTCTACAGTTCTTCTAATTCTTGTCTTATCTTACTTTAATATTTGTCCGATAAGCGTTTCAAGCTTTCATAGCAAAATAAAGTATGAATAAGTGCTGTTTGTGTGTGTATTTCCAAAACCAAACTGAATAGAGTATCAGTCCGGAACAACCAAAAAATTAGCATTTCATTTAAACATGTCTCATGGAAAATTACTTCACCGTGTTTATGGCATCACAGCTTAACTTAATTGGCTGGGTCTTCACCGTAGCTGTAGCTACTCGAGTGAAGCGGGGAATATCGTTACTACTGACTCAAACAAGGCTTCACTTTTTGGATAACCATTTCCACCGCTACACTCGAGTGGCCCTTTCAAAGGTGTAATGCCGTCAATTGCTTGCCTCACGTAACTGCCTGCTTTCGAGGCTTGATACTTTAATAAGTTTGGATTTGGTATTTCCCAGTTATGTTAAAAAACGAACTTGATATGCGTGCATAAGTTTAATCTAAATGAAACTATGATGCAATAATACTCTCTAAGGTAGGTAGGTATGTTGTACATTTTTCACCTGTCTCTTTCTAGATTCCATGCAGAGCTTAAACACCGAAATATATGCCTCATAATTTTGAATCATGATCAATTAACGAGGTTTTGACTCCTTAGTGAGAACCTCTACACAACCTTCGAGCGACATCGCACGCTATATGGCGTCAGGACTCCGCAAACTCAACGAGCACGTATGATGTATTGTACTTAGAACAAGTACAGACACACACGTAACAAAAATATGCATGATCATATGTCGGAATCTGATCCTGGGACCTTCTGACTGCTTGGCCAGCTCCCTGGCCATTCAGCAGTGCAGTCACCGCTCTATGTATATAAAATAATCATAATAAAATTATTCCATAAACGAACAAAGATTGTTAAATCCCACAAACAGTTTCTGCTTCATGCCAAATAACGAGTGCGAAATAATCAATTGTTCTACACAATTACTAATCATAAAGAGGAATTTTATGTAAACAAAGGAGATGGAAATATTAGTATCCGGAAACAAATACGCAACGAATTTAAAACAGGAGGTCTGGATGCGATTCAACAATTGCAACAATTATATGCTATCAAATCACGTCTAACACATTGTGACGTAGATTAAATTAGGCCTCACAAACCCATATATCTGTTCGCGTTGTTTGAACCCATTTCTAAACAACGTACTGATAAATATCCCGGACATTAATTTGTTTCCAGATAACATTTATTCTGAAGAATTAACTTGGTTAAATAAATGCCTGATTTAGATTATTACGTACGCAAGGTAGTCTAAAAATAATTACGCTATTTTTAAGGTTAAATGAAGAGTTAACTATTGTAGACCGACATTTAAATGACAAGCAGTAACTAATTTATGTATCGATAACATCAAGAACTCAATGACCATGTATTTAAAAAAATTTAACTAAAATATTGTTTCTAAAGTTTAATAACTTTAAAGTAACTTATAAGAATCAATTCAAATAAAAAGATGATTTAAAATTGGCCTATAAAGATTCAACCCAAATAAGATTTGCTTCCGTAAAAATGCATTCTACCAATCAAATGACCATCTTGCATTGCAAATCAGTAAAAATGCTGTTTCAGCCATTTCCAACATCTGATACTCAAAGTAGAGTCCAGCATAAAGCACTTCAATAGAATCTTGATGTCCACTGTTCAAATCTTAAAAGTCAAATCTCCAACTGACCGTGCTTTAAAAACTTTAGTGAGTTAAAGTCTAGTTTGATGTTCGTAGACTTGTTTTACATTGCGAGCTCGTGTGATTGAACTTGAATATGCTGATATGAAACCCTCTTTTTCGTTTCTGTTATTTGTAAAACATCCCAGTCCAAGTAGAAGTGGAGCTAAAACTCGGATACAAGTCGTATAAGTTTTGTTTTTTTTCTCTTGAAATATTGTGCCTATTTTTCAAAATTTGAAATAGTCTGTCTTTTTTTTGAAGATATTAGAGCACTTGACCTGAAGTATCTAGAATTAAATAACCTTTCTGGCAATGACGCTAGAAACTGTTCAGAATCGGCTTCAAACAATAAGTTCTAGTGAAATGGGAATGTTTCAGAAGATGTAACGCTGTTGTTTTCATTTTTCCACGTCCAACAATTTCATTAGTTGTTTTGGTTTCACTTTCAAAATGACCGTCGTAGATGAAAATAAACCTTTCTTTCCATTCAAGCTTTCTTTAACAAATGAGTTGAACAACCAAAAGCACAGCAAGATGTTGGCATTTTAAAATTTTAATAAGTAAAACGTTCTTAGAAAACGAATTTTCGAGTACCGAAACAAAAGTAATTCCAGACAAAAAAATGAAAACAAGACAGCTGGAGCTGTTGCCATTCATGACGCGAAACAACCTTATTAGCTGTCGAGTATCAAAACATTGATCGTACCACTCCTAACTAAACCGAAACAAGTAGGTTTGTTACAGAATCTGTCACTTAAACCGCTTCCACACAATATTTATGCTCAACAAAAAAAAAGCACTATTTTTACACCTCAGAAAGAAATTCGCCAAACAAGGCCTTTTGCTAAAAATTTATTTCTAATTCAAACTTTTAAACGCCAAAATTAACTATTTTCATTAACCTTCTTTCGCAAATTAATAATTACTCATTATCGTTTGCTAAATTTGTTTGAAATTCGAAGAATAATGATGCAATATTTTTTAATAAATATCTTTTAGTTGCCACAATTTTCCATGTTCGTTAACTTTCTTTCGAAAAAGAGAAGAATAAATAATTAGTAAAATCGATGCTTTAAAAATAAAAGCGATCTTATGCATATTTTTTATTCAAAGTTATAATTCGCTATGCATCTTTCTCCATACATATATAATGAACCATCAAAATAACTCTATTGTGATATTACATTAATCCAAACTGAATCATATCACATAAATAAATATTTTTCAAGTGTTTTATTTTTATTTTAAATAAAGTTTCTCGTACGTTTGACGAAATGGCAACAGTGAAAATATTGAATGAAAATGGAATTTGCATGTTATTTCAATGTAGTTTAATTTTTTAGTTATTTAAATTTTAAATATACTTCTAATTTAAGTTTTTTAATAAAATTTGGGATGAAACCTAGCCTGATTTTTTGCTTCAACAAGTGGAATACATCATTAATGTATCCCACTTGTTTGTGCGACTTGCGGTTCGTCCTGTGAAAGTGGGTGACAGACAGACGGACTGAACGATTATAATACCTTCCATTTTTTTACGTTATAAACATAGTGTGGAAGATAAATGGAACTAATTATTAATAAAATATGACAACTCGAAGTTCACGATCTGAGGAGAATCAAAATTAAAGATTTTACAAAATGGGCATGTTTCTCGTGGTGAGTAAAACAGTTCCAGCAATATTGTTTTCACTATTGGTCATTCTAAAATTACATTTATTTTGAACAATAAAAAATATTTCCTTACCTTACTAAAACGAATGTTGTGTACAAACTTTTCCTTCGCTAGAACTAAAGCTTTTCTTGGTTCGTTAATCACGTTAAATTGATGTCCCACAATTTCACTTCATTTCTCCTCTGAAGACAAAATATTATCTGAACCAAAGTTTTCCAACATCAGTGACGCTTTCCATATTTACCATTAAATCGAATGACAAGGAATAAACTTTTTAAATAGCATTAATGAAAACAAGTTGCACGCAAAAAAACCTCTAAAATGGAACACTTCAGACAAAAAAAACGAACATTGAGAGTGAAGCCTAAACCACCAATGAAAGTTTGTAAGTGCAAAAAATGAAAGCTGGAATGAGTTACGTCATCTTAAACTACCCAATTGGTTACAGCTTAAAATTACAAATCGCATATTGGTTGCCTTAAATTTTTGTAATGAAGCATAACTAGGAACCTGCACTAATTTATTAAAATTCTGAATATAATGTAGGGTCAAGTGGGGTAAGTGTGATAGGGTTTCTGCAATTTTCATTTAAAAAAAATTAGTTATCTGCTTCAAGTAAACTCCAAATCCTAAAATTGGTAGTGAATTATTATAAGAAACATACATATTAAGGAAAAAATTTATATGTTTGAATTCCAAATTTAAGTGAATAAAATTTGCATTTCAAAATCCATTGCTGTTTTATCACACTTACCCCACATAGGGGTAAGTGTGATTTTGATGTGTTTAAGTGTGATTTCCGTTGCAATAAGTGTTTTCAAGCCATATAAATTACCTAGCATACATTTTTCTTAACAATTTATTTTAAACATAAATTTATTAGCATTTTACATCTTATTAGAAATATACGGATAAGAAAAATCAAAAATATTGAGAATGAGTTTTTGGTTTATGTTGTGATATAATAAACTAAAGTCAGGATGTAAAAGAAACACAAAATTTTAAAGTCAAAATACATATGGTGCTATTCAATTTTTACTATTAGTTAGACTGCTTTTTTTTACAGATTGTAATTTTCAAAATCTTGCGAAAAATACAGACGTTTTCTTTGGTCTATATTTTGACATGGGAGGTTCAAAACAAAATCGTCCTCATCAATTATACACACGTCATCTATATTTGGCCATGAAAATATATTTGTTATGCTATCATATTTAATAATTTTCCCAATAATCCCTTCTCGATTCACCTCATTTTCAGAATGAACATGTCCCAAAAAGTGCATTACCGTGCCATATGAAATGCCATTTCCTTTTATTCATTTTTTATAATAATTTATAATTTAATAATAATATAATAATTTTTTTTATATTTATGTATGTTTTGCACAAGGTAAATGGGGTGTTTTGGTTTATCACACTTACCCCATGTCACTTATCACAGTTACCCACAACTGATATTTTGAGGGGTAACTGTGATTGTACTTCCATACTTCACAACATGTGAAATAATAAACCAAAACAGTTTTATATCTTTACCTTTATTCTTTTTACTAACAGAGAAAGAAAAAACAACATGATTTTTATAAAAATATTACACTTATGGAATTTGGAAGAAAACCTTTCGAATTTGAAAAAAAACAAGACAGTTGCCCTTAAATTCAAAAGCTTAAAACTATCTTTAAACTTTTATTTAAAGTCAATATTTCTTTTTAGTTTCATTATAAGTGGTCTAATGTTATATTTTGCAAACTTTCAGATTTTTAGAATGATTCCCAAAGTTACAAGAGCTGTTTATCACACTTACCCCCAATCACACTTACCCCACTTGACCCTAGGTAGGCTAATGAGTGAAAGGTAAAGACTAAAAAACTAGTATATTAAAAAATATTTAAAATCCATAATATCCTTTTATTAAAATGTGTTTTTTAAAGTATAAAAAAGCTTTATTTTAAAATTGTTTCTTTTGAAATACAAACCTACTGTCGTACATTTTTATGTGTTTTTATGAAAAATCATATTTCCATATCATTTCAAACTTCCTTTGAAAGAAAAAATCTATAAAAAAGATAAACAATGTTTTCAAAAACAATTTCAATTTTAATGAAACTGAATAAATGAAAGATTTGTTTTTCTTGCCCGCTTTTGTTACGTGTTTACCACATTGTGATGAAACTTTTCTTTGACATACTTTGACTTTTACAGTAAACAAAGCAAGCATGTTTATTTTTCTTAATGAAAGTTCTAGCAAGTAATATTTACGTTACAAAGCAATCATTCCATGCAAAATAGGTATAGAAGTTGAGAAAAACAAAAAAAAAATAGAAAAACTCGTAATAGACGCGAGTTTTTCTATTTGATTCGTTTATTTCAGCAATCATTTAACACAATTAACTTAGTATTGTATTCAATGTCTTTCGTAAATATATGACATAATATTACTTGTTAGAATTTTAAGAAAGGTCTGTGGAATTCACACACATATAAACTAAAATGTTTACCTTCAAAAATCATGTTTTAATTTGTAAGTTAGTTTATCTCTACATTTTTTTTTAAAAATGTATTAACTATGAAAGTATATTAATATTCAGTTTGCTTTCTTTAAAAAAATATTAGCATTTGCTTAAAAGGTCTTTTAACACTCTAAATATTTATACACTGTATGCTGAAATATATAAGTTGAAAGAATTACATTAAAGATTTAGAGAACATATTTACAGTAGAATTGTAACTAATTAAAGGTCCGTTTTTGCTCTAGAGACATTTATAATATTTATTCTTCCACACATAACAAACGCTAATGTAATAAGTTATAAAAAAATATCAAATTACAACTAAAAAACAGTTTAAGAATAGAATCAACATAATATGATTTAAATAGGAACATATTTCTTAAAATGTGTACGTCAAAGAATTTTTAATTGCTAAATGTTATTCCCTTAAACTATATTTTTAAAGGTAAATATACTAAAACTTTGACTAAAAATAATGAAACAGAAATATTAACAAACAAAAAGTTTAAGGCGGAATGGGAGCAGTTAACCGGATCTCCAAACCGAAATCTTCTCTCTGTGTAAATCTAATGAAAAAAAAAAGATCGAATCTAAATTAATTCGTCTGTATTGAATATTTTTAAATGCATTTTTTATTTGATAAATGTAGCTGACTTTAACTTCCCTATAATACCACTTTTTGAAATTTGTTCGAATATATATTTTTTATTTTCAATATATAATTTGACATAAAATGATTCGATCCAATTTTAAAAAGCGGAATTATAGGGACATTTCATGTGATGTGAGAAAAACTCACTACGGTTTCTGGGTACATTTTTATTAGGTTGAATAACCGGCATAAAGGGCACATCTTCAAACTGAATTTATTATTAGATTTAATCATTTGCTGTCGAAAACTTTATCTACTTTTTTTGAAAATATTTATGCTATTTTGTAAATAAAAGTATAAGAATTTGCTTGATTTTAGGTTTTCCACAATATAAGTAAAAATATATACTCACAGTGAAAAAACATGGAAAACCATCAATATCTCCCTTACAGACGAACGGACAAAAAGTATGAGAGATAGTTCTTTAATTTTTTAACTTTCTAGTAAAATATCGGAAGTCAAAACAGACCGTAAAAGGGCATATGGACAGACGGAAGAAAAAGCATACAGACTTACGAACAAAAAGTATAAAAAGTAAGTCTCTGGTGTAATACCTTTCTAACAAAAAGAATTTAATCGGACGAATAGAAAGGAATTTGAAAGAGATTACGGACGGACACCCCGATAAACAGGCAGGCGGATGAAAATTTCTACGATGTCAATACCTACTTTCCTTTTTTGTTAATTCTTTCGAATTAACGTTTTACGATACTTCATTACGTTTTTATGTTATTTCATGTATCCAATACGACTAAAAATTAAAAATAATTTAATTCAATCAAATCACTTTCTACCTACCTAATACCAAAACCACCTTGAACAATGCCACTTAACGGGCTTATCAACTATGGAAATTGAATACCAAACTGAAACAATTGTTCCCACGCCTCGTTATACTGCATACATCTCGGGCTGTATTTAATTGGTCGCATGCTCTTCTCAGCTGCTTTTGAATGTTAATATAATTGAATATGTGGGCAAACAAGAGCGGCAAACAGTTAGGAAGGGGTTGAATATTACATGTGGAATATGTAACATCCGATGGTTCTATAATTAAACTGTTTGTTGCAGTAACACCAAAATCGATATGTTTGAATACTGTTTAACATTAATCGTTTTTTTTTAAATATTGCTCATAGGATTTTTTAATAGTATTAACCCATTATGCCCAGTAGGTAAATATCGGACGCTTGTTTATTTTTATTAGTTTGAGTTTGTTTAAATGAACAAAATATAAGACAAAGGAAGACATATAAAATATAAATCAATTTATGTAGGATAAATTAAGTTACGCGTAAAACGAATTTTAAAATTTAAATTTAACGTTTTTATTCGGTGATGAAGGTGTTAATGGCATTCACAAATGGCAAAATTAGTAATTTTTGTTTTGATAAATCAGATAGAAAATCTCAGTAAAAGTTCGTGAACAAATAAAAAATATCAATGAATAGAATAATATTAAATTTATAATTGGTAGGTAAATATGGAAAAAAGGAAACGAATTTTTTTAATAACATCATTTTGAAATTTTCAAATAATAGTCTGTTAATACATGAAATGTAATTATTTTTAGTGCAGTACAAAACTTTCTTTGATTTCCCCTACTTCAAAAGATTTAAGATAAATCTTTAATTTAGGGATTTACTAGTTACCTATGAGCGATTTTAAAATAAATATGTGCAAATTCCATACATAAAATATATTGTTTTAAATTTTAAATTAACTTTTTAGTCTCAATTTTTTTTAATAAATTATTCAAACTACCCCTGTTTATTCGGAAAATTCTTAAGGATTAAAAAAACTTCTGTTTAATATAAAATTATCAAAACTATTTCGTTTATGGCAAATGTATTTACATTTTAACTGTAGGGGGGTTAGAAATTTGACAAACACTTTAAAATTATCCAATAGCCCTCGTGTGACTCAAGTACGACATTAATTGAACCAAACCAACTTTAAACTTCTATAAAATCCTCATTCTACCTCCCATCCATCCAAAAAAAAAACAATAAATTTCTTCAATACGAGATCTTTATTTTAAACGTCGAACATTAAAAAAAAATCACCTTCAACTCCCAACAAAAACTACAACTTCAATTCCAGAACGCGTGCTGCCATCTATTCGTAAGTCCGGACAACTCGTTTCAATTACACGGTCGGATTGGCGGCTTCCCCGCAAAACTCCGGTCAGCTACATCATAATCGAATATCCCTATCGCCCTGTTACGCTACACTTAGCTGCGCTCCCCCCTTTTTACCAAAAGATTGCGGCTAAGAAAAGAGCGCTCAACCAAAAGCGAGACTTACAATGAGATTTTGATGTCTTTTGAGGAAAAACGCGATTAGAACGCCTTGTACCGGGGCTTCACTTTGAAAATTGATAACAACTAGTCAAGTTTTACAACAAAAATGTATAGCGGGGGTTTTGATTTATTATTGGGAAAGGGTGTGAGTCATATGCATATGCAACAGCTATGTTTGAAGAATTTTAGAAGCTTTGAGATAGTTTTGATAGTGTTAACGATATGGAATTTGTTACCTAATGTAAAAGAAGATATTAAGAATTTTTATTTTGTCATTAAATACAATTAGGTGTGGGGAGGAATTAAATTTATTCATCGATAATTATGTCTTTTTAGTTCAATTTGTTATAAACAGCTTCGTTCTTAACTATATATTTTTTATGATAGAGTTATCAATCAGTGGAACTATACCAGCACATGTTGTCAATTGAATAAGGAGAATAAATTACAAATAATCTATAATATAGTTAGGGCTGCTAACCGGAAAATGAAATGGACCAACCTTGCTGGGCATTTTACCCGTTATTGGTCAACAATTTCGTATTTCTAAATATTAATTCTACTTTTCACTCAGCCAGTGTGGTTCTTATGACTGGCGCTAACCAAGAGAGTGTTCGAATCCTGGATAAGGCATGGATGAATCTCCGGGGGCAAAAGTAGGACTTTCGTCTGAAAACTGATCCGTTTCGAAAGGAAAGCAGCTCACCCGTCCCGTTTCTGTTCCACTTTGGGACCATGGTCTTTGTTAATAAATGTATTCTCTAATATTTCTTGTATATTGCCGCTGCAAGAAAGAAGACCGTATCTGCAATTTTGGCGTTGTTAAGTTAATAGCATTAATACATGTAAAAATATATAATCTATCATATTTTTAGTGTAGAACATTAGAACTATGTCATTATCAACTCTTTATTTTACCTTGGCGTTTAATGAAACAAGATTTCTTCATTTCCTCAAAACTCGTTTTTTGCATATACGGTCTTCTTTCTTACGGCAGCAGTATAAATGTTATGTGCTTGTCTATTCACATGCATTCCAGACAAGGGAACACACGAGATTGTGTGATGATTGCACACGTGGCATATGCGTACGGTGGTATACTTCTACACAAAATGAGGTGCATATGAGAGGTGAGAGAGAGACTAATTTAGAAGATATAAACGGCGTGTCTCTTCTAAGGGGATCGTTAACAATGGATAAGGTTTCTATTGAGTGCCTCAGAAAATGACTTTCACCACAATCCTACTCAGTTTCTGAATTTTCAGATGAAAACCAAAGTGAGTTAATAAGAAAATAAAGCGTGCTCTATTATTTAAAATTTTGTATCTGTATACTAGAGTGTTAATATTAAGATTATATTAAAAATTCAACTTTACATACGGCAGCAGAATGGAAAGAGCTTAGTGAATTCTTTTGGTTGCCGTCACGGTTCAGTGACGAGGAGAGAGGTTCGCAAACCATGATATGCAAAAGCCACGCTTTTCGGGAATTTTCGATCTGTACGAATCTGACACGGGTGGAAAGTCCACGCTGTCACACACGACATCAACTAATTTTAAAATACAATTTTATTTTAAAGTTCTGATCTGTAACTGCTGTCATGACCCAACCATATGTCCCTTCCCTATCCATTCCCTACATAAAATGTAAGCTATCGGTCATCATCGGTCCTGTCTGTCCCCAATGGTGACAAATATGGCTCTATTCTGTCCCCTTGCGGCTTCAGCTTGTGTCTTTTGACAATGGGCCTGTCGGAAGTGGAGGGCTATAAGTATCTTTGGAGTGAATGCCTGGAATTGGGGACTTTCGGTTGGGGGTGGTCCCTTTTTCTTTGCTTCAGAAATATATGTGGTTTTATGTGGCGAACGGTTGATTTTGTTTAGGTTGATATATCAAAATTTTTAATATTTTTTAACGGAAAATTTACTTTGAATGAAAAAAATTAAAGGTTTGGTGAAAATTAAAGGTTTGGGTTTTTCAGAAAAATCTGCTTATTTTTTCCATTGCATTGCATTATAGATAAAATAACGATTCGCTTACTGTATTCCAACTATTCTACCAATTGATTTAATTTTTTTCTTTAATCGCTAGCTAATTAAATTTTGAATATTATAGTATTTACAACTCGAAAAGTCATATTTGTGCGATAGGTCCTTTTTCCGCGTATAGTGCGATATATTATTGTTGAAATCTCTAAATCTGTCAAAGTATTGATTTACAGTTTAAACATTATTTCATCAGTTAGGAAAATATTAACGACAAAAAAAACTCATTTGTAGAGAATTATTGTTCGACCGTGCCTTCATGGCACTATGAGTCAGATCGAAAACTTTGTAAAATGGTCAGAAAAAGGAAATACAATAACAATAATAATTATAATAAATAATTTCAAGAAATTAAATAGATTATCTTTTCTGACCGTTTTCAGATGATTTCGACCCGATCTATAGTTCCATGAAGGCGCGATCGGACATCCGGTTATATTTAATTATTATTAATTAAATCTTTAAAAAAAAGTGTCATAGTCTGTCGATAAATATGGAATCGGTTGTTAATAAATAGCTAGGTGATATTATCCTTTCAAATTGTTTTTTTTGTTGATGTTGTTATTACTGTGTTTATATCTGCTAAAAAAATGCTTAAATTTCAAAGCAATTCTTTCACAGACATTGTGATTCCAAAAATTGTAATCAAATCTATGGGACTAACTATCCCTTGTCTGCAAGTAGATTATGGTCAATAATTTTTGCATTTACCCAATGTATTTCCTGTTTTATAAAAAATAATAACATAACAAATGTCAAATTTTTATTAAATTGATATTTTTCTATTTCCAATCTTATAAATCTTTTAATTTCCATATAAAATGTTTTATGCATACCTTTACTTTAATATTGATTGAAAATAATATAGGATATAAAGGCAGAAAAATATGTTAATATTGGTTTCCTGTTAAAACTGAAAGCCCTTGCAATTTCACCTTTGAATTCCAGTGATGTTTTTGTAAAGGACTCTGATTTAAACTAGAAAACCATGAAATCTTTGCCCAAGTTGATCGTTAATGTGCTATTCGTATGGGCATATTTGGGTAATGTGGGCCAATACCCATATGGGGTTTATAAAAAAAAGAACCCCCTTTATTTTTGGTCTAATCACATGGGCCCACACCCACATACGGTACCCCTCGTCGGCACTTTTATAATTTTGTCCCACTTACAATTGTCCCTAGGAAAACTTTTCGATTCAAGAAAAAGTTTTTTTTTTTCAAAAAAGAAAACCTTTTTTAAATTAACAATTAAACATAATTTTATATTTGATCTATTATATTCAAATAATAATTAACACTGTGGGCAAACCATAAAGATCCTTATGGGCTATCCCCATATAAATCCCATGTTATGAAAAAGAGTAATGGAGGACAAGTATTAGTTATTATTTGGATAATGCAACTACAATGTATCAGTAAAACTATGTGTCATTATTAATTTGATATCATCCAGCCACAAATATCTGTCCTAATATTGAGTAGTTTATCTAGAGATAGATGTAATAAGACATAATTGAAAATGGACTTAAGTGGGATATCTCTGGTGGGCCCATGTAGTTTGACCAAGAATAAAGGGGTCATTTCTTTATGGGTCCCATATGGTCAGTGCCATTATGGGTGCTCCATTATGGGTCCCATATGGGCTCACTAATGTGGGATCATATGGATCTCACATTAGTGTGCTACCTGAGTATTTAAAATGTTTAGTTTATTTCTTCTATCCTAACAAGTAAAAGGAACATAGCTTTCATTTCTTGACCTTCTCCTTCCTGGTTTGTGTGATATTATTTCTCCAGTTTTTCCCGAATTCCTTTTCATCTTTCCGGGAACGTCGTGCGTTTTCTCTCCCGGTTTCGGGGATGTTTCGCTTCCTACTCGATTGTGGCATAACAATCGCTCTGGGCGCTTTGTTGAAGGATAGCTTGAAATAAGGTCCCTTTTTATGGAGAGGATAAGACATATCGATGATGGTTCGATGTATCATGGAGATTGTTAGGGATGTAAAACTTTCTGGTGAAGCCGGTGTGAATGACCTTAACAAGATTATTTACTTAATATTACGTCATTTAATACAGCGTTTAAGCTAAGATTGGTTTTTTGATGCAAAATGAGAAAAGCAATGGCATTTTGTGGAAATCCTGAAAATCGCTTTTGGTAAGGTAAGGTAAGGTAAGGTAATCGTTTCCGGCTGCCTATTTCTAGCCTCCTTCAGGAGCTTTAACACAGCCAATAACGCCTCGTATTTTAGAACCCTGGTCAAGCGACGAGGTCGACACCTGAGCGGGCACCCAACGGAACTTCGAGCGACATCGTACGCTAACGCCGTCGGGACTTTGGACTCCACAGATTTAACGAGCACGTCTGTCCCTGTGTACTCGGGCCCATCCGTGATGAGGATTTTCTACTATTTCCAGCACAGATCTGATTTATAGGATGACTGGCAGTAAGTGGGATTCGAGCCCCCGCACTCCTGAGAAGGTTGAACCTCTAGGCTGATGCCTTAACCACTCGGCCACGGACAGGCCTCGCTTTTGGTACTCGTGTAGCTCTAGTTGATCCGCTAATTAAACCTGTCTATTTCTAGCCTACTTTAGGAGCTTTAACACAGCCAATTACGCCTCGTAATTTTAACCCAGGTCAAATGACAAGTTCGACACCTAGCGTTTAGTTTAGTTTAGTTTGAATTATCGTCGCACTAGAGCTACCCGAGGGCTATTGGCGACGGGCGTCATAATTTAGTACCACAGTCAAGTGACGAGCCGACACCTGATTAGGCACCCAACGCAACAGTTAAGAGCGACATCGTACGCAGCGTTGGGACTTTGGAGCATATATAACGTGCACTCCCTCTATACGGGGTATTATTCGTCGGACATTTTTTGGGCCGTTTATAGGTCGGCAGTTATTTTGGCGATGCCCAGACCCGAACCTGGGACATTCCGCATGCAAGGCGAACGCTTTAGGCTCTCCAGCTTACGCCAGAGCGAGTACCCAATGGAACTTCGAGCGGCATCGTACGCTAACGCGTGGGGTGGGGCCAAATCCAAATCTAGCTCGCCAAAACTCAAAAAATCGACTTTTAAAAAAAAATCCTTTTTACTTATATTTATATAATGCTAAGACGTTGGGGAACATATGTTTATAAAATATTAGAATATACAGATGGCTCGTATGGAATTGGCAGGCTGCCAAATTGGAAGTTTTTTTTGTTGTTGTTTAACGCTAATTTGCAGTTTGTTTATTCAGCTGTCTACTCCTAAAGTGAGAGGTCATGTATCAGTTTTATATGTTTAATTGTGATATTTTTGAGGTGAAATCTTTTAATTTAAGTACATATATTATATTTATGCTACTTTTAAAAGTTATTATAAAGTTAATCATATATTTTTACCTCGATAAATGTAATACATGAAAACTACGAAAATTAAAATGTATATACGGCGTTCAAAAAGGAGCCACTGCAATGTCGTAATATTTTTATGGCGATGTAATATATAGACCATTGAACATATTCCTTAAAGTTTTACTTGCAATAACTTGCAATCTTATGAGATTTCTTTTTGTTATGTATAGAAAAGTGGCTAACCATTTCACTAAACGTTAGAGAATATCAAAGTCAAACCTTCAATTGAGAAGTTAACTAATAATAAAACTTATAGATACAGTTCCTACACCAAAAATCTTTGACAATTTAGAGAGGAAGCGAAAAAAACACATAACTAATGAATCTATTCTTTCTTAGGGTTTATCCACTTTGCATGCAAAAATTCAATTCATATGGAAAATGTTCTAGTTCTACCGATAGTTTACCGCCTAGACACACGGACGTTTGAATCAAAATAAAAAAAGCAAGATTTAAGAGAAAAATAAATAATGTCAATCAATAAAGTGCTTAAGATCACTTAACAATAAATTTTTATGTAATTTATAACTTCATGGCGATCTGACGGATAGGGGAAGCGGAATTAATTTTGGCGCGGTAGATTTCAATTTGGCCCCACTATGCGCCGCCGTCGGGACTCCGCAGATTTAACGAGTTTGTCTATCCCAGTATACTCGGGTATTTCAGTTGGATTTTGACTGCATATTCCCGTCTATAGGAAAGCAGTGACTGCCATCTTGATCGAACCCTAACGCTTGCGATCCGATCTGGGCTGATAGCGTGTCCAACGCTATACCAACTGGGCTACCAAGCCCCTACTAAATGCTTTCGCAAATATCCAACTAAAAAGTGAGTTGATGTCATTGCTAAGAGGTGAAAACGAATTCACTTTTTTTTTATCATAAGGTAATGAACATTTTTGGCGAGATTGGTAAATACATTTGTCAATCTTTATTAACCAAACATTAAGTGTTTGATTTTGTTTAGGTGTGAAAATGAAGAAATTTTTTCACTAGGATGACAAATTTATGATGAAACCTTACTTTGGGCAAATAAGGTTCTGAATGCCACATTTCTATATCAATTTTAAAAAAAATTTAAAATATTTTTTACTAATTAAAGTTTTATCCCTTTTTCTTTGCAATTCATATTTCGTTTTATATCATGCTTGCAAAGCAAAATTAATGAAACAATTTCTTTTTCTATGGTAAAAAGTTAATTTTCCTCTTACAATTATTCGTGAAAATATATTTTTAATCTTACATATTTAAAAACTAGATCCCTCAATATAAAGCCAGTTTTAAAATGTAATTTTTAATGTATTTTTAGGTGCTGCTAGAGCAAAGGCCTCATTTTCAAAATTTTAGTAACTTTTTTTAATAAATGACAGCTTATGGTAACTTTTAAATTTAGCAAAAAAAAAAACAACAAGACTTATTACTTTCGTAAATTTTGATAACTATTTAAGGTTTGTTATTAAGTGCAAATATCTGCGTTAGACACTGAAACGTAAGCAGTGTTTGGAAGATATGAAGGAAAATAACCAATTGTTTTTTTACCTGTTCTTTGTAAATTTTTTTCTATCATTCTTTCCTTTTCTTCTATCCTATTTTTTAATCTGAACAAAAAAAAACAATTCACTGCTTGATAAACATAGCGACATAGCATGCTTTTTTTCCACTTGCCATAATTACTAGCGATTGTCCGTACTAAGTGGTTAGTTCAACGATGGACCATCAGTTAACATACCAAGTAAGCTTGGTACTCATTTTCTACTTACAGGAGTATTAAGGGCTGAACCACTTTCCAATATTTTTATTAGATAAGATAAGATATCTAAATTTTCATGGTCTTCAATCTAATAGTTGTCGTGACTTTTTCAATACCATATATCAAAATATCTTGTATGAAAAAACATATGTTTTACTAATGTTTAAGAAGAGGTGGGAAAGAGTCACATGCCTTGACAATACATTACTTCTAAGTTCTATCACTTAACTATATATTTTTTATTTCTTCAATCAGAAGTTTATGATGGATTGTTTATGATAATTGTTTTATGCATGCATGATTGATGTCATGTACTTTCAAAAATCTAAATATATACATTGAACATTTTTGCTTACATTTTCTTAAACTTTATAAACAAGAAAAATAAAAATATAATAGTTTTCAATCTTTTTAAATCCAATAACCCAGTTAAAAAACTTCAAACATCAGTTCGTCATCAAAGAGTATAATCTAAAAACAATAATACCTTTAAAAGTCACTTTTATTTCATATGCTACCAAATTTATTTCGTGATAAGCAACAACAATAAAAAAAGTTCCTGTCACACAATCCATCTTTTCCATTTAATTTCGAAGAGTAATTATAATTTTCCATTAAGTTTTTATCTAATTTACTGTTATTATAGTTTTCTGAAGGCAAATACTTCAAGAATCGAAGTTGAAAGTTTGCCATCAACATCTGAAACTTCAACTTTTAAAAAATGAAATCAATGAAGCTCAAAACGGGATATGATTTAATTGGTTTATTTTAATTGGTTTTATTGACTTAAAAGTTTGCTTTCTAAGATTTCTTCCACTTCAAAGTGAAACCGAAATGAAATGTTTGCTCAAAGAAAATCTGTGTACCCCGGAGAGTCAAACTAGTCTAAGTATAAAATGGCAGGCATAAGTTCATCCGCTATCACTTTTCAAAATTAAGACAACTGGCCTTAAAAGAAACTGGACATGCATGAAAGAATAAAAAAAATTCTTTAAAATTGTATTAAGATGGGTCAATTCCATAGACCCAATGCAATAATTTAGAAATCCAAACTTCGATTAATATATTGCTTTGCTATATAAGCCTTTTCTTCACCAGGACTGAAAAAAGTAAAAACAACAAAATAAAATATGAATAATGCATGGAAGTCATGGAAAATATCATTCGTTTATTTAATAATTAATTATAAAGTTTAGAAATTGTGTCACCATCTGTCTATAATTATATTTTATTTTTATGCTTCAAAATTTAACAATTAAATAGGCAGAGGATATTTTCTCTTCAAACTTGTTTTGATTTTCTGTTATTATGAGTTTCACGTCTAGTGTAAAACTTTTTACATAGCAAATCATTACTTAAGCAGCTCGTAGGATTTCAAAAATAAGCTGTAGGTATATATGAAACTGAGCATACCTCTAAAGGAGTCTGGACACAAAATGTTCACCAAAAATATATTATTGAACTAAAAAATAAATAAATATTTTTTCAATAATTTAGCATATAAAAATTATATTTTTTATCTGCAGTAGATAAAACAATACAAACATAAAAACAAAACTAAAAATTCAATGAATACCCTACATAGTTATATTCATTAGATTAGTAAGTATAACCTTGGGTCAAGTATCCCTAGATGTTTTTGTCAAGTCCCTAGTTGCATTTTCCCTAAATCACCATAAAATACAACCATTTTAAAAGAAAAATATTGGCACTATTATACATAATCTTGCAGCAAAAAACTATACAAAACAAATAGCTAAATATGAAAGTACTTTAAATAAAACATTTATTATGTCAGAGTTTACAGCACAAAAAAATTTACTTTTGGTACATGGAACTGTATCGTGTCTAATAGTTTAAAAACGTACGCAATACTTTATTTGTTGTTTTCGCTTTGTAATTTGCTAACTGAAAGAACAAAAGTAATGACACTTCCCCACTTCCAACTTGCAAAACTTTGATTGATTATAAGAAAAAGGCCCGGGTCAAGTATCCTTATGGGTCAAGTATCCTGATTCTCCGTAACTATTTTTCGTAAAAACTCATTACACTATCTTAAAATAGACACATTACACTTTTTACACTTTCGTATTTTTTCTCCAATGAAAAGTCTGACATGAAATCTATTAAGTTAGGAGGAGAAAACGTCAATTTAATAATGTAATATAAATTATTCTTAATAACCAATTAATGACTCACGCTATTCTGATTCTAAATTTCAAACTAGCCTTTGTTTTTGATCGCAATTTATATTGACTGATGTATATGTTTTATTTTTATACCCTAAGGTAAAAGTGTCTATCATAAACATTAATTTCATCTTAGTGAAGTTTAGCAAATTTATAAAAAAAAAGTATTTTTAATTTTAATATAATTTCGATTCAAAAAGTTGGGTTACAAGAGAAATATTTTAACTTCTTTCTCGATAAATATTATCACAGTAGGAATAATAAATCGTTAGTTCAATTTTACTTAAATTGTAGGATTCATATTTTCTATCATATCGATTGTTATTTAAAAGTTCGCAAGTTAGTAGTATTCAGTAATGAATGAAAAATTTTATGCATTCATGTGAAACCTATTTAGGGTAAATATACTCAAAATATTTTTTATTATTGTGGATTGTTTGCTTTCGAGCAAATATTTTCTTACTTACCTTTTTATTTGATTTGTTTGAATGCGAATGAATTTATTCATAGAACAAGTGACGAATCTGGTTATATGAACTACCTAAAACAACATTTTAACAACCAAAAACTTATAATTCTACTTACAAAGTTGGGTTCAAAACCAATTCTCAATAGAAACTATTAATTCCATTAAAAAAATTACAATTTTAATTTCGCAATTCAAAACATAAAATTATCCTAACTATAAACTTCACTTAGTAAACGAAACTTAAAAGTTTCTATCTACTCTGCTAATATCTCTACAACAGTTAATACATCGACCAAAAAAACAAGTTAAAAGGGAGGGAGGAAATCCTTTGAGACAAAAAGATATTGCATAGAACAAAACAAGCTTGAATTCGCTAAGATAACTCCAATGCATTAGCGGTATCCTGCCAAAACTCCTGATGCTCGACTTTCTCTCCATATTAGCTGGGCTTCTTTTTTCTGTTCCAATATACCCAGCCAATGGATTGGTTGGGGTGAGGGGTATGAAATAACGACTTGTTGCATTTTATTTGTTATTTTGAATTTTTGTTTTAAGGAAATATTCATGGAGTAAAGTTATTGCTAGAAATTTTATTATTATAAAAAATCAACTTTAACCCCTGATAATTTTCCTGGCAACGATCATAAAAGTGCATATTTTTTATACATGAAAATTATGTAAAAATATGTGTACTATATGAACCATACATATTCATTTAGCATTTGTTTTTAGCTTGAATTTTAAAAAAAAGTTTAGTTAATCTTATGGGCGTTTTAATTGGTGGGTTTAAGTTAGTTTAATCTTATATTGGCGCATTATCACTGAACATTAAAGCCCAGGAATATCACGAAAGCGAGAAATAGAGGGCCAAACCTCACCTCATCCTTTTCACGGAAGCGTGAAGGAAGGGGTAAGGATATATTCATGGAGTAAAATCATTGCTGGAAATTTTATTATTATAAAATATCAGCTTTAAAAAACTTGTTTTAAATTAGGTGCTTAAATAAAATGAAAAACGTAATGAAATGACTTTGATTTTAAGTTGCAACAACGGATAAGTCGGTCTAGGTATGAAAAGAGAAGATATTTCTAAAATAATATTTAAGTAATTGGAAATCTCCATGACGCAACCGGCTTAGAAATATTGGACGCTTTTAAAATCTGACAAATCATTAAAATGCCCTAATTAAAGTGAAATGCATAGTTGCAGTTGAATACCAGAGAAATCCTAGAAATAAATTTCTAAGATTCCAATATCCCAAATATTTTTTGATGGTATGTTTTCTTAATTTCTAGTTTTATAACACGAAATTCAGTTGGATGTTAAGAAACTAACTTTGATCTCCCAAATTGGCTTGTTTCAGGTGACGTAGTTCTTTTCAGCTTTAATTCTGGCCCTTCCTTCGATATGTGCTTCTAATGGTGCTCTGTTCTCAAGTGACATTGATTCACCAATCGAGGCTCGGGAAAGAATTTATATTTATTGAGCATTTATATTGCCACACAAGCCCTAAAACATGGAACATAGCCTTTAATTCAATTTAATGCTTTTGTCTCTTAGTGAGCATATTTCTTCTATTATTAATAATGATTTATTAATGAAAAAATGTTTCTTACATATTTGGTTTTAAATATCAGACATTTTCATACTATATAAAGTACTAGTTTGATTGTCGGCTCGTCACTTGACTGTGGTTCTAAATTGCGACGCCCGTCGCCAAGAACCCTCGTGTAGCTCTAGTGTGACTACATTCAAACTAACCTAACCTATTTTGATTGTATTAATACAAGCCACATTTAGCTTGTCGAGTTAGGGTAAATCGATGGGGTTGTTTAATTCTTGGATATTATCATAGCCTCCTAAGTAAGACGCATGTTTATTTCATCTATCCGTAAATTAATACGTTTGTTTACCAATCAACACCCTTTGTTAACCTATGAGCATCCTTACAGAGGGCGCTTTCAATCACATCTCTGATGTCACCTCTAACATTTACCTCAGTTTTCCCTAACATAATATGCGATGTTTCAATCTTATTTGTCAAGGTTTTGTTACTTGACAGATTCATAGATATAATTTCTAACAGTCCGCTAGTGTTTTCCCTTATTTTGAAGTAATACTTTCTGAATTACACAAATGGTGTTCTAGGCGCGTGTATGAAACGTAATTGTGAGTATGCTAAGTATCTTGCGATGTTACAATTGCGGAATGAAATGGTACCTCTAAAGTAGCAGATATGTTCCCCGGAAATGAAAATATTTCAAGTAGTAGAAACTTAATCTCAAGAATGAGTCTCATTTGAGTCTGATCTAAATCGGAAAATTCGTTTTAAAATATATAAAAGTCACATCATTCAAAATGGCAACAAAAGATGACAAATATTTTATGGAATTTTCGATCAAATATTAAATTATAACTGTACAAAACAAACCTAATCAAGCTATTTTGAGAAACACTTACCAATACCAAGTTATGTTGCATGTGCATGGTTTTTAACAGAAGTTCTCATTCTTGATCCTGTGAAAATGAAATGAGGTTTTGCCCATTATTTCTCGCTTTCGTGATATTTCCGAACTGGAGTGTTCAGTATTAGTGCTCCGATAAGGTTAAAACTAACATAAATCCACCGATCAAAAGCCTATAAGATTGACTAATTTTTTAAAAAAAAATTTCAAGCTAAAAACAAATGAAAAATAAAAAATGAGTATATATATTGTTCATACACATGTTTTCATATAATTTTCAGGGATAAAAAATAATCACTTTTATCACCGATTTCTTGAAAATTATCCGATCGTTACGGGGTAAATATAAAATAAAACAAGAATATAAGACAATTGTTCATCTAAAAAACCTCCTTTGCGAAGTCGTGGGAACTGTAGCTGGTGCTTGGTCTGGAAGCCTTTGTGGATGGCAAACACGAGACTGAACTGAGTGCTTTATTACGGCTTTCTGTTTGCTTCCTAAATTGTGTAGCGGGATAAGACGAAAAAATGACCCGTGTGTCCCTTCCATACACTTTGGGGGACTGATTCCATTATGGAAAGAGAGGAATGGGGTTAGCCATGAGCTAGAAGTCAACGTGGGGCTATTTGGGGAAATAGTTAGACTGAGGAATCATTAATAAAGTTTAGTTTTAGCTTCCGCGTTACGTTTATAATGTTAAAAGCGGAAGCTTTTATAAAGGCTATGTCCGTCCGTCTGTCCGTCACTCACTTTCATAACCCAAACTACAAATGCCACAGACAAGTGCGATACATCAAATAATTCCCTCAGAGCTTTGAAAATAGAATTCTTTGAAAATCTCAGAAAAAATGTCGAAGTACCTACTTCAATTATTAAAAAAAAACTTGCAAAATTTAATACCCATTTAAGAAATATATATGAAGGTCATTTCCGACTATTTTAAATCACTCAAGTATCATAATAGAAAAATTATTTAATTAAAATAATTAAAAAAAAATCAAAAAATATTTTTGTGATGTGATTATTTTAGAATGACGTCATTTATGTGTATCAAAATAGGTTTCTTAGTTTGTCTTATATGTTTAGAAAGAGGCAGAAGGCGTTATATTTTGTTTATTTAAAAAACGCAATTTTTCAGTTACATTTAAGCATTTATTAATGAACAATGACTTTTGTTAAAAAAAATGAGTTTTTTTTTACGCTAAATCATCCAGCCAGCAGCAATTTTGTTACACAATAGCTGACAAAAATAACAAAATAAGGTTCAAAGATTGTCGTATCATCACATACGTTTTGATCACATGCATAAAAATACACTAACTTTACAGTTAACCCTTTCTGTCAAAAAAATCATCTTCGCATTTTGAATCCATTGTCCAAAACGAAGAGGCTTCTTCACAATGTATGCACGATAAAATAGCGCTTCAAGACGACATCTCTAGCAGCTCTATCACAGTCTTCAATCCCCTAGGGCTACGAACAAGACATGAAAGGATATCGCGACCGACATTTTTCATAAGTAACAATAAACTAGTGATTTTGACGCCTAACATTTGATATGTATGGAACCGCCTCTAAGTGTGCCACTTTGGATTCTATCGCGATTGGCCCCAGGTGTCGAGATAGCTGCTCAAAATGGCTGCTCAATTTAATGTAGTCGTGGAATTTTCTTTGGGTTTTTTTTTGGAATGAGAGAATGGTTCAAAAATCTTCGGGATGGATGCCTTAGGAAATCAGTCTGGTTGATATTCGGTTGAGGAAGTTAAAGGGGATTTTTTTTTTTGTATGAATGAAATGAATAAATGCTATTGCTTTTTAATGGAGACCTACGGCATATATTAAAAAGGTTTTGCTTCAGAATTAAGGGGAATTTTTCTAATCTTTAACTGCCCATTCTTCTTTGATTGTTTTTTAGAAAACTGAATTTCTTTCATAAACGGTACATTTATCTTAACAGCAAATAACTCAATTTTGAAATTGCTTCTTATTTCACGGTTTTTCTTAATGGACAACTTGAAAGGCCACGCCTACGGTGACTTCACAGCTACGTTAAATGTTCGCTTATATCCGCTCCCCCCCCCCCCTATAAAAAAACAACCGTTAACTAATTCATCTAAATTAGAACAGTCGTGCCCATAATGACGTTTCAGTTACGTCAAACATTGCTTTCTATCTCACAAATAAACCACGCTCCGTTCCGTTCGAAAGAGAAAAAAACAATGACAAGAAAAAAGTTGTTCTTGTTTTGCAGATCAAATTAATCATTTATTACAGACTGGTTTTGAAATAAAAGACTTAAATTAAGTGCACCGTAGCTACTGTAACATGGCAACGTATTCATTGCTTGCAGAATAATTTAATAAAATCTATCATGTTATTAAGTATCATTCTTTGAAAACAACCGTACTGACATTTTGACATTAGATTTTGTCATTTTCGAAGGCATGTCCCACGCCATGTCAGTTAAGTAGACTTTCTTTTGTTTTTTTTTCTTCAAATGCCATTTTTGTGAAAATGTCTAGACTTCCAACTGTACACCAACAAAGTTCTCAAAGTTTAAAATTAATCAAAATTCTCATTTTCTACTTTATTTTAGACGGTTGCGAAATCGCATCAAATAATAAAATAGTTCAAAATCACGAAAAGCGATATCTCCAGTTATGATTGGTTTCCTATTTTTAGTAACGACAAATATAGACTCGTTTTAGAAAATACGAACCGAAAAAATATCGAAAATCGCGTAAGACTTTGAGATTGCTGGAAAGTTCTCAAAAGGGACTTTTTTTGAAATTGTGTCCTCAAACTGTTTAATTTTAATCAATTTTCTCGAAAATGAAAATATTTCATATCTTTTGAAAAGAAACTTGAAGGATTTGAAGATGTAGTAAAAGATAAATACTCGTTCCTTATACAACCCCATTATTGTTTTAGAGCCTTCAATTGGAAATATAAGTTTCTGATTTTTTTATTTTATTATTTGAACCACTATGGTTATAAGGATCTGAGAAATGAAGAATTGGGTATCCTAAATTTAGTTTTCTTTCTAAACATTTTGTATAGGTTTTTTTGGTTAAATCAAACCAAACATTCGAAATAAAAAAATTACTTTATTTTTCGTGCTCATATGTCATAAAAGGATATCACAAGATTCAAAGCAAAAGTTCAGTTAATTTATTATGGACAACATTTTTTAAATAGACCGTTTGTCTGAACTTTACTTGCTTTTGGTTTGTTTGTAAACAAGTTTGTATTTCTGTAAAAAAAAACTGCTAATAAATTTTGAAAGGGTAGGGGTATAGAAAAACAACAAATTTTAGCTAGATGCTTTTTCTTAGTTAAATAAAAAGCCTCCAAAAATGTTTTTCATTCCCACGCTTCTTAATGCAAAAAAAAATTAATGCTGTAATTCAACCATGAATAGAAAATGTATTCAATTAAAATAAGATCAGTGAACCAATTACGATTATTCAAAACTAACCCTAACAGGTCTCTATAGTCCCAGTTTTTGACATTGGTTGGATTTATTTTTTCATTTTCAATAACTAATTTTTTACAAAATATTCGAACCAATTTTAAAAAAGTTGTTATTATAGAGATCTGTAAGTCAGCTGCATTTATCATATAAAATTACCCGTTAATGTAAGTATTCAATACAGCCGGAGAAATGTGGCTTAGAAAATATTTTTTTCATTGGTTTAACACAGAGGCACTTTGGTTCGGAGACCCACGGCCAATCGGCCTCATTCACCCTTAAGGTAAGGGTTGACGTAACAGTGACGTCACTCTAAGCGTGGCCGTTCCAGTTGTCCATTTTAGTGAACGACTGGAGATATTTTGAGTTGGTGCTGTAGCTTCGCGCATTGTCTACAGATGACTCAATGCCCCTTTTTAAGTGCAAATACACAGTATGATACCTAATTTCGAACTACAGAAATCATGACACTACTACTGGATATATTATTTGTTTAAAATATTTTGACTGAATTTATAAATCTAAAAAATAAATATCTAAATGAAGTTTTTTTTTTATTATTATTGAACAATAAACTATTTTCTGGTAAGTCAATCCAATGCAATATTTTTGTTAATCTAAACACACGCAAAAAAAAAGTCTACGTGGTATTTTTAGAGTGCGTCAAAACCTGGTCCAATAGTTGCTTTAAACGATTACAAATGACGTAAAAGGCTAAGTTTTATTGGAAGAAACTCAGTAATCAATGGCCCACAAAACCTTAGATGGATGGACTATTTTCTAGACGAATCTTTTATGTTGGTTTCTGGTCGACCTCAAAGTTTTTTTCTTTTCCCCGAGTAATCTGGAAGGCAAACCTTTCGAAAGAGGACAAAGTTTCGAAAACAGGCAATTTTCATTAGATTTTGTCTCCCGAAATGTTGATTTAGTATGTTTTAATTCTACTTTCACCATTGTTGACTTAGGCTTCTTTTGTTTCCCGCGGCGAGTCGGAGTTTAAGGGGACTTTTATAGGGGTCGATATCTCTGCGGCATAAGGCACAATGGAAATATATCAAAGAAATAATCTTTTGAAGGAACACAGATTTTCTGTTACAGTTTTTATATAACTGGTTTGACTATAGCATGTGCAGGGAAAGAAATGTATTTCCCAGGAATTGTTTTTAGCTTTAAAGGTCTAGTTTTTAAGAAAATATTGTGTTTGTGATAAATTATAAAAAAAATATATTCATCAGCTCTTCTTTGAGTACTGTTATCTAATCCAAAATAACAAAAATGGAACATTTACTTACTATCGTAATAAGATCCAGTTGAAACCATTTACAATAGTTCCATTCCAAAATTAAAAAATAGGTGTGGTTTAATCTAATATCTTATATATACAAAAAACAAGAAATGGCGACCGGCACAATCCATAGGAGAAAGAATAGAAGTATACAGAAGATATTGAAGAAGAATAGAATAGATAGAAGAATACAACTTACGGTCTAAACTGATATGCGCCAGAAAAGTATAGTCCTCCGTGGACGAATAAGTTTCGTGCTTTTTCTTCGGAGGCCATGTCTCAGGTGTCGGTCCCGTCCCTTAAATGAGGCTCAAACCTGAGAGGCACGGCACGTCGCCAATGGCCTATACGTAGCTCTAGGTTGACCTTATTTACAGAAACTAAACCAAAACTGTTAAGTTGCTAAATTCCAGCTCATAATTTGAGGCTTGTGACATCATTTAATAGTAGAATAGTTCAATTTGGTTAATAATATAACGCATAGTTGCCTTCAGATTGCTGAGGCTGTGTGGAACACACACGGTCACATCTAATACCTCAACCTATCCATAGACAAGACAACAACAACATATAACGCATAGTGAGACTGGTCGCTTTTTGACAAAAGACTGCCCACCCTATGTTCTATCTTTCCAAATGATCTTCTAACTATGACGTCATATACTGCAAATTGAGAACTGTACTATTAAAACCTTGGTGAAAAAGGTAAGTATGTTGTGTTCTTGAACATCCCCAGCCTACAATAAAGATCAACTTAAAAAACCAAATCCCCTACAGACTTGGGGAAGGAAAAACTTTGATGGCGATTAGAAAAAAAAGTCCCTTTGATGCGTGTTTATCTTTTTTTAAGAAACTCGATGTGGTTTGCAGATGCTTCAGTGAACAAAGGACATTGATTGCTACTCCTTTTATACAGGAAAAGTTAAAATAAACTAGGACGTATAAAAAACCACTAAAATATACAAATAGCTATTGGAAAATATATCTTGAAAAAACAATTGGAGGAAAAGGGCAATGGTTATAGAAGATATAAAATGAATTTATCTACTGTATAAAAATTGCTATTTTGATATAATTTTATACAAAATGAGTAAGATTGTATATAGATGAAGAGGAATGTATTAACTATTTATGTTATAAAAATACGGCTCATATTTGTGATTTCATTTCCAAAAGAACTTTGTAATTTAAAAAAGAAAATACATAATAAGTAAAGTTATTACTTTAAGTTTATTATTGCAGAAAATTCCGAAAGTTTAGTTTACGATTTCAGTCCACTTTAATGCACATTTTTATCCACTTTTTTAATTTGAGCCATTTTCTTTTAATCGAATTTTTTGAAACATACATAACGACATTAGAATAACTTAAAAATTGGCCATTAATAAAATTGAAAGATTAAAACCAAAATACTAAATGACCATGTTCAATTAACCTATTGACAAACAATAACAATAACAACAACAACAACAGCAGCAGCAGCAGCAATAATAATAATATTAACTACAAGAGCTCTGGGACTTTTTAATTGTACGTGATATTAAGAGTTCCATATACCTAATGCATAGTTTTGAAATCCTCACTTGTGTGAAAGTACAGGGTGGCGCAAATAAAAGTGGCCCCGGCTTAGAGATAGGAATGCACTGAGATGCTTGGCGAGAAAAACTATTAAAGCCGTCTGAAAGCCTTCAAGTCGAAATAATAAAAGATTATTCAAGCGTGCAATGGCTTCACTTAGCAAACCTGTTTTTGCATTGGTTGGAGTGGATTATCATCACATTAGAGCTACTTATGGACTATTGTCAAGTTCAGATCTTAGTGCGTAAGTGAGTTGCGTCTGTGTGAGTTGATCAACGCACAGGTGAAATTGATACCCACAGTACAGCAAAAAGCGTTCATTATAGAAAGTTTTATTAAAACAAATTCGTGAAAAAAATGTGGCCAGTTGGTTAAAGAATTTAATGGAGTAAAAGTGTCGAAAAAGGGTGCTATGCGATTAGTTACGAAATGGCGCAGTCAGACAGGATCTGTTTAAAACAAGTCTAAAAAACATTCCGAAACGGGTCCGAACACTAGATTTTGTGCCCAGCAATCGGGTTCCGGACACAATCCCGAAAGCCGAAATCCCGACAAGCAGAATCCCGAACGCCGAAATCCGAAAGGCCATAATCCCGACAGGGACGAATCCCGAAAATAGATTTTTTTGTCCATTTCTAGATTTTTTTTTAAATATTACAGATTATTGTGTGTGTGTGTGAGTGAAATGAGTGAGCAAAGTGAGTGAGTGAAGTGAGTGAGTGAAATGAGTGAGTGAAATGAGTGAGTGAAATGATTGAGTGAGTGAGTGAAATGAGTGAGTGAGTGAAATGAGTGAGTGAGTGAAATGAGTGAGTGAGTGAAATGATTGAGTGAGTGAGTGAAATGAGTGAGTGAGTGAAATGAGTGAGTGAAATGAGTGAGTGAGTGAATGAGTGAGTGAAATGATAGTGAGTGAATGAGTGAGTGAGTGAAATGAGTGAGTGAAATGAGTGAGTGAATGAGAGTGAGTGAGTGAAATGAGTGAGTGTGAAATGATGAGTGAGTGAGTGAAATGAGTGAGTGAAATGAGTTGATGAGTGAGTAATATTAAGTGAGTGAGTGAAATGAGTATGATGAGTGAAATGATGAGTGAGTAGTGAAGTGAGCTGAGGAGTGAATGTTGAGTTAGTGACTACTCACTCATTTCACTCACTCACTTCACCACTCATTTCACTCACTCACTCACTTCACTCACTCACTCTGTAACTTTAAAACGAAAAAAATTAATAATGAACTGACCAGGTTTTTTTTTCTTCGAATATGTTTTCTTTTGCTGTTATTACGATTTTAACACGTAGTAAAAAAAATTTACAGACAAAACAAAGCTTTACAGATCATAAGGTATCACAAATTATGAATTAAACCTTTGGCCATCCTTTTACTGTTATATTCTACGTCACAAATCTGTCATTTCAAGGTCATCTCCATAGTAACGGATTGCTCCTGCCTACTATTTACTCTTTCTCCGGGCTAACATATTTCCCACAGAACTGATTGCCTTTATTACGCGGACTATAGAGCAGTAGAGGAGTGACATATATAAACTGATTCCCGTAAACTGCTTATTCCCATACTTTAATACCCTGGGCCTTACCATGACGAAATATGTATATTTCCTCCATTTTGCAATTTTATTTTTGCAAAAAAAACATGCGCTTTCTCAATAAATAATGTAAATTTAAAGATGTCAAAAATTTCAAACAACATTCGTCAAACCCAAAGATTTTGCATATTAAAAACTTCATTTTGAATAGTGTTTTAATGAAAACCCCAATCATTTCGAAAACATGAGACTTTTTTCTAGTCCTTAAAACATTTAACTACTCCTTTCTCAACAGAAACGCTTTACCTAAATAATTAAGTTAATGAAAATACACTACGAAAACCACAAAATTAGATGAACCCATAATTTAATGTCTAAACTTGTCGACCAGTGTAGTTGTTTATCCAACCGCTTCGTCCTCAAATTTATTTGCTAAGCCCGAACAAGTCACACGTACTATTTCTTTATTTGCTACTGACAAGTCCTCGGGGGGCGATCCTTTAGGATTGAAAAAAAGGTAATACTGCGATAAATAATTGTTGACTTTCGATTGCGTTACGGCTAAAGATTTTTTTTCGTGTTGACTAAAATAAAATTTGCTTTTCTTGAAAATTTATTCAATATAACATTCATCGCATAATCAAAACAATTTGAATATATTATGTTATATAATCATATATATCGACTGCATTTTTCTAAAGTTAGTGATGCACAAAAGCATGTTTCAAATTTAATTAAGCTACAATAAGGTAAAATAAGAATTTGCAATATCCTAAGAACTTAAAAGTATGCATTCGTTTTATTTTTACATTAAAAGTATAAACCTAACTTACTTCCGTATTTCTGAGGAATATAATCAAAATACAATACTACCAAAAACTAAATATTAAAAATCCATCTTAAAAATAATTACTAGCGTTTTATTTTCAAAAATTACTAATTCAAAACTTCTTTCGAAGTAGCTAATAAGAATCTAAATTATTCATTCCGTTGTCTTCTAATTAAATTATAATATTTCATCATTAGGATTACAGCGAAACGCCTGATTTAATATTCAACCCCTCAACCCCGAAGCCTTTTTCATCTAATAACTTCTGAAATGATGAAATTTTTCCATCCCTTCGATGAATTTACATTATTTAATGAATTAGCAATAGCAAACATCTTGCTAAAGCCAAAGATAATATTCCTGCCATAATTCTCGGAATTCGTGGAAGAACCGTTGATTTGGTTGCAGGCGATATTAGAATATTTTATGTAATATTATACAATTTAAATGTCATATAATACGGTTTAGTTTCATTTTGAGACGTTATTTTGACGTTATAAACAAGTTATGAACTACAATCCATAAACAACTTTGTGCTCGATATTATTTTGGATTTTAAGGAAGTTAAAATCAATTTAACTGCTGTATTGAGTTGACCTTCACACTGTTAAAAATTGTGTGATTTGTTTCACTATAATAATGGTTTCTAGTAGCTGCAACAACTGCGTGGTGAAACGTTGCACAATATTTTCGGTATTTAGTTGAACCATTTTTCAGGTTTTGGAAACATAACCCTGAGAAATGGTTCAAGATAATACAGAAAATATGGTGAAGCATTTCACCACGTAGCAGTTGCAGCTACTAGGAACTAGGGTGACACGGGGTAATTATTGGACAAAAATCAAACTTTTACCATAGCTCCCTCATTTATGTAATTTTCTAAACAGTAATTTTTTTCGTAATGACTATTAGATGTATCTGTCGGGTATCATTGTTGAAATTTACTATTTCCTCTATAGAAGTTGAAAAAAAAATAAACATTTGTCCAAAAATTACCCAGCTAATTGGGGTAACTATTGGACAGTAGTTTTCAATCTGTTCTGCACAGAATTTAGACTATCTACAAGGAGTAAATTGTGTGATATGATGTGTACTATAGTACTGTGTATTTGATAAATATTTAACATTACATAGCTTTGATAAAAAAAATATATAACAGTGAAATCTAGTAAAAATACCAAAACTTGTTTAAACTTCAAACTGTTTTACTTCAAACAAACAATCAGTCTTATTTTTTACTTATGTTATGTTCAATAACAACTCAAGTAAACAAATATTTTTGAGTTTTACTTAAGGGAGAAAACATGTGTATCATTTTCAAACTTCTTTTAAAGCGACTACGAGCTCCACAACTGCAATTCCTTCAATACATTTTTCACACCCTAACTATGGAATTCTTATAGTTTATTTATATACACACACAATTTTGAAGGATCACAAAATTAATATTTCTCAAGTTGTTGAAAACTAATGCTTTTCCACCTACTTCCCTCTAATTTTAGCATAATTTAAAGTCCAATTGCAAACTTCCCTTTTTGCTTCTCATCTTCCAACTTATTTCATAACGAAGTAATTCAAAGCGGAGACTAAGAAAGATTGGGCTTGATCCGTTAAAGAAAAATTTTTATTGTATTTTTACCTGCTTTTCAAGGTAAACTTTAACGTCTACTTAGAATTTTGTACACGAAGTATTTTTGTTGGATTTTCGATGGACAATTCGAACGGGCCGGAGCTTGGTTTTTTTGTGGGTAGAAGACGGTGTTTGACGTAGCTGTGACGTCAACATAGACGTGGCCGTTGTGTTTCGAACGAATTGGCTGCCGCATGGTTTATTTGTGAGGTATAAGACATAGTTTGAAGAAGATGTGACGACACCGTAGGAGTGTCCGGTCCGGTCGTCTTTTGAACAGTAGGTAATATTGAATGGTAGTGTAGCAAATCGTATTTGAAATCATCTCACCTGTAATCTCTAGGTATGAAAGAACACTAGACTCTACTCAAATATTTAAATTGAGAAAAGACTGCTATTTCTATTATTATTGATTCTTGGTTGCTTATTTTGAAAGTGTGCAATCCAATTCCTTGAATGACCATTTTAGTCCTACATATCGTCCAAGAGCAAAGCCATTTTTTACAGGACTACAAAATGTACCTGTTTAGTTAATAATCTTGCACAGGCAAATGCAAAATATTTTGCATTTACTTTGAAATGAATGATTCGAATGAGAGCAAAAGATGACTGCGTAAAAAGAGCCTGTAACGTAACAACTTCCCATTATATAAAGTTTAAGTTTGATTGACTTAACATTCGATGCGCATATGATGACATCAGAACAATCATAACGTGTTTGTGCTGTAGAAAGGCGGAGTTTCTACATCAATAGATGTTTTAATACACGTGATTTGCAGTTCTAATTTAAGCATTTTCTTTATTTTGTATTAATTCAGCACATTTTAAAAGAAATTATAATTTTATCTTCTTTAATCAGAACACTTTACTATTTCTAACCTATTTTTATTGATTGAAAAATAAGAAAAACTATATTTCTTGCATAAAAAAATATCTAGATCTACTTGCAACTGTTAATTTAATTGAACACAATATAGTGTATAATTTTTTCGTGGAGAAGAAAACTTTTCTGAAAGAGTTTATTTTCCATCCGAAAAATATTCTTCGCGGGCGAATATTCTCGTCTGAGCCACGCCCTGCGTCTTGCCCGTAATTTAATATGTCCCCTCTACTTCAAACGCAGTTTTTTTTGCGCCTTTCATGTAATGAGATTTTTATTAAAGTTTGAACGCGAAATTCGAGCATGATTAAGGTGTTACGCAAGTGAATATATAAAGCTTTTTTATTTCTCCTCTTTCTTCACAAGTCGGGCGAAATGAAATCGACTTTCTCCGTAATAAAATATTCATGATTTTAGAGAGACTTGTCAAATGAGGCCGAGTTTTCTTCCGCGATAAAATTTATTACATTTAACAACAGGTTCGAGATATGAAATTGAAAGGGGTACCCGGATAACTTTATTTAGTATCTGTTGTTTTCGATGTGGAATCAAATAATTTCGTGTACAAATCCATTCAGATTTGAAACTAAACAGATTTAAAGGTATAATGTGAGTCAAAGTTTCTTATACAAATTTTAAGATTTAGACAGGTAGTAAGCATAAGTAATTTTTACAATTGAAAATTGGACAGCGAACGCAAAGGGAACCAATAGATGGTGCACATTGCAATTCAAAAATTCCTAGTTTAATGTATAAATATTTAAGTTATTTTTAAAATCAGGTAGTAAGTAGTTTGAAAGACTCCTCAATACATTAAACTATTTTTTTAAATAAAATTATAAAATTCATTAATTTTTAAACTTATATGTGTTGTTGACAGACAATCCCTTAAAGAATTTATATGTTTAAATTCCTCAGATGGATATTTGGGGAAGCAATCTCTTTAGAGTCATATAATTAAGATTGATTCATGTTTTTTTTAAGACTCGCTTTCTTTTGCTATTTTAAATTAGAATGATATTAATTCTATATTATTGGGTGTTGTTTTTTACTCTTCCCTATAAAACTTTAAATCACGTATAAACTTTAAATCATCAAAAATTATCTCACTGTTTACTGTATGTAACATGGATCCAACCAACCCTCATAACAATATGTTTGTAAAATTAGTTGTGAATAATTATTAGTTTAAAAGATACACTAAATTAGCATAAATGTTCCTCTATTGTATTTTAGTTATTAAAACTTAAATATTCATTAATAATTCATTCATAAATATAGTTTCTCGATTACGCAAGGAAAATAATTGAAATTAATTTAGTTAAATCGGCCTTTTTTGATAACGGGTAATTCTTTTTCTTGTTCCTTATATATTCCTTCACTTCTTAGTAATACTGTTCTCGTACATTTAGAATTTATGAGGCATATTTTTATGTTAGTTAATATTTTGGGTGAAATGAATTTATATGTTATTAAAGTTTGATAAATTGTTGATAATTCTGAAAATGTCATCCATATATACCACTTAGGTATGATGATCAGAAGTGAGAAATCGCACAAAACATTACCATTTTAAAATATTAGTTTACTACGATTTCCTTATTTAGGGGAGACCGGGTCTAGTTAATACAGGGTTAAGTTGATACAGTCAAAATAACTCCGTAATGCGAGACGCAAACAAGTGGGTACTCGCTTGACTGGACGGCCGGTCCGTCCTCAGCAACCACGCGTGAGCACTGAGAGGAGGTTGCTTTGTTCTATGAGTTGTGAATTAAATATTGGTTTTGAGCTTTAAAAGTAAATTTTTAACCCTGGTTTTGAAGTGTTATTGAAAGTTTACTTGTTAGTGGATTGTGTTATCAATAACATCACATTGTTACATGCTATAAAGGTAAGAATGTAACCTAGTAGACTTTGTTCTAGCTGTTATTGGTTTCCCGTATTTTGTGGTTTAGTGTAATGGCGACGGTTGGGTCAAGTTGATACGGTGTATCAACACAAAGGAGAAGACAAAAAGGAGAGATAAAGAAAAAAATCGATCAAAACAGAAAAACACAAGTTAAAATTGTTTAAATCATTAAGGGGTATATCTTACCAAAAATACAGAAAAACCCGACAAAAGAAGTTAAAAATAAAAAAAGAGAGAAACGAAGAAAAATTGAAAAAGAAGAATCGGACTGATGAAGGCGAAGAGTCTTTGTTTGGTGTGCTTCAAAACATATTCAACATCAAAGCCTGGCCAGTACTGGATACAATGCATATCCTGTAAGATGTGGGCACACATCGCATGTGCTGAAGACAACCCATTTTACACGTGTTTCAATTGTCAATCAGATCCCAATTTCTCAGACTCGGAGTAATCAGTTCAATTTAATACAATCAATGTAGGCCCTATCATGTAAAACTTTGTATCATATAAAATTAAAAACCTATTTGTATTGTAAAATAAAACACTTTTCGTAATTACTGTAATTTTTTATTAGATATTTAAATATTTCCTAGCACCATCTCAGCTTACTCATATGCGTACCAACTTACCCAATGCCGTATCAACTTTACCCAGATCGGGTTAAGTTGATACATATTGCAACATTTAAAAACATTTTTTTGTCAGTGCAAATTCAATTCTATTAAGATTATAAAAATCTCAGCCGTTAGCCAAACAGTTACAGTTACTAACTACACTTAGTTTGTTTCAAAATATTGACAGAAAAAAATTACAAAAATCAGAAAGTAAGAAGTGTATCAACTAGACCCGGTCTCCCCTATTGATAACCAATTGAACCACTAATAATAAGTTAATATATACGTAAAACGGACATTAAAATATGGAAATTTGTTAAGTTCTATAAAAACAACACAGAACTACATGGCAAAGAAAGTTTAAGCAAAAAATTAAAATATTATGCATACAATGTAAAATACAGAACTATTAAGAGATTTAAATACATCAAATCATAAATTATGTTACTATTTTTGCTGAAACGAGATTAACCAATAAAATTATAACAGTATGTTTCTATTTTTGAGGAAGAACAGTTACACAAATACAAACACACACTTGACTTATTCCGATTGGAATATAACTAGGAAAACGTCCCAAAAATTATTTTCTGTTTATGAACGGAAATAATGCGATTACCAAGTAATAGAATATTTAATAAAGAAACAAATTATAAATCGGTAATAGCGACAGAAATTTTAATCAGAATTAAGACAGCGTCTTTTCAAAAGCCAAAAAAGCCCTGAAATATTAGGAATTTATCAATTTCGCATTTGCAGTTAACTATGTTTTGAAATATAGGATCATTTTTAATGAGTTATTTAAATTAAAAGTAACTTTCCCACGTTGTCATCTGTTTTGGATGTTATTTACGTAAATATAAAGTTATTAAATGGAAGTTCGGAAATAATTTGGATTTATGATGCAACTACTTAAGTTTAGATGAGTCGTACCAGCAATGAAAATCATAGTGTTAAAACTTCACATTCGCAACAGGAAATTAATGTTTGAAAACAAATCCTAAATCAAAAGTGCATCCAATAAAGTTTATGAGATTTAATTTTAGTTATTTGAAAATGAACTGGTTCATGAAATATTAACATTTTGTACATGAAATGACCAAATAACTAAATCTAGCACGTTAAAATGCGAAACGAAAGTAACTATAAATATTTTCGCATATTTAAAAAACAATCGATATTATTTTCTATTTTCTTTCCTTTCTCTCTTAAATCTGGAGTGACGGAACAGATAAAATAATATTTTTTTATACAAATAAGGGATGGTAATTTGTAAGTAAAACAAATTAATTAGTATTTATTTCCTAAAGAAAACTTTAAATATCTAAATTTTAAATCTTTCTTAAGCAACTCTGTTGAAAAACTTCTAATTTGTGAATGTCTGATTTAAGATAATCTTACTAACGTAATATTATTCAATGTATAATTTTTGATTTTATAACTCAACAAAGTATTTTAAACGAAAATCAAGAGATAAATACCCAATTGAGAATCACGAAATAAAGAGTGGAGTGGTATAGCCCACAGAAGTCTAATTCTCACAAATAAATAAATATATTTAATATAAATAGAAGAAACAAATCAGTGTCTGCATATTAATCCTGAAATCAATTAAATTGGTCAATCAAGAACTATCAAAGAAAACGACGATTTGAAATTCTAGAAATTCTTGAAATTCCAGAAATTATTAACTGAATAGCGATCTCGGATGACCAAACCAACTTAATTCCCTACAAAAGCATAAAGTGTTATAAGAATAGCAATAAGACCAAGAAGAGATAAAGACTCAAGGGATATTTAATGAGTTTTTGAGTACTTATCCCAAGAGGTACTCCAAATTATCTTAGAATATATTAATGCCTTAAAAAAACTCGCAGACTTTTAATATTTGTCGCTACTAATTCCCTGACTTTAGTTAGATAAAAAACACAGTTTTTTATTTTTTTCTCTTTTTTTATCTTTGACTTCTTATTTTGCTTATCTTGAAATTGCATGTTATAATGCACACTTACTGAAACTTAATTATAAGACTTTAACTTTCCTAAATATAAACTAAATAAGTTTAAGCTCTTTACTTTGGTTTGATTCTGTAAAATTTTTCAGTTATTATCATTTATGTATTAGCTTATATATACCTGCTCTGTTCCGGAAAATTTAGATGCATTCCACTGTCATTCTTAATTGTTGGGTTTGAACCGTCATCTACTATTTTGAAAATAAAAGGGTATTAGAAAAAACAAGTAGGTTTGTTACAGAATCTGTCACTTAAACCGCTTCCACACAGTATTTGTGCTCAACAAAAAACGCAATATTTATACACCTCAGAAAGAAATTCCCAAACATGGCCTTTAGCTAATAATTTATTTCTAATTCAAACTTTTAAACGCCAAAATTAACTATTTTCATTAATCTTCTTTCGCAAATTAATAATTACTCATTATCGTTTGCTGAATTTGTTTGAAATTCGAAAAATAATGATGCAACTTTTTGTAATAAAAATCTTTTAGTTGCCACAATTTCCCATATTCATTAACTTTCTTTCAAAAAAGAGAATAATAAATAATTAGTAAAATTGATGCTTTAAAAAAATGCGAACTTTGGCTTATTTTTTTATTCAAAGTTGGAATTCTCTATGCATCCTTCCTCATACATATATAATGAACCATCAAAAGAACTCTATTGCGATATTACAACAATACGAACTACCAGGCAGCAAGCCTAATCGGCGAATTGTTGGCCAATCATCGATTTCGTCGGCAAATGATTGGAATTTTTTTTACGAGATCGGGAAGACGTCGCGCCAACTTGTCACTCCGACGTCTACAAAAACAGGTCGATTTGTGAGATCGGATAGAGATAGGGCTGAAGTCGTCTGCCAATCAGTCGATTTGTTGGTATTTTAAGCGTCGGTTTACGAGATCGGCCCGACCTCGTCAAGCGATCAATTAAAAGTGGTCGTTTGTAGAGATTGGGCCTATGTCGGCACAATCTTTCAATTCGATCATGAAGTAAATACATTTTATAGATTATTACAACCAAACCAAAAAATCTAGTGACAAGCACCTTGATGAGTGAAACGAAGTTTTCTGTTTATTTAAACTACATAAGCTTAAAGGTTTCTGAAATGTAGCGTGGAATACATTTATCAAGAATATATAATCTTGATATTTTCCAAAATCGATAAAGATTTTGTCGAATCCATTAACTTTTTATCGCGAACATTATAAACGAAAACATTGAAATAGCAGAGTTTCTTTTAATTCCGTTGGGTGCCCGCTCAGGTGTTGACTTCATCACTTGACCAGATTTCTAAATTACAAAGCGAAATTGGCTGTGTTAAAGCTCCTTATAAGGATGACTACAAATAGACAGCCGGAAACAACAAATTAACAGAAGAATTTCTACCAAGTGAGTGTGAGGAGCCGGCGGTCAAGCAACTATGGTAAGTAAATTTAATAATTTATCTTTTTTTAAGTGTTTTGGTCTGTCGCTTAAAATACTACTAATACGATTTGTTTAGCTTAATTTTGCGGACTATCAAAACGAGAAAGGTTGGAAGATTTAATATAAGATTTTTTTATTTAGGCTGCTGACTTTATCAGACGATTTTGAGTAAGATTCAAAGGCAGCATTCATTTGTGCCTCTCTTGCACGGGCTTATTTTATAAAGCGCGTTAAGTGTTTATCTAAACCACCTAATGAGCTTAGCCTCTGACTTCCAACAGTTGAGGATTTGCATGTTATATATGATAAAACTTAAATATTCGCGTTGAAAATTTCTTATTTATATACTTGTAATGAGTTTAACACGAATTAAAATTATGTTTCGCAACCAAATGAAAATTGAAAACCAACAAAAGTACACTTAACCATTTTTTGTTGTTGTTGTTGTGACTAATCATCCTTTGCGTTGTAATCAAAAGTCTTGCATGTTATTCTGGTAGCTCTAGTGCGACGATTTTCAAAACTAAACATGTTATTCTGTGACCACTCACTTGTATTTCATTTTTCAGTGTTCGTGCTTTGGAAATTTCGAAGGATCAAGTATGGAGGATTACCAGCTGAGTCTGAAGTATAAAGGGGTATCCAGTGGAAGGGGATTATCGTATTGAAGGGGATATGGCGGATTGATGCTTGGTAAGTTCCCAATATTTTATTTTAATTTTACTTATAGTGCAATTATAGTGATATAAAGTACTTGGGTACTTATAAGTAACGGTAAATACCCAAAATACTTGGATATTAATTTCTTGATATTTTTTCCATATTTTAATTAAAATGTTATATAATAGGGTAAAATTTGGAAATTATTTGACAAAAACTTAAAGAAACATAAACCAAAAAATATGTTTTTATGAAACAATGGCGAAGTTGGATAATATCCCCCCCCCCTTCTCCCCCCCCCCCCCCCAAAAAAAAAATCGATTTTTTAATAAAAATAATTGTGCCTAGCAATTAAACTCTTTTCTAAAAAATAACTATCCCTCTCTAAGCATTATAGCATATTGACACTTTGTGAAAGAGAAGCCTCTTAAGTGATATAATACATTTCATTTTTTCTTATCAGGAACGAATACTGATTTTTTTAAATCTCTGATAATAAATTATTCTTGATTGCATGAAAATTTATGTTTAGATCAGTGTTTATGATATTCAAATAGTTAAGCCGTATATTAAATATTGTATAGTATAAACTTTTTTCTACATTTTAATGATTTACAACACTTGGGTGTTAGCTTGTTATAAATATAAATCTATTAAGGTGTAGTATTATCACTGTTTATACTTATATTGTTAATTGTTGCTTTCAGATGCTGTTTGCACAGTTTCAGGAGACAACAGATCATGTGATAGAAAGGGAACATCTTCAGGACTTAGACTACCAAGTACTACATTTTTATATGTATTGTATTTGTATTTTTACCTGTCATTTTATTAATAAAATATTAGTAATTCAAGTAGTGTTTCTTTTTTCTTGTGTTTAAAATTAATTTGTGAGTGCCCACGGGCTTGTATTTTGTAGGAAATTTTAAATTAAGTCTAGTTCAATAGGTAGCTGTTAAACAAGGTAGGTAATGAATTCGAGAAATTCGTGAAGAAAATTTGAAATTAAAAAAAAAATATTCTAGACAGGGTTTTATATAAAATAATGAAAAAATTATTTTGCTTCAATGGTTTTCTAATAAAAGGGTTAAGCTTTTAGTTGAATTGGTATATGTTCTCGGTTCAGCATCGGGAGTATGTTGGTCAAACGTTGGGTAGAAACCGTTATTACGTAAGAAATGCGTTGGAATCTACCCGGCTAAGCATCGGATATAGACGACGGCGAAAGGTAGAAAATGCATTGGTAAGTCCTCGGTTTAGCATCGGGAGCATGTTGGTTATACGTTGGGTAAAAACCGTTAATACGTAGGAAAGACGTTGTAATCAACTCGGCTAAGCATTGGGTAACCGCCTGCACGTCGGTAAATGGTCGCAAGATAATTGGTTTATGATCGCAAAATAACGCGAGTTAGGTTGGCGTGACGTGGGTAAATGGCCGCGCGTTGAATTGGCAAGAAATCGCTGCGATGGTCAAATCCGATCAATAACCGACGATTTGGGGTCGCAAAAAGGGCGGTAACTATTCACCGACGATTGGCAAAAGGTCGTGTTTTGTACATCGGCCCCATGTACTGCCGATTGCAATTTTCGATCTCTTACCGACTACCAAAATGCGTCGATAAGTGGTCGCACATGATTGGCAAATGGTCGCTCGCCAAGGACGAAACGCAGCCGCTGCGATGGACATCGCCCACCCTTTTCCGAAGTGATCGGCATGATGTCGCAGATTGTTTTGCGACTTTTGGCCGATGCTCGGCCAACGATTATTTGCTGCTTGGGAAGTCGCTGCGATGGTTAAATCGATCAATAACCGACGATTTGGGGTCGCAAAAAGGGCGGTGACTAGTCGCCGACGATTGGCAAAAGGTCGTGTTTTGTACATCGGCCCCATGTGCTGCCGATTGCCATTTTCGATCTCTTGCCGACAACCAAAATGCGTCGGTAAGTGGTCGCACATGATTGGCAAATGGTCGCTTGCCAAGGACGAAACGCAGCCGCTGCGATGGACATCGCCAATCCCTTTCCGACGTGTCGGCTCGATGTCGCAGTATTCTTTTGCGACGTTTGGCCGATGCTCGGCCAACGATTATTTGCTGCTAGGGTTACACCCTTCTTATTGCGACCAATTTTCAGATCTAAAACTGGCCGATCCAAACTTCCACGTTAGTAGTCCCGTAGATATCCTTCTCGGAGTATTCATATAATATAAATTATAATTATATTCATATAATATAAATATAATATAAATTGTAATATAATTTACCCTAGCAGCAAATAATCGGTTGGCCGAGCATCGGCCAAACGTCGCAAAAGAATACTGCGACATCGAGCCGACACGTCGGAAAGGGATTGGCGATGTCCATCGCAGCGGCTGCGTTTCGTCCTTGGCAAGCGACCATTTGCCAATCATGTGCGACCACTTACCGACGCATTTTGGTTGTCGGCAAGAGATCGAAAATGGCAATCGGCAGCACATGGGGCCGATGTACAAAACACGACCTTTTGCCAATCGTCGGCGACTAGTCACCGCCCTTTTTGCGACCCCAAATCGTCGGTTATTGATCGATTTAACCATCGCAGCGACTTCCCAAGCAGCAAATAATCGTTGGCCGAGCATCGGCCAAAAGTCGCAAAACAATCTGCGACATCATGCCGATCACTTCGGAAAAGGGTGGGCGATGTCCATCGCAGCGGCTGCGTTTCGTCCTTGGCGAGCGACCATTTGCCAATCATGTGCGACCACTTATCGACGCATTTTGGTAGTCGGTAAGAGATCGAAAATTGCAATCGGCAGTACATGGGGCCGATGTACAAAACACGACCTTTTGCCAATCGTCGGTGAATAGTTACCGCCCTTTTTGCGACCCCAAATCGTCGGTTATTGATCGGATTTGACCATCGCAGCGATTTCTTGCCAATTCAACGCGCGGCCATTTACCCACGTCACGCCAACCTAACTCGCGTTATTTTGCGATCATAAACCAATTATCTTGCGACCATTTACCGACGTGCAGGCGGTTACCCAATGCTTAGCCGAGTTGATTACAACGTCTTTCCTACGTATTAACGGTTTTTACCCAACGTATAACCAACATGCTCCCGATGCTAAACCGAGGACTTACCAATGCATTTTCTACCTTTCGCCGTCGTCTATATCCGATGCTTAGCCGGGTAGATTCCAACGCATTTCTTACGTAATAACGGTTTCTACCCAACGTTTGACCAACATACTCCCGATGCTGAACCGAGAACATATACCAATTCAACTAAAAGCTTAACCCTTTTATTAGAAAACCATTGAAGCAAAATAATTTTTTCATTATTTTATATAAAACCCTGTCTAGAATATTTTTTTTTTAATTTCAAATTTTCTTCACGAATTTCTCGAATTCATTACCTACCTTGTTTAACAGCTACCTATTGAACTAGACTTAATTTAAAATTTCCTACAAAATACAAGCCCGTGGGCACTCACAAATTAATTTTAAACACAAGAAAAAAGAAACACTACTTGAATTACTAATATTTTATTAATAAAATGACAGGTAAAAATACAAATACAATACATATAAAAATGTAGTACTTGGTAGTCTAAGTCCTGAAGATGTTCCCTTTCTATCACATGATCTGTTGTCTCCTGAAACTGTGCAAACAGCATCTGAAAGCAACAATTAACAATATAAGTATAAACAGTGATAATACTACACCTTAATAGATTTATATTTATAACAAGCTAACACCCAAGTGTTGTAAATCATTAAAATGTAGAAAAAAGTTTATACTATACAATATTTAATATACGGCTTAACTATTTGAATATCATAAACACTGATCTAAACATAAATTTTCATGCAATCAAGAATAATTTATTATCAGAGATTTAAAAAAATCAGTATTCGTTCCTGATAAGAAAAAATGAAATGTATTATATCACTTAAGAGGCTTCTCTTTCACAAAGTGTCAATATGCTATAATGCTTAGAGAGGGATAGTTATTTTTTAGAAGAGTTTAATTGCTAGGCACAATTATTTTTATTAAAAAATTCGATTTTTTTTTTTGGGGGGGGGGGGAGAAGGGGGGGGGATATTATCCAACTTCGCCATTGTTTCATAAAAACATATTTTTTGGTTTATGTTTCTTTAAGTTTTTGTCAAATAATTTCCAAATTTTACCCTATTATATAACATTTTAATTAAAATATGGAAAAAATATCAAGAAATTAATATCCAAGTATTTTGGGTATTTACCGTTACTTATAAGTACCCAAGTACTTTATATCACTATAATTGCACTATAAGTAAAATTAAAATAAAATATTGGGAACTTACCAAGCATCAATCCGCCATATCCCCTTCAATACGATAATCCCCTTCCACTGGATACCCCTTTATACTTCAGACTCAGCTGGTAATCCTCCATACTTGATCCTTCGAAATTTCCAAAGCACGAACACTGAAAAATGAAATACAAGTGAGTGGTCACAGAATAACATGTTTAGTTTTGAAAATCGTCGCACTAGAGCTACCAGAATAACATGCAAGACTTTTGATTACAACGCAAAGGATGATTAGTCACAACAACAACAACAAAAAATGGTTAAGTGTACTTTTGTTGGTTTTCAATTTTCATTTGGTTGCGAAACATAATTTTAATTCGTGTTAAACTCATTACAAGTATATAAATAAGAAATTTTCAACGCGAATATTTAAGTTTTATCATATATAACATGCAAATCCTCAACTGTTGGAAGTCAGAGGCTAAGCTCATTAGGTGGTTTAGATAAACACTTAACGCGCTTTATAAAATAAGCCCGTGCAAGAGAGGCACAAATGAATGCTGCCTTTGAATCTTACTCAAAATCGTCTGATAAAGTCAGCAGCCTAAATAAAAAAATCTTATATTAAATCTTCCAACCTTTCTCGTTTTGATAGTCCGCAAAATTAAGCTAAACAAATCGTATTAGTAGTATTTTAAGCGACAGACCAAAACACTTAAAAAAAGATAAATTATTAAATTTACTTACCATAGTTGCTTGACCGCCGGCTCCTCACACTCACTTGGTAGAAATTCTTCTGTTAATTTGTTGTTTCCGGCTGTCTATTTGTAGTCATCCTTATAAGGAGCTTTAACACAGCCAATTTCGCTTTGTAATTTAGAAATCTGGTCAAGTGATGAAGTCAACACCTGAGCGGGCACCCAACGGAATTAAAAGAAACTCTGCTATTTCAATGTTTTCGTTTATAATGTTCGCGATAAAAAGTTAATGGATTCGACAAAATCTTTATCGATTTTGGAAAATATCAAGATTATATATTCTTGATAAATGTATTCCACGCTACATTTCAGAAACCTTTAAGCTTATGTAGTTTAAATAAACAGAAAACTTCGTTTCACTCATCAAGGTGCTTGTCACTAGATTTTTTGGTTTGGTTGTAATAATCTATAAAATGTATTTACTTCATGATCGAATTGAAAGATTGTGCCGACATAGGCCCAATCTCTACAAACGACCACTTTTAATTGATCGCTTGACGAGGTCGGGCCGATCTCGTAAACCGACGCTTAAAATACCAACAAATCGACTGATTGGCAGACGACTTCAGCCATATCTCTATCCGATCTCACAAATCGACCTGTTTTTGTAGACGTCGGAGTGACAAGTTGGCGCGACGTCTTCCCGATCTCGTAAAAAAAATTCCAATCATTTGCCGACGAAATCGATGATTGGCCAACAATTCGCCGATTAGGCTTGCTGCCTGGGAAGGAGTGGTGAGAGAGAAGACCAACTATTTTCTTCACCACGTACACGGAAGCAGAATACGCACTTTTGGACGGAAAGTGTGTCGTGAAATGTATTTCGGATATCCCATTTGTTCGAGCATCTGTAGCTCCTAGACAAGAAATGCGGATAGTTGCGTTTTGTTTATTTAGCCCTAACCTTTCTAGAAATTGACTAGTTATGAGTGACGCCTGAGTGCCATTATCGAGTAAACATCTACAAGTCTGATAGTTACCCCAAAAATCCTTGACACGGATAAGGGCTGTGCAGAGAAGAATGGTTACCCCTGGATCAACATTGGATACGCAAGTGGAAAGATTAGTAGTTCCATAAATACCAGATGCTTCAATGGAAGTACTCTCATTTGAAAAAGAACCAGGAGATAATTCGGGAGCGTCAATCGAAATTCCTCTAGTATCTGAATTTCCCGTATTCTGCCCGCCTCTGGAACCTGAACCCTCCATGTGGAGTAACGTATGGTGGGGGTTTTTTCACGTTCTGCACCTAAATTTACTTTTACACGATTTATAGGCGTGAAATTGGGCTAAACAATTGAAGCAAACATTATTCGCCTTTACGAATTCCAAACGCTTTTGAATGGGCAACTTAGTAAAGCCTTCGAATTTTTCTAGTGTATGATCATTGTGACAGAAAGGACACAATGCTGGATGTTTGATGCAACCAAAATCCTTGTTTTGAAAGTTTCTTTTAGCATTTTGAGTTCCTGTCATTATTGACCTCGCATGAGTCAAAAGAAATTGAAGCAATTCCTCCAATTTCGGAATATTGTCTGCCTGAAGTGTTCTTTCAAACCATGTTCTAGTGCTAGGATCTAGCTTGAAAAGAACGAAAAACATCAAGAAAGTGTCGGCAGCTTTATCTATAGTAAACTCCATAGACTCTAAAGTTCTCACGAATTCCTTAGTGGAATCTACTAAATTTAGCATTTGCGAATGTGACTCATGATTAAGAGTGATGCCAAATTCATAAACTTTTTCATTACCGAACTAAGTATTTCTCGCTTATTAAAATACCGTTCAGTTAGGAGATCCCAAGCAATTTGAAAATTACTATCCGTAATAGGCAATGATTGCACAATTTTTTGAGCATCTGACTTCAAAACTCCCTTTAAGTATTAAAGAGGTTTCATTTGGGAACTTTTAGGTTTTGTTCCCATATAGAATGTTTACAAATGTGTCTAGTAATTTGAGTCAACAAATTTTCCAATATGTCAAGTAACTCGTCTTTTTCAACTGAATAATTATCAACTTCTTCATCCTTACATTTATCTATTATGGTTGAAAAGATATCCTTAACCTCATCCCTCAAACCTGATATTCGGCTTTTCCTAATATCTAATTCAACAAAATCTAAGTGTCGATGTCCCATTCAGTTTTAGGTTTTATGCGGGTTATGGAAGATTTAAGACTATTTTTGTGATTATATAAGAACCGTTTTTAAATCCATCAAGAAAGTGTCGGCAGCTTTATCTATAGTAAACTCCATAGACTCTAAAGTTCTCACGAATTCCTTAGTGGAATCTACTAAATTTAGCATTTGCGAATGTGACTCGTGATTAAGAGTGATGCCAAATTCATAAACTTTTTCATTACCGAACTAAGTATTTCTCGCTTATTAAAATACCGTTCAGTTAGGAGATCCCAAGCAATTTGAAAATTACTATCCGTAATAGGCAATGATTGCACAATTTTTTGAGCATCTGACTTCAAAACTCCCTTTAAGTATTAAAGAGGTTTCATTTGGGAACTTTTTAGGTTTTGTTCCCATATAGAATGTTTACAAATGTGTCTAGTAATTTGAGTCAACAAATTTTCCAATATGTCAAGTAACTCGTCTTTTTCAACTGAATAATTATCAACTTCTTCATCCTTACATTTATCTATTATAGTTGAAAAGATATCCTTAACCTCATCCCTCAAACCTGATATTCGGCTTTTCCTAATATCTAATTCAACAAAATCTAAGTGTCGATGTCCCATTCAGTTTTAGTTTTTATGCGGGTTATGGAAGATTTAAGACTATTTTTCTGATTATATAAGAACCGTTTTTAAATCCATGATTAAAAGAATAAAATATAAAACACTTACAACTTTAACACATTAATCTGAATCCAAAAAACAAAAACAAAACCTTATGAATAAATTTTAAACGATATACCACTAATAGAACTATCTGTCTTTGAAAACACAATTTAAAAAAAATGTGCAGAGCAATAAAATAAGAATGTGACAGGCACGCAGAAATATTACCACAAATAAAAAAACTAAAGAATGAATCACGGCTTGGAAACGGGGATGTTTATTATTCATGGCGCCTTATTGCTTGTCTGGAAAAGCGCGCGGCTATATTACAAAACAAGAGCTAACTGCGTATATTACGAAATATGACGAATGTTTCTAATAAGTAATTCGAATGTTTCTTAACAAATTATTATTGAAATAATTTTGCAAAGTAGAACAGAGCAGAAAATGGAATTTGAACGTAACATGAAAGTTTCAATAGATCCGGCTATCCGGACCAAAAAATGTATTCGCTTACCTGCTCTGTTCCGGAAAATTTGGATGCATTCCGTTGTCATTTTTAATTGTTGGGTATGAACCGTCATAAACTATCTTGAAAATAAAAGGGTATTAGAAAAAAAACAGCCAGAAAAGAAGCACCCAGTACCATTCATTGCGAAAAAAGATCTAATATTTAATAAACAGAAAGTTACAGGTGTTTTTCGCGTTAGCGCCACCTAGTGGAAAGACTGTATGGTAATAGAAACAAAATAGAAACAAGGTGCCAACAATTTAATTACGTGTAAAGGAAACCTTAATCTAATATTTAATATATTTAAAAATAATAATCCCATGATATGAAAACCTCAAAAATCGCTATCAAGATTGGGTTTATTCATTCAATGTTCTAGAAATAAAGGGTTTTGCAACACTAGAAATCAGGGGTTGGAGTAACGCGTTACTTGTAACAGTTACTTTTTTTAGGTAACGTTGGGTAACGCCGTTACATTTTTCAGAAAGTAACTGTAACTGTAACTTAGTTACTTTTAGCGATAACGAAGTAACGAAAAATTTCGTTACTTTTCCGTTACTTTCCGAAGGCTGTCTGATGCTTATTTTGAAACTCCACTCCTAAAAAAAAGGGGGAGAGAGAGAGGGCAGTTTCACACCTATTTCTGTCAGTACCCGCGCACGAATTTGCTGATGGACGTCGTCGGCTGATTATTAGCGTACAGGATTGAAATTAAATTTTTAAAAAATGTCTACTAATTATAATTTCAGCATTTTTTTTGTGTATTTGCATCGTTAGTCGTGGTTTTCTTTGAAAAATGGTAAGATGGCTAAATTTCAATTTTTCTTATAACTTGAAATTTCAAAAAGTAACTGTAACGCGTTACTTTTCATATTAAGTAACTGTAACTGTAACAGAGTTACTTTTTTAATAAAGTAGTTGTAACTGTAACAGAGTTACTTTTTAAAAGTAACTTTCCTATCCCTGCTAGAAATGTTTGACAAATTCTCTGTTAACCGTATAAATTTATTTGATACTAGCAAATAAATACCCGTACTTCGCACGGACTAAAAAAAAAGTTTTACTTGATCCAAGTATATGTACAATTTAATCCATTATAGGATAATAAACTTATGTTATTATTCCCGCTCGTTATAAAATATAAAATACTGTTACTTATATTACCTTAAAAATCCTAAATAAAAAAATACGCTATAAATGCACTCATAAAAGTCATCGTAATTTTCCTCATAAACATATAAAACATTTTAGCTCATTTGGCGCGTTTTTGGAAATAATTTGGCGAGAAAAGAGATATAGCTACAAACACTCTTATTATACAGCTCTATAGTTTCCACCACCCTTATTTGTTACACTTTAGGGATGGAACCGGTATTTGAAAACACGGTTTTTCTGAAAAACTGCCATCCCTAACGTGTTCTAATTTGGTTGGCGGCGAGTATACCACAATGGCCTTCGAACAACAAACCAGCTTATAAATTAAAAAAAAATATTATTTGGCGAGATTGGCAACGTATTTGGCGAAAAAATGAAAACTAAACCCTAAAATATAGCTCTAGTACGATGGCCTTGAACAACCATCATAGTTATAATTCACGGAAGTAGCTTAAATATGCACATTTTTGCATTCAACAGAACCATCAATGAAGAAATCCATCAGCTAAACCCACAATAAAATCCTAGAATGGAGAATGGACGGAATTGCGTCACTTGAAACATGTCAATTATTTTTCAAATAATGAATTTAGCTTCTGAAGGTAATGGTAACAGAATAAAATAAACATTTTCAATTTTAAATATTTTCGTTAAAAGTTTTATTTAATTTTTTCAGCAGATGGCATCACGAAAGTAAAAAAATGATCGGATTTGAGCGAAGGTGGTGTATTTTTTCCAGAATATTCGAATTTTCTCTAAAAATAGAACATTTTGAGCTCTGAAAGATCAAAATCGGTAACTTAAGTATGAACTACACATTTGTGCCAAGTTACGAGTCAAACAAATGGCTAGTTTATGAGTGTATAAGAGACATACCCACAAACACACACACACAAAACTGCATTTTTATTATTATAGATTTAAAAAAAAAAAAACTTTTATTCATCATGTATTGAAACTGATATTCTCAACATATCACTGATGCTGCCACTCCTAAAACTGTTCAGTTTTCAAGTGGGGCAATTTTAAATCAATGTACTCAAAGAATTGTCTAGTAATGGAAAAACTCTTTATTGTGCAAATCCATTTCTAAAGTCAGTTTAGTCGCACCACAGTTGAATGTTTAGCAGCGGCTTCTTAGAATCCTCTATTTTAGAAAATTGTCTTCAAGTCTATGGCCTTTATTCAGATGAGGAATGGAATGTAGTCTTAGAAATTCGGTTAATGCATTGCCGAAGTACCCCTAGAGTGTCATTACGAAAAGCTTGTTTTCATACCTAAGTCGAATTTTACGTTGGTTATGGTTTTAAAGAGTGTTTGGGGTTAGGGTTAAGTCTCGTTTGTATGCGATTCTACGCAAGTTTGGAAAGTAAACGAATTTGCTTTTAACTATGCATATATCAAGCTCTAGGCATTGATGTCTGTGGAAGTATGGGAATTGCTTTGTCAATGGGAACTATTGTTTTATCATTTTCTAAGATCCGCTGATGATTGTTTGACCCACTTCTAAATATGTAGAAGTATTTCCTAATTAAGTATATGGGGTTTTATTATGAATATGATTCAAGTTCTGAAACTTCATTAGCAGTTTGGCTCGTTAAATAAACTTGTCGCAAATTTTGAGAATAATTTTCAAACTTAATGATTAATATTCTAAAGTTGAATATTTGCCAAAAAAGTGAAATAAATACCAAAAACAGCAACTCTAACATAGATTCAATTAAGGCAAATATTAAAAGTAGATTAGCGTTTAATTAAAACACTCATTTTCCCCCAGTCAGTGACATTCGTTGTTTACTCAATAAGTATCTCTATGATCCATTGTTGTAATTTACCACTACACTTAAAAAATATAAGGGTCAATATTAGGAAAATGGTCAATTTGCGTCCCATCTGTTTTTTTTAAATATTGTTTTGATAAATGGTCTCTTAATCTATTTTTCCTAATTTTTAACGACTTTTTTGTTTTAAATCCAAACAAAATCATCACATTTTGTGTTTAATTTATTCTGGGAAAGGATTTGAAGTTTTCAAAAGTCAGATCGGTAACGTGTCATAACTATAGCGATGCATATTGTGCAAAGATTTCTTATTAAATTTATATTTTCATAACAACTATAATTCAGAATGAAATATACTTCATCTATCTTTTTTACCAATATTATGCCTCAATTTTAGCTTCCAAACTACGTTTATAACATAAAAAGTGGAAGGTATTATAATCGTTCAGTCCGTCCATTTGTCTGTCCGTCCGTCTGTCACCCATTTTCACAGAACGAACCGCAAATTCCACAAACAAGTGGGATACGTCATTTTGAAGCAACAAATTAGGATAGGCTACATCCCAAATTTCATTAAAAAATTTAAATTAGATTTAAAATTTAAATAACTAAAAATATAAATAACTAAAAATATAATCTACTTTAAAATAATGTGCAAATTCCATTTTTATTCAAAATTTTATACTGTTGCCATTTCGTCAAACGTACGAGAAACTTTAATTAAAATAAAAATAAAACTCTTGAAAGAATATTTATTTCTGTGATATATAATTCAGTTTGGATTGTTGTAATATCACAATACAGTTCTTTGAGGGTTCATTATAAATGGATGAAAAAGATGCAGAGAATTCTAACTTTTTCGCTTTATATTTTAAAACATCAATTTTACTAATTATTTATTTTTCAAATTGTAAATTAACTTAACAAACTATAAATAATAACTGAATTTTTGAAAGAAAGTTAATGTAAATGAGAATTTATGGCGACTAAAAAGATATTTAAGCTTCTGTAACAAGTTCTGGGCAGAAACGGTCATTTCCGGAAGAGAACTACGTTATTGAATCGTTCCAGCAGACTGTTTACAAAGTTCCATGCTGCAATTTCAAAAATTCCCGGTTTGAAAAACATGGAACAGTACTTTGTTCAATTATTTTTTTAATACGCACGCTTTTGAGAAACTCAGATAGGAAACGCAACGTAAAAGAATAGAAATATGTTTATAATATTTGTAGCCTACCGTCAGTGCGGGTAACTTTGGTCCAATCATTGTTTTTTTTACAAAAGAAGAAAAATTAAACTTAAAAACCGATTTAAACACTTTAAAATCACTATGCATTTTAAGTATTGTACTTTTAGAAATAATTTGCAGGCATTTTTGTTACATTTTATAAGTTTTAAAAAAAATAGTACTAGTTTAAAAAATTAGGATACGATTCGAGTCCAGGAGGGTAACTTTAGCCACAAGCACGAAATACTCACCAAACGTACCATTTACTGCTTTTTGGGATGTGTAATAGATTTAAATTGCAATAATAATACTACTAAACATTAGAAGTATTAGTTTTTGAAGTTTATTAGGTGATTTCAGGATAAATACAAGAAAAATTCTTATTTGTTTCAGTTTATGCTGCATCGCCCAATGATTTAGCCGCAATACTTTAGAACACTTTCAGCTGACATTTTTAAAAATTAATTTACAGTTCTAATAAGAAAATCAACTAATGTATTTTTGAAAACCAGATTTAAAGATAATTATTTTCATAATCAAAACGCAAACGATATTATAATGAAAAGAAAATAACATATTAGTAATTTGGAATTCTAAAAAGTTGACATTTCTAGCATTAGCAATTTTAAATGTCGTTCTATATTATGTTTAAAAACAGTTTTAAAAATACATAATAATATAAAATATCCATAAGAATAAGATTAAAATGTATTATTTAAAATTAATTTTAAAAGAATCTCGCTTTTCGTTCATTTTTTAAAGTATAATATAGGTTAATTCCACGTAAATACATACCACAAGTGAATTTTAAAAATATTTTTTATTCCAGTTGAAACTTTTATATGTGATTTAGAAAAGTTTGAACTATAAAAAATTTACATCAAAAACTATTATTGTTTTTCTCTGTGGCAACACTGAAGTTTCAAAGTGGCTGCTTTTTTTGAAAGCATGTGTTATGGTTTTTCATCATTTTGAATTCTTGAATTTTAAGTTAAGTATTATTTTTTATCAGATTTTTTGGTAAAATTATTAAAATACACTATAATGACTATCTTAAAAACACATTTTTAATCGGCATTTATAAATAAAAGTTACTTAATTAGAAAGATAAACATCCCCTGTTTTGGCTGTAGTGTAAGCCACGAAAAGATAAAAAGTTTCTATAACTTTTTAAAGTAAGGCTTTGCTTCAAAATTTTAAAGATATTTTCTTTCTGTATTAACCTTAGTGTAATTCCACACCTTTAAATTTTAAAATAAAAAGCATTTTCTCTATTTATAAAACATTTTAACTTTGTAGTGTAAGTCACAACGTAGTGTCAGTCACAGCTTCTGTTTGATTTTTCTATTATAGATTAGCTATAATATTTGTAAATTTCTTATATTTTGATAATTTTAATTTAAGATGGCTAAATCAACAGTTAAAAGAAAAAAAAGAGCAAAGGGAAAGACTTAAAGCATGTGGAAAATTTCAAACCTTTAAAGAAAAGGAAAGCAAAAACGACTTTATGGACAACACTTTAACTAAAAATACACCATCTCTATTGCAATGTTCCAACCGTTAGACAACATTGAATGGCATTTCTCTGCCACCAATGTTGGTCATCTTTACCTTTAGTCATGAAAAAGGACCATTTGATGGACTTGGTGATACAGTGAGGAGGGGATAAAAGCAGCCACACCTTCCAGGAAAATTGACCCACATTCTGATAAAGATTTTTTCACTTTGCATAAGAAATCTGCTCAAACATATCACTATATTACATTTCTGACAATTGTATAAAGGGCGAAATAGGTAGATTAAATGATATTTGCTCATCCAAGGAAAATAAATATTTCCGATTCCTGACACTAAAAAATTGCTCTGCTTTTTAAAATTAAACAAATACTTACTTAAAACAGTTAATATTTCATTAAATCCCCAAAAAAACAACACGGCTGATTAAACAAATGAAAATGTTGTAAAAGGAAATACCTCTCAGCAAAATTCTGAAAATGAATTTGTTGCTGAAAGCTTTAGTTCCTTTTGTAGGAAAATTATCGTTAAATATTTTGTGGGGCAAATGTTAAGTAAAGATGCTTATTCAATAAAACTGAAACATCTGCAATGGTCAGGAAGTCTTTTTGCGTGGCCTGAGAAGGAAGGTTTTTCAGACAATTCAATTGAAGAAAGAATTAAGAAATTACCAGAAACCAACTTTAGGGGACGTTGTGCAACTTTTTCTAACTATGATTTTACCATGTATGCAATTCTTAACTTACCATGTTCAAAATTATTTACATATGTAATGTTATTATTGCCTAAATTTCCATATCTGTGATACAATTCACATGATGTAGTGTAAGTCACAAATTGAATGTAGTGTAAGTCACGCACAAAAATGTTAATAAATTATTTCGTATGATATTTTCACACTTTTTTGCAATTAAATTATTTAGCTTTAAACCTTGTACTTAAATTAAGCACTGGTAGAATGTTGATTTACTGCACTATGAAGAAGAAATGAGAATTTTAAATGATAACCAAAACTCGACTTAGTTTCATGTAGTGAAAGTCACAGTATGACATTTTTATTATTTTTTAGTGAAATACTAAATGAAAATGTTTTTTATGATTTCTAAAAATAGTATATGTTCAGGGGTAAACTGGCATACAATATTTTTTTTTGAATAGGTAGAAAATAATTATGAACTACGCAAACGAAATTTGTTAAATCGTCCGATGCAGTGTAAGTCCGTGGAAATGCCCTATAGCATAAGGAAATCATTGTAGCTATGGCCAAAGTTAGCCGCATTCGTGGTCAAAAGTTTCCCGGTGACCAACAATTAAATACAGCTTTCAAAATATTCAACATAGAATAAAATAAATGGTGGGATATTATTCCCAATAGATTAAAGAATCGCATAGAGTATTTACTTGCTCAATTTTCAATAATTTTTGAACAATTCTAAATGAAAGTTTACTGAAGTAGTTTTTTGTTCTTCAACGCTTGCAGAAATAAAACACACATTTTGGGTGTTGCCAAAACTAAAAAAGAAAAAAATCTTATATTAAATTAAAGCCACTGTTGCCACCTTTCTACAAATGTTAACTAATTTAAAGTCTGATGATTTTGAGCAGAGAAATTTTAGAACAAATCTTTTTCCGACGCGTTGGCCAAAGTTACCCTCCATGGACAAAGATACCCGCTTTGACGGTACTTTCTTTTTTTAATTAAAATTTAAGAATTTCAAGAATTAAAAAAATGAAATAGTAGTTATTGACTTGCTCTCCGTCTGTCCGTACACCCCTTCCAGAATCGGTTCTTTACATCGGGATCTTAAAAACTCTTTTTTTTTTGGATAGGTAGGACTCAGAGGCCTGCCTATCTTTATACGTTTGTCCGTCTGTCTGAACTGTTTAATTTCGTCGTTATATCTGTAACATCCCACCACATCTGTAAATTGGCACTTTTCATAATAGTGACCCATAACATATAAATTAGACTTGTTTGTCGACTTGCTGGTAATATATTATCCAAACTCTCACCGTTTAAAGTATCTCTGAAATATTTTAAACACGTAGAAAATTACAGTACAAATTTATTTAAACATTTCATCGTCATATTTCATCTCTAATCTCCAGATCCCATCCCCTGGCCAGTATCACTTTATATAAAGACAAATGAGAGGAACATTGTACGAATTAGCACTAATTTTAATGTAAACAACTTTAAACCGAAACAATGGTTAACTTTTCTAAAATATTCAAATGAACCATTATTCTAATTTTCTACTTACTGTTGTATAAGCGCATTATATACTATATAATTTGATGTCATAAAAAAGCAAAAACCATAGTAAAGTTTTTAAAATGTTACTTTTGTCAAGGTTGGTCTTTTTTCTTCTTATTTTTAATGAAGATTTATTTAACCTTTTTTTAAGAACATATTTTGGTTATGGATTTCGGTGTGTTAATAACTGAAAAGTGTTTTTTGAAAAATATATTCGAAAAATTCCAGATTTGTTTGACATTTTTCGGTCACGCACCATTTAAATAATAACTCAGGGTGATATTTGTTTTTAAAAAAATCACACTGACAGTAGGAAGAAGCATAAAAGCATTTTGCTATACCTCGCATTCAAATAATACTATAAATCCCAATAGAATTTTTTCAGAATTTATTTCTCACCCATCTCAGATTACCGTAAATACTTTGGTCTTGTTCATTTCGGATAACCGTAAATTTGAGGAACCAACTTTCAAAAAACAAGCATTTTGTTTAATAATAATTTCACTTTTAACGTATTAGTATCCAGCAATACATAGCGTTCCAACAATAGTATCAAATCCCAACAGAATTTTATTCGAAATTTATTTCTCACCAATTCCAGATTACCCGTAAATACTTTGTCTTGTTCATTTCGGATAACTGTAAATTTGCGTACCAACTTTCAAAAAACGAACATTTTGTTTAATAATTTCACTTCTAACTTAATAGCATCCAATAATAGTATCAAATCCCAACAGAATTTTATTCGAAATTTATTTCTCACCAATTCCAGATTTCCCGTGAATACTTTGGTCTTGTTCCTTTCGGATAACCGTAAATTTGAGTACCAACTTTTAACAAACGAACGTTTAATAATTTCACTTCTAACGTATTAGTACTCAACAATACATCGCGTTCCAACAATATATCAAGTCCCAATAGAATTTTATTCGAAATTTAATCCCCAGTTGTGTTTCGCGTCCCATCTCCAGAACTCATCTAGTTGACGGCCTCACTTTAAATGAAGACAAATGAGTGGCCGAAAAGACAAGCTGTTCTTCCGAGACAGAGAAGAACTCTTTTCCTCTGCAACAATGATTAATTGTGCATTCGAAGTACCAAAGGCACCCAGCCACTAATCTATAACAATCATTATCCTATTAAAATAATGTTTGGCATCGTTTTAGAGCATAGTAACACTTAAAAAACTGATATTGTTTACTGTGGGTGTTGGAAACATTTGCAATTGATTCTTAAGATTATTGTGGTAAAGGTAAGCTGGAACATGATTATCAAGTAAATATATGGTTTTGCTGTTTTTGGATGTATAAAAGTAATTTTTCTTAATACCATCGGTTTTGTTTTCTCATGTTTTAAATGAAAAATTTAATGATCGTTTTCGGGAAAACGGACAGGATATTTAATAAAGTAAGAAAAAAGTATTTTATCATTCTTGTTTGTAGTTTTATATCTTGCTAGATTTGTTTAAAACAAACTTCTTGAGAGTTGCCAGAATATTTAAATATTCTTTATTAGAAACATCTTGAAATGTTATAATGACAAATCATAATGTATTCAAAAAACTGAAATAAATAATTTTTCATGGGTTATTACGCATATAATTTTTGTATGTGGATTGAAATTATAAATTTAGTGATGATATAAAAAAATATCAAGAGCCTTTAGAATAAACAAACTAATTGAAAAGGACCAATAATACAGGTAACAATTCTATTTTTTAATCGTTGTGGATAAATAGTGAAAATATAGCAGATGGATAATATTTATTGTTCGTGTATGATACCATATATACTGCTATTTAAAAGGTTCGTGTAAACAACTAATAAATAAAACAGTTATGTGAAATAAATGTGATTTTGAAAACTCTTTTTAGAATAATTACATGTTCTTGACTCAAATACAAAGTTATTAGTGCATTAATTAGATGTTTTATTTTAAGACAAATATCGAAATCTCCATTGAAGCTTCCTAAAAGAGACTAAGCAACTAAAATAAATTAATGAAACTAAAATAAATTAATGAATTCCAGAAAATGCTCAAACGAATCTTACGAACATTGAAAATACAAAAGATGTCCAAAACTACTTATACATTTGCTTTCCAAAATATTGTATTTATTAAAACTTTTAAACAACTTCCTTCCGAAGAATCTTTCATTTCAATTTTTAACTTCCTTACCAGACTTCTCGAGCCATCCAAAAAAAGCAGATTTTACGTTTATATACAATACAAAAGAGAATTATATAGTAGCTCTTGTAGCTTTGAAGAATTTGAAGATGCTTAGGAACTTCATTAAGAATCGGCAGAAAAATTATTTTCGTAAGCAACAGTCAAAAATTATTAGTTTTTCTGGTTTTCTTTCATTTCCTAGACATACTTTTGATCAAAAGCACCGATGATTCATAATTGAAGGATACAGAATTAGAAATTACTTTAAAAATGAAGGGAGCCTGATTTCGTAATAATTTGGTTTGAACATTAGTATTTATTCAATAAGGATTCACTTTCATGTATAAGAATTTATTAAATTTCAAAATCAGAATATATATCAAACTTGAAGCTTTTATAGCATATTTAAAATTGATAAAACTAATAACTTTTATAATAGTTTAGTTAAAAGTTGAAATACGAACTGAAAGTTGAAATCTGAAATGAAATTGTACCTTTGGACAAAAAAAACCTTTTATCAGAAAGATTTTGTAAATTGGCAATGTATTATATTACAAAATGTACGACTTTCCTATTTCCGAGTAAGTTTTTTTGTGTGGAAATAATCATTTTTGAAATACAAAATTGACATTTTTTATCTTTATATTGGATAATGAATTTGTATTCATTTCAATTTAATTGTTTAATGAATGGATGGAACAAGTACGCCTTTATTACATGTCCTCAGAATTTTTTCCCATTTACTTTCATATTTGTAATTTGAATGACTCTAATCCTTGCCGGCGAAAATGTTTGCTTCACTGCCAGTGAGTGATGCACCTATCATCTCTGTTTAAACGTTATTTAAATAAGTTGTTCATGTGACGTCGACCAAACATCAAATCGCTGCAAAACAAACATTACATCACTCTGACGTAAGAAGGAACCGCACAATGTGCTATAAATTTACATAATTGTTTTACAGTATAGATTGCATGTCTTAATTTATATCCATACATTTATTTAACTGTTAACTTATCATGTAAAGCTAATTTTCTTTATTAAAAATAAACATTTTACGCTGGGACAAGTTGACACACGACACAAATGGGGCATTTTTACACAACTTATAAGCTATTACTAAACTGTCAAAAATTATTCATTTAATAACAGTAAATATAGCAATGTTTAAAATTGCATAAACACACTCTCTATTATAAAAAAGACTATCAGAAAACTTAGCAAGAAATCCAACACCCCCAAAGTGAAACCCCTTTTCCATCACCCAAAATCAAACAAAGTGCCCTAGTCCAATGCGTTTGACGTGCACTTATCGAGTACTATTACACCAGGGACGCTTATCGATTCATTCTCGATTTCAAAGGGCGGGGTTCGAACCAGAGAGCGTTCGAACCCGTCCAAAGTTCTTTTTGAGGCGACACCCAAGGCTATCTAAAGGACTTCTTTTCACACGACGCTTGCATTTTTCATGGGGTCTTTAACGACAACGGAAAAATGGAACACTTGTAGGGGTCGTGTTACATTATGTCAGGGTGTGTTGAAAAAAGGAATGTATTATAAAGTGTATGATGCGCTTATTGTAAAGTCGAAAATTGGTTTGCGGGTAATGCAATTTCAACCCCAACTGCAGATGAGTTTCAGTTCTTTTATTAAACCCAAATGCTGTGTTACAGAGCGGTTTTGTTTAAAGTTGAGTTTTAAAAAGCGAATATTGTTAAGTTTTACGAGAGTTTAGCAATGTGATTTTTGTCTGGCGAAAATTATACAGCCTAACTTAAGCGGTACAGATGGGGGAAAAACGATCCACCCCTCGTTACTCGGCTGCTATTGATCAGGAAATTTTGTGGAAGCTGTCATTTTTCAGAAAATAGCGTAAGAAATTGAGAACTGGCAATAAAAATTGTATAAGGGGTCGTCTACATATTAAAATGAGTACCAATTTTGAAAATTCCAATGGCAACACCCAGATTTTTTTTATAAAAATGTTTATCATCTTCAAAATACCCTAGATCCAAAAGAAAATTAATTAATTTTCATTATTTGTTGAGATATAAGCATTCAAAGTTGAACACCCATAATGTTAAAAAAGTTTCACAAACTTTTATTCATACCTCCACAAATAAAATGAATTATAAACAAAGAATTTTTTTTTCATTATATACTTTTTAATTAATTAATTAATTACTAATTATACTTTAAAACAAATCACACTAGTTTTGTCACCAATTTTTCATTTTTAATATTTTTTTTATTTAAATCATTGCCAAATCATTCTGCGTAATTTTATTTTGCTTTCCTTAAATATCGTGTTACGGTCGTAACCCTCGTTTTGTAATACGTGATTTATATGTAATACGTGATTTATATTACCGATACAGTGCGCCGAATTTTAAACAAACTTTTTGTAGCAATATGAATGAAATAAAAATTTGCATAAAAAATGTAAAACATAAATGTAATAATCATGTTTGTCAATCTGATTGTAACTAATCGCATTTGAAAATCTGTTCGTTATAAATAACCGTATATGCGACTTAATTTAAAATTAAAACTTTTCCTCTTCTGGCCTTTATTTTATTTCTGAATTTTAAAATCCAAAATTTAAAAAAAAACTTCCCAAAAAAATCACAATATTAGTGAAGAAGGTTAAATTCTAGCATCCACGTTGGCGAGATTATGTTAACCCTTTTGTTAGCTTGTCGTTTTGAAAAGACACAACCTAAATATTACCTTTTTCGTTTTGGAGATTTACCCCTAAACGAGTTCAAAATTAATGCTTTAATATCTCAGCAAATAATGCAAAATAAATAATTATATTTTATACATGGGGTATTCTGAAGGTGCTGAACATTTTTATGTAAAAAAAATTGGGTGTTGCTATTGGAATTTTCAAAGTTGGTACTCATTTTAATATATAGATGACCCCTTATACAATTTTTGTTGCCAGTTCTCAATTCCTTACGCTATTTCCTGAAAATTGACATCTTCCACAAAATTCCCTGATCAATAGCAGCCGAGTAATGAGGGGTGGATCGTTTTTTTCCCCAGCTGTACATGTGGCTCTAAATTATGACACCCGTCGCCAATAGCCCTAGGGCGAGGATAATTCAAACTAACTTATTGAGCTGCATACAAATGACTTTAACATAAACTATCTTTAAGCAGGATTTTAGGCCTTACTCCGTTGGTCCATTGCTATATTTATCCATTATTACATTGATATTCCTTAAATAAATCTTAAAAAACCACATGTGCCCAGATAATATTTCACATCAACTTGACTAATATTTCCCTCTTTAAAACATAATTTTAATTTAAAGATATTAGGGTATGTTCTTTTTATAACTATTTTTAACTTTTTTTATTTTAAAATATTTATCAAACAGTTTTTATATCATCAGACAGTGAACAATAAGTTCTTTATATGTATGCAAGTCACGGCTTTGTTGCTGACATTTCTCGCTTAGAATCTCCGTAAAACTATAGGTGACTCAAAGGAAACATTCATATCACTCCCATTTGGGCTGTACACTCCATCAGGGAACACACGGGTCTAACAAAAAACTCCGAGGACGCACACTTTTACATTGACCCACACTGCAAAGTAAGAGTGGTTAGAATAATTTATTCAGTATATTGACTTAAGGTGACTACAGATACAATCTGGTATAATCAACCGACCACCCAAAATAAACCAACTTTCTAGTCATTTCCGGCCTTTTTCTCTAATGTATGGTGTTTTCTCGTACACTTTATATGGAACGTAGAATTCAATTACATCGACGTGTTCCAGGATGCGGAAAATGTGGAGCTTGGTTTCACCAAAAAAATGGTTCCTAGTTGCTGCAAAGGTTGTGTGGTGAAACGTTTCACCATATTTTCGGTATTTGATTGAATTATTTCTCAGGTTTTGTTTTAGTTACCAAAACCTAAAAATGGTTCAACCCAATACTGAAAATTTGGTGAAACATTTCACCACACAGCCGTTGCAGCTACTAGGAACCATTTTTCTGGTACAAGCACATAAGTTTTAACAATGGAGGATGCGGAAAGTTAAACCCAGTTGGACTCACCACATGCACTATATTTTGTTTCACAGCCTTATGAAATAACATAACAACAAATGTTTACATTATTTCTTTATCCGAAAAAACATCCTTTCTGTAGCACATAATAATATGTAATATTATTCCATAATTTCAACATCCTTCCAATATCATGTGGTACCGAGACGATAACGAATGGATCACACGATATTGCATGCTACAAAGAATAACAATTAAAGAACTTAGTGAAAGAACGTCCCGTGTGACAGTTTTGAAAAAATTGAGATTTTTGTAGCAATGAACATATTATTCCTTCCTTTAAATATAACAAGTTTTCCGTTTTTCATAGACTATAAGTTAAGTATAATTTTTACTGCTTATACTTAAGTTATAAGTATAAGTATAAGTATTATTAAGTATGAGTATAAGTATATTAAGTTATAAGTATATATTTTACCGCCGCTTTGCAAGTACCATTTTTAATGGATTGCAGTACAAACTAAATACTTCAAAAGCCAATTATCTTTCACCCTTTTGGCAAAAGCACGTTCTTTTACTTAGTTCTTCAATTCACTGTGAATTGTTTTTAATTTTTGGCAACACATATAAAATCAGCAAATTATTTTTCAATTTACTATCATTCTACAACAAAAAAAAACTAATTCATTTTTAAACTACATCCTAAACATTTCTTTCAAAATAATGGATGTCATCAAATAATCCCACCCTAACACAAAACAACCCCTCTTCCAGTAGCCCAATTAATCTAAATTCTGCAGAAAACATCAAGAAAAATGCAACAAGCCGCCTCAACACCCTTCTGCCCGAAGTTACAACATTATTATTTCCTTCCCCTTAAAGTATTTTATAACAAAAGCTACAAAATTGGCGGCCAATACAAAGCCCGGCTAAAAACTTATAATTACCAGAAAGATTTATGCACTAATAAAGCGAGTTGGAGCAGGCAGCTGTTGGAGATGATTATAATTATGTCCGAAATTTGTACCGAGGGCGTAACTTCTTTCATAGGACACAGACCGGGGCCATAACTCATCATAATGTCTTAAAAAATGGATGAGATCTTAAAAGAAGGTCGTGTTTTTCTTGAAGGCGTTTCTTGATATAATGATGGGCCCCGGCTAATTTGACTGAGTGAAATTAGAAAGTTTTAATCCGCTGGAGATGGCGTAATGCGATCCGTTTGCAATTAGTGTTGATTTTAATATTTTAAAAGTGTGTTCAGTTGATTGAAAAAGAGGGTGTTTTGAAAGTAGTTGATTGGGTATTTTATTAGTGTGGGCTTCCTCTTAACAGGACTCCTATAAATCGGAATCTCAGCTTTAAACGGCCAATTTTTTTTCTTTGCAATGTAAAAATTATTTGTTTCGTTATCGATCCCCCAACGATGTGATGCTGATGCAAAAAAATGGAGGAACACTCTGGCAAATTTCTGATTTTATAGTCTTGAAAAAAAGGTTACTGATTTTTAATGGTATGTAATGGTATGCAATTTAATCCCGTTTGCAATTAGTGTTGATTTTATATTTTAAAAGTGTTCAGTTGATTGAAATACTGATTTAATGATTATTGATAATTGGTTTAATGGTATGCTTTAATGCATTGCATAAATTTAATCCTTATTTTAACTGAGCATTTTTAATATGGTAAATATCATCAATGTATAAATCTATAATAATAAAAATGAAGTTTTGTGTGTGTGTTTGTTTGTTCCTTATAAACTCTTAAACTAGACATCTGTTTGACTCGTAACTTGGTACAAATGTGTAGTTCATACTTAAGTTACGATTTTTGAACTTTCAGAGCCCAAAATGTTCTATTTTTAGAGAAAAGTAGAGTTTTCTGAAAAAACTACACCACTTTCGCACAAATTCGATATTTTCTTTTCTGTTGCCATTTAACTAAAGAAATTAAAATAATCACAAAAAATGACTAAAATTGAAAGATGCTTTTATTCTGCTGACATTACCTTCAGAAACTAAATTCATTATTTTAAAAATAATTGACATGTTTGTTTGACGTTATTCCGGCCAGTCACCATTCTAGGATTTTATTGAGGGTTTATTTGATGATTTCTTCTCTTTGATGATTCTGTTGATTGCATGTATGCGTATTTAATCAATAAATGCATAGTTAAGCTATTACTGTAAATTACAACTACGACGGTTGTTCAAGGCCATCGCACTACAGCTACATATTAGCGTTTATTGTCTTCATTTTTTCGCCAAATACGTTGCCAAACTCGCCAAATTATTACCTAAAACGCGTCAAATGGGCAAAAATAATTAAAATTATTTATAAGCTGGTTGGTCATCGCGCTAGAGCTGTATAATGGGTGTGTTTGTTGGTTGGTTGGTTGGTAGACATATATATTCAGGTTTGTGTGCTTGGTCAGCGACCCGCTTATAAACCTTCGTCAAGTAAGACAGACACAACAGACAACACACACACACATAAGTGGATCCATCTAATTTTTAGAGACAGAGGCCAACTAGAGGATCCCCAGAATTGGCTTGTCACCCCCAGAGGTATTGATTTGGTATGGGAACTTAGAGGACTTTCGGACCCAACAGATTTAACGAGCACGTACTCCGCATATACTCGGTAGGTCTTCAGTGGTACCGGGACTCGATCGCAGGACCTTCCGATCCCGAGACCGAGACGCTGACCACTAGGCTCACTACGGCCCGTGTGTTTGTAGCTACATATCTTTTCCTTGGCCTCCTCGGTGGCCGAGAAGTGTAAGCGACGAGCCCTCACCGAGAAGGTTCTTGGTTCTCTCCTTATCCTAGCCATACTATAGACGTATTCGTGCTAATGGAAAAAAATCCTCTAAAAATCACCGGGGTGCTCGAGTACACTACGATATATACGTGCTCGTTAAATCTGTGGAGTCGAAACTCCCGACGGCGTTAGCGTACGATGTCGCTCGATGTTCCGTTGGGTGCCCGCTCAGTTGTCGACCTCGTCACTTGACCAGGGTTCTAAATTACGAGGCGTAATTGGCTGTGTTAAAGCTCCTAAAGGAGGCTAGAAATAGACAGCCGGAAACGATTACATTACATTACATATATGTTTCTTGCCAAATTAACCAACCAATTTGCCAACGGAACTTTTATTTTCTTGCCAAATTATTATCAAAAACGCGCCAAATGAGCTAAAAGGTTTTATGTATTTATGAGGGAAATTATTACGATGACATTTACTTGCTTTTATAGCGTATTTTTAATTTTGAATTTTTAAGGTAATATAAGTAACGGTATTTTATACTATATAACGAGTGGGAACAATAACATAAGCTTATTATCCTATAACGAATTAAATGGTACATATACTTGGATCGATCCGAATTTTTTATACCGTGTGAAGAACGGGTATTTATTTGCTAGTGTGCAATAAATCTACATCTAAACCTTAATTTCACTTATCCGGTTTAAGTGTATTTTCACTTTACCGGATTAACTGCGGTCCCATTTAAACTGGTGTGTCTACTATACGAGAGCGTCCACTTCATTTTTAAAATGGTGAAGCTTAATTTTATAAAAATGTTGGAATAATTTTTACCATTTACTTAATTAATACTGAAATATAAACTGTAAAAAGTTCTGTTAAAGTTGTGGAACATTTTCATTGAAATATACTTTGTATAGAGAAAGAATAATTGTCGATACGTTAGACAAATTTAGAAAAAATATTTTAATCATAATACTGGGCATAAAAAACTGTGGATTAAGTCAAAATATAAATTGGATTGATACAAAGTTTGCAATATTATAAAACAATTTTTGTTACCAATCATTTTTTTTTCAAATGTCAAAAACCGAAATCGGAACAAAGGTATGTTAAGAGCAATAATGATAAAACAAAATGATAAAATTATGTATTCCTTTAAAAAATTAAATTAGAAAGTTTCAGAAGATTTCAAAAATCAATCGTCAAAATTATATTAATTATATTAATAAAAACTGCAATAGTTACAATAAATTAGCTTCAGAAACCTAGTTAAATATTCAAACCGGGCAATCTGTAAAATAAAAACTTCAGTATGCTAAAAAAAATACATACAGCAAACTACGATCAGACTTCAAAGTACCAAAAATATAACTACACAAGCAAGAAGAAAATCTTTATCTTAATTTTTTTAAAAAGAGGCAAAAGTCCTATTTTATAACATTCGACTGTTGCCCTTTTTATATAAAAGTAACATTTCCTTCAGCATGTCTGTTGTCATCTCAAAAAGAGGAACCGTTAATTTTCGAAAAGAACCTTAATTAATGGTTGACATGATGTCAGCCACAGCAGAAACTAATGATTGTCCAGTTAAAAAATATGTGTTGCCAGCGAAGAAAAATACTATAAACTAATTCAACTAACCATTAGCAGAGAATTGCAACGTTCGGACTTTTTAAACAATTACGTGGAACATTTTTGTTTCTGTCCTGTCGTCAGTTTTTTTATATATATATTTATTTTATTTTTATTATTACAACTGTAAAGATTAAACGCGTTTGTAAGGTGTTTTTGAATTTAACCATTAAAATTTAGAGTTTGTGTTATTATATTTTTTCAAAGAACAGAAATAGACGTAGTACAATAAATAATTGGTCAGAATATAAATAAATGGTCAGGATTAATTATGCATCTTAGCATAATGTAGTTAATGTAATGAGTATTGGTTAATATTAATGTTAGTAACACTCAATTAATTTCTATGACAATTTTCGCACTTTTATTTTAAAACTTATGTTATTATATATTTTTTAAACGTGCAAGTTCCTAAATACTTAACTCTTCAACTATTTTACATTGTATAAATAGTTTAATTTTTAATTTGTATAGCCTTAATTATGCTATAAATAGGTCAATAATGAAAATTATCAATGCAAAGATTTTTTGCTAAAATAATTAGGATGGCTCACAGGACATAAAAAAATATTAGAGAACATAACTTGAAAACATTGGCATTTATTTCATTCATACCTTTATATACACTATTCAAATAACTTTAAATAATTGTTGCTTAATTTCACAAAACATACACGATGCGATCATACCTAACCAATGGATATTTATAGTTATCACAATTCACCTTTATAGTAGATTTTGGGGAATTTTAATTTTTTTCGAATTTAATAATTAAGTACCCACACACAGGTGAAACTTTTCTTTCAAATTTGTTTTCATGTTGTCGTTATAATAATTCCCATGCCGATTTATTTTTAAAAAGTCTAAAACAGCAAGGCAATATTTGAGTAGAAGTTAAGATTTCAAAACTATTACATTATCTCTATAGGCTGATCAGACCTGTTAACTTAATTAAAAAAAGCATTCTTTGAGTGTTTGTTGGTCTAAGATTGTATAAAATCAGACAATCATAGAAACGCGTGGACGACACAACTATACTAACATAAATACACTGTTAAAAATTTGGTGCTAGGTTTCACCATGATATTGGTTGGTTTCACCATGATATTGGTTGGTTTCACCATGATATTGGTTCCTAGTAGCTGCAACGGCTGAGTGGTGAAATATTTCACCTTTTTTTCGGTGTTTGGTTGAACCATTTTTCTGGATTTGGAAACAAAAACCTGAGAAATGGTTCAACCGAATACCAAAAATATGGTGGAACGTTTCACTATTCAGCCGTTGCAGCTACTAGAAACCAATATCATGGTGAAACCAAGCAAAAAAATTTTAATAGTGTACTTTTAACTGGCTTAACTGGCTGAAATGGTACCGTGCATTATCCAAGTATTCCTTAACCGTCCAATCACGTTTCCACATTTTGACTTGTATCGACTAATACTTCTCGTACTATTTTCATCAATTTGGTCGGTGCGTAGTAGGCTTTTTATTTGGTTTACCAAAGAATCAACCACTAAGCCCTCTATCATATCTTCATTTAATTTTTTATTCATTGATTGATAAAATAAATTAAAATGTTAAATGGTATGAAAGCCGAAATATATCATTATTAATATAATCTCTTCATAATATAAACCTAATAAAAATGTAAAACCCCAAAACTGATTTGAAAAAAAAACCCTTTTAGATAAGATTTCGTATCTCTTAAGGATCCCTCAAAAGAGCATCTTATTATTATAATCAATGCTTTGTCTTTTCCCTTTATTGTTGTTATTATTTCCAGAATTCCCGCTTCATCAAAACAAAAACCTTTTCGGCACTTCGTTAACTCCGTATGAATCCTTTTATGTGTTGTTTCTAAGTTCCGATCACTGTTTTTCACGAGATCAAAAAAACTTTTCTCAAAAGAATCGAAAATAAAAAATGGTTCTCAAAAGAAGACATAAAATAATGAAATCTCCTGATTGAAAATCCGGAAAATCTGGACCGGAAAAAAATACTCCAAAGCCATTTATTTCCATTTAAGAGTCCTGTCTTCGAATTCTCCAAGAACCGGGACTGAACCAGAGATGAAATTTCAAACACAAAAGTGCCTTCCTACCCATTACTTATACAATGGAAAATGAAATAAAATATAAAGCGCCGCGGCCTCGAAAGCTTTATAAGAAAGGCAACTTTAAATCGTATATTGCGTTTAAGATCCGAATCGAATCTTTTATCTTTTGGAATTTCCCCAGAATCCGTATATTTATTATATATCATCAGTAAGGAAGAAATTCAATATAATATTCGCAAAAGAGGGAAAAAATGTCAAATTCTAGAAAAAAATCGGGATTTTTTTTTTTTTTTTGCCATTTCGCGACAAAGGGGAAAAAAACCTTCCAGTTATCGTTTTTCCGAATCAATTATTTCTCCATTTCGGATCAGTTGCTTTTGGTAATCAATCAAACCACGTGACCTGTGTGACGTCGCTGGTCCCTTCGATGACACAGCCAGAGAAGCTTTCCCAAACATGAGCATAGACGGAATTTTTAACGTCACTGTTCCGAGTGCATCGAGAAACTAGTTCGGGCGCATTCGGAACCCTAAAAATGTGGTCGGCCGTGAACGAGTGGTTCCGAACAGGTTTCGAGACAGGTTATCTTCATCTTCGGAACAACGTCACTCGGAACTATGACGTCAAAATTTCCGTCCCCGAGCGTGTTTGGGAGAGCTTCCTTGGCTTTAGTAGTTAATTAGGCCGTGTCTACATACAAAATGCAATTTGTATAATACTTAGTTTGACCTTACTGCATATACTACAGTTGCAAAATCGTACCTCATACAACTTCCATTTTTATTGAAAAAAGACATTAATACCTATTTTAAAGGCTTAAAAACTATTTTTAGATCTTCTTCTATCTAACTAGTTCAGTACTTAAAGCTTAAAACAAACTTTGTAGTTACAGTAACGTAAAAGAAAACAACCATTTAAATGGATGATGGTACTCAGAAGGATACATGCCAAAAAGACATTTTTTTACATATTGATGAGATACTTATTCTAGTATAATTATTTTTCAATGTGGATACTTAAAAATGAAATGTTGTCGTTTCCTTGTGGGGTAGTTTTTTTACTTCTTCAAATCTCCAATCGTTTATTATTCTATAATAATCATAAATATTTTTAGCTTTCAGCATAACCAACTACAAAATTGTAAAAATAATTAAACTTTTTAATAATACTGCCTGTGGCACGGTAGTGCTTTGCATTGCCGTGCCACAGGTTCGGGGTTCGAATCCCGGATTGGGCGAGGTTCACTCAATATTTCGTCCCTTAATTGGGTCGATAAAATGAGGACCAAACATGCTTGGGAACTAAACCCTGGGGTCCCGCGTGAGATTGACCACCTAACCGGGACGTATGCTTAGCACCCCAGAGCCCTTGGTCATGAAAGCTGAATTGGGCACGGCAGGCCTTAGCCCACTAGTGGGCTGTTGAGCCGAGGAATTTAGTTTATTTTTTTTTAGTTTAATATGTTGAGGTTTTCGAATAAGTTTGAGTCAATTCAAAAGTTAAACAATGATTTTCAAATAAATATCGATTACAAATTTATTCTAAAATTAACCAAACCCAGAGCAATTAACCCAGAGTAAACCAAAATAATGTATATTTACTTGCCACATGAAGATAGTAATTTGTTAAATTTTATAAAATGCGATATGACTAAAATTTAAGAAAATTTAAATTGGGTTTTTCGGTAAGGGCAACAGTATACCAGTTATTTTTTATTATTAAGTAATTTTAGAAATTTAACTCATTAACGGAATTGTTTGCAAGAAAAATTACCAACACAAAATAAGCTTTCTGCTTAAATTTATGTAAATAAACAAAATATAAGACAAATGAATACTATAGTTTATAATGATTTGAATTACGGCGTACAATTTATATATGACAAAAAAGTTAAATGGAAAACGAATTTGTTAACATTTTTATTGGGCAAGGAAGGTGTTAAAGGGTCAGTAATGGATTAAACTAGAGAATCATTCATAAAGTGTTAGCCTAGTGAAAATTATAATTCCGTTTTAAAGAAAACGAATTTCCAATTATACATTTTTCAAATTACATAACAACTTTTTTTTAACTTTAATTCGCAATAAAAACTTCGAATCTTCCACCTATTTTTCAAATTAGCTCACAGAATGAGCAAAGCAAATCCAGTATAAAATAACTAAATCACAAAGATGATCAATGATAAATTAAATTCCCATCCCAAACTCGAATTCTAAGCGGCCATTTTTTTGTTTCAAGCTAGTATATATCGGATTCTGTGTCAAGAGCATATCTTATATGATGAATGATGATGAGCCCAAAGAACAGTCGCAGTAGTCTGTGTACTGCAGCTAAAAAGAGTCCATTTCCATTCCTTTTCGCAGAGACGTCACTGAAAACAAATGAATCGAGAACGCTTTGCCGCATTTGCACAATCATTTTTAAGGAATGTTCTATCTAAAGTTTTAAAAAAGAAACTATGATGTTTGACTTCTGAAAAAAACTTCAAAAGTGGAACTCGTCCAGTCACTTAATAAGTTTTTTGGTGGGGGAGGGTGGAATTTTTTTATGATATTAGTTATAAAAAAATGTTTTTTTTTTCTCCAGAGTAATTTATTAAAATAATCGAAAACTATGGTTTCAATAACTTTTTTTAAAATTTTAATTGAATATGGTATCTTAGTTTAGTTTGAATTATCGTCGCACTAGAGCTACACGAGGGCTATTGACGACGGGCGTCATATTTTAGAAACACAGTCAAGTGACGAGCCGACACCTGAGTAGGCATCCAACGCAACCGTTAAGGGAATATGGTATCTTACGCTTCTATACTGTTACTCTAACACGGGGGATAGATTTACAAGATTTGAAAGCTAATTTTAAAATTTCTACATTTTTATTTAAGCGTGTACTGAGCAAGCAGGTTATTTAAATCTATATTCAATTTATCAAATTATATATTTTTTTAATTTCCCAATGACACGTACGCATTGCACAAAACGTTTTTAATGTTTTTTGGAATATATATATATTTTTCAAGGAATTTTATTAATTAGTATTTTTTAATGATTTTGCCTGCATTCCTTGAGCCGATGACAGCTTTTGAGAAAAATCAGCAAAAAAAAGGCAAGAGATACGTGCAATTTCATTACAAATGACTAAAAATAAATTTTTGAAATAAATCTCCTTTATTTGAGGGTTAAAAAGTACAATAAAAAACACGAAAGGTTTTCATACTTTTTCTTTCGAAATAAAAACTTATTAATTACTAAGCATCAAAGGAAATTCGGAACTCCAAAGAAAAAGTAATAACAAATAAACGTTCAAATTGAGAATCGCTCCTTTTTCCTCCTCAATTTTTTTACAAGAAAAGCCGACAAACATCGGCAGCAAGTAGCGAAACTGTAAAATTTACAATTTCCGCGAAATATTTTTTTCCTAACAAGCAAAAAAATTACAAGATGGTTTTGTTGGCAGAAGCAATTATTCGTGCCAACCCTAACACCCTCCTTCTCCCCTTAGAAATATCCCGCCAACTATTTCTCGCCAAATCTGGACGAAGGGGACTGTGAGTAGATGGTAATTTAATCGTTTCCGGCTGTTTATTTCTAGCCTTCCTTAATAGGAGCTTCAACACAGCCAATTTAGCCTTGTAATTGATAACCCTGGTCAAGTGGTGAGGTCGACACCTGAGCGGGCACCTAACGAAACTTCGAGCGACATCGCACGCTAACGCCTTCGGGACTTTGGACTCCACAGATTTAACGAGCTTGACTATCCCAGTATACTATGGTATTTTAGTCGGATTTCGGCTGCATATTTCCGTCTATAGGAAAGCAGTGACTGCCTCCAGGATCGAACCAGCGCCAAACACTTGCGATCCACTGAACTGAACTGAAACTCTGGAAGGAGCATCGAAACGCTCGCTAATAGGGTCGGTGAAGCGCGGCAACCCTGTAAGAGCAACCCAACTTTTGCCGCCAATCCTATACTTTACCTGTTAAAATAGGCATTTTAAACCAACTTTTCCAATAATTTTTTTAACAGAAAATTGATATGTTATTGCTGTAGGAGGTTCTTTATATAATGAAGTTTCGGAAACATCTACTTTTTAAAAAATATAATTGCTGGAACAATCTTTAAAACTTAAATTCCTTGGAGTACTATTTTTGGCGAGCGATTTTGACGATCCAATGCAAACTGTCAAGTCAAGTGTCAATTGAGATCGGCTAATTCATGCCAAATGTGGCACATATTCTCCCTAAAACTGTCGCCAAGTGACCCAAAAATAGGCTTCACCAGTTTTTCATGAGATGCTCCTTCCAGAGTTTCAGTTCAGTTCAGTGTTGCGATCTGATCTGGGCTGATAAATGGACTGTGGTTGGTTGGTTGATTGGTTGGTAGACATATATATTTTCAGGCATGTGTGCTTGGTCACAGAGACCCGCTTATAAACCTTCGTCAAGAAGGACGGACACGACATGCACATACATACAAGACAGATGCTGCCATCTATCGCCACCTCCACAATTTAGACATGTCCCTGAAGGGGAGGGAAATAGTCTCCAGGGACCTGTACCCGTGGTAAACAGCGCAATGACCGACCACAGGACTTTCGGACCCAACAGATTTAACGAGCACGTACTCCGCATATACTCGGTGGGTCTTCAGTGGTACCGGGACTCGATCGCGTGACCTTCCGATCTCGAGATCGAGACGCTGACCACTAGGCTCCCTACGCCCCATGGACTGTGTGTTGGGTTAGGTTGTACGTTTCCCAGCTGTCTATTTCTAACCTCCATGGAGCTTTTACACAGCCAATTACGCCTCCTAATATAGAACACTGGTCAAGTGACGAGATCGAGATACTTTTTCCGGCTGTCCATTCCTAGCCTCCATGGAGCTTTTACTCAGCCAATTACGCCTCGTAATGTAGAACCCTGGTCAAGTGACGAAGTCGACATCTGAGCTACCATCCAAAGCTAGGGCAACATCGTAGGCGGCTTTAGGACTTCGGATCACAGCCGTGCACCAGCCTCATATACATAGCTTTACATATTGAATTGTTTTGTTCAGGTGATAAAATTCCTTCGAGCTTTCATTTATGGCTTCCTGTGATTGTTGCTCGGATTAGTGCTATGTTTTCACCTGACGTTGATTCCCCAATTGAAGCACGAAAAAGGTCATACTTTCTTTCAGCATTTATGCTGCCACTCAAAACACTTTTGACACAAAATTTAAATGGGGACTCATAGAGTTAAATAGCCAAAAAAGCGTAAAACCAACTACATTAGAACACCTTACTCTAGGACTGCCACATTTCTGTAGAAAAGTCGCAAACGAAAACTTTACCAGGATTAACTGAGTCCTACTCTTTTATCACGTTAAGAAAAAAAATCACTTTTCCCCTCATTCCCAGCTAATCCTGTAATCTAAGTAATATGTTTCTGACATCAGATTACCCTTGCAGTTCTCTTTTCCACGGTACAACGTGTATTTAATTATGAAGGAAGCGTAATTAGTTCTTGTTTGTTGAGGTTAGTTTTTCTTACATTTTGTTTACTTCAATTTCGAGTGTATAAGGTATCCGGAGTTTTAATATTTGACGCGATACCCCACGCTAAGAAAGAAATAAAAATTGGTTATTTTTACGTTTATTTTTCTTGTAAATTGCAGATAGTTAAGTTTCTGGTTTTATAGTGTGAGTATACAGGTCAAATTAAATTAACAAAGGCAGTCGAGAAGGCCTCTGTACTCAAACAATGAAGTGGTTGAAGTAGTCCGATCTAATCAATCACAAAAGCGAAAAGAAAATGCCAAGATGTTGTTTCGTAAAATGTTTTAGGTAAGTGATTGGTCAGAATGAACTACTCTTACTATGTCACACGTTATATGGTTACCCGTGCAGCCTTGTTTAGAGAAAATCTTAATTGAATGCATACTACTGTATGATAAGCTTATTCTAATACGTGTTACTACAAATTGAAAATATTGTGAAATGATGATATTTATATTTAACTTACCCATTCATATCTTTTAAAACATAATCATAATATAAACAGAAATCTATAGTGCTTTTCATACCATCTGGGATCATTGTAAACATGCTTATCTTCTTGTGTGTGTGTCTGCTTTTTTTTTTTATTGTTGTTTGTTTGTTTGTTTGTTTGTTTGTTTGTTTGTTTGTTTGTTTGTTTGTTTGTTTGTTTTTTGTTTGTTTGTTGTTTGTTTGTTTGTTTGTTTGTTTGTTGTTTGTTTGTTTGTTTGTTTGTTTGTTTGTTTGTTTGTTTGTTTGTTTGTTTGTTTGTTTGTTTGTTTGTTTGTTTGTTTGTTTGTTTGTTTGTTTTGTTTGTTTGTTTGTTGTTTGTTTGTTGTTTTTTTGTGTTGTTTGTTTGTTTGTTTGTTTGTTTTTATCCGTTGATGGACGAATCTTTGATAATTTTGAAGGGACTGCATGCGCAAGACTTTTATCGATTTGAATCTTAAGACTAAACCTTGGAATGATTTGAATGAATTTTTAAATGATGGATTCCAAAGGAATTCATTAAAAAGATAATAATTTTACAATATTATTATAATTGCAATCTATTCGTAGTTGATAGACATTTGAATTATTTCTGTGAATTATTTTAATCACAAATGGTATCAGTTCACGGAGATATTCCAGCATCAAAGTTGCCAGTAAAATATCCGTTAATTTAAGAATTTTTGAGAGTGTGGGCTTTCTAGAAGTTCAGATTTTTCAAATTAAAAAAATACTCATTCTAGTCTTTGCTGTATGGGACTCTTAAAAATTTATATAATGTTTACATTGCATTGAAATTTAAAACAATTTTTTTTTTACTTTGGCTGATATCTAGTTTCTAGGGAATTACTATGGTGTGACCTACATGAAAATTACATTTTGGCTGAAAACTTTATATGTCTACAATTACTGTATGTCTATAATTGTAAGTCTTATTTTAAAGTGAATAGTGATGTATTTATTAATTCACTCAATTATTTTTAGGATGAAAATATTGTATTTCAGTTTCATTACTGAACTATCCTTTATTCCTAACTGTTTTTGACTTAGTATAACAATTTAGAATTTTGCCAATATTTCAATATTTTTAACTGTTTTAACATTTTCTTACTAACTGTTCTTTTAATATTTCCAATGAAATGATTATGTTTTTAAACTGAATATTATTAAGCAATAAGAAAACTAGTTTCAAATTCAAAAGTAAAAAATAGTTTTCAAGGCATGAAAATCAGCTAATTTTAACATTAATAGATGGCACCACGAATCTATTCCATAGCTTACAAATTATGTGTTAAATTCAAGTATTCATCTAATTTCTACTAATAATTATGATTATAAGTTTAAAACAGAAAATATTCCTAATAATTATTTATATAAATACTAAAATTCTGTATGTTAAATTTTTTCACAGTTATTTATTTTAAAAATTCTTCTTTCATTGCTCTACTACTTAAAATTTAAATATACCTTACTTTTGTTTTTATCGAAGTGTGTTTTTAGCCTACTTTTCTTTTTTTAATTCGAAAGAATTAAAAAAAATGAAAAAGTAGGTATTGACATGCGGTCGATGTCCGTCTGTCCGTCTGTCTATCCGTCCGACTGTCCGTACCCCCTTCCGAAATCGGTTCTCTACATCTGATCTTAAAAATTCTTTTTTTTTGTTAGAAAGCAATGACCTCAGAGACCCAACTTTCATACTTTTTATCCGCCTATCTGTACGTACGGACGGACATAAATTTACTATCTGTCGGCGAATTTCCCATTGAATTAGCATTGGAATTCAATTTTCAGTCATTTATATCCCTGTTGCCAAATCAACAATGGCATGAGAAACTTTATTTAAAAATATTTGAAGCAAAATAATTTTTTTCATGAATCAGTTTGGAATGACGTCATAAAATGTAGTACAATGTGATTCTTTGATTGTTCATTAATAGTTTACCAAGGAAGGGGCAAGGCGTATTTTTTGCATACAATTATGCTTAGTTTTAATTTACATTTCGTATTTTTTTTAATGCAGTTTGGAGTGGTTTCATTATTTTTGTTATTAATAAATATTTAATTATTCTCGAACTACAAATAAATCGAGCAGACGATAAATAATATTAAGTTAATTTGCGAAAGAATATTATGGAAAATAGTTGATTTTGTCTTTTAGAAGATTATGTTATAGCTGGATGCTGTGTTTAGCGATTTTTTTTTCTAACGTGTATAAATGTAGTGTAGAAACGGTTGTTGATGATATTTACTGTTAAGAACCTAGATGTTTCCCTATTAGAATTTAAGTAAGTATTTAAGTAACAGGAAAGTAGGCTATTTTAGTTTTTTAAGAACTTCTTGTTTCCTTATTGTATTATAGTCGTTTTATAAAATCCGAAATGTAAATCATCCATACAAAAAAATAAAAGAATTACGGTTCAAATGTTCCTTTTTTTAAATTTCATTTATACTATCATGTATCCAGCATAAAATAGTGCCATCTTTATGACAATTTAATACTCGGCACTTTCCAAGTTTAAAAAAAAAAAAGTAAATGACATTCGAAAGATATGTTGTCCTTATCAGTTATTTTTTAAACTTTGTCATTTAAAATTATCGAATATGATATTTTTTTTAAAAAATACATTTTTCAGCATCGCCAGATTGTCTAACCCACGAATACAAATTTCTTTAAATTGTGTAGACCATTGATCATATTATATTTTCATTCAATTAAATGAAAAAGTTCAATTTTGAAAATATCGAGGCATCGGATCCCTTTTAACTATTTTTTGCTCTCTTCCCAAAACTTAAAAAGATGCCAAAGAAATATTAATATTGCTTTTTCAAGTGCTTTATGAAGTATTGTTTATTCTTATATCTTTCTCTTGCGTGTGCAAAAAAAAACCTGAACAAACTTTTCAAACTAAAACTCGCAACGATGAAATATTTAAATCTCCATCGATTGACAGTGAAGACATTGACATGAGAGAAGGAATAATTTGGAAAATCTTATGGCCGACTAATTTTCGAATCTAAACCATTGCTCCGTTACTAAACTATTTTCGACACCAAACTCTTGTAAGTTTTCATGTTACCATGTTAGTTGTAACTAAAGTTGCCAAAATATTTTTTGTCTTAATTATAAAATTAGTGTGGGCTTTTGTTAGGTGAAAATACATGGACAACCCGAATAACAGTAAAGGAACGATGGAGATTGTGTCCATTGATCTGACAGCGACTTGCAATTGGTTGATATGATACACTTCTTCCTGTCCAAACCAATACAAAACTATATAGCAGAACTATATATTATCCTCATTCCATTACAACACAAGTAAAAAGCTCCATCGCTCCACTGCTAAATTATTCAATTACGTCCTTGCTATTTGCCAAACATCTATTACTGCCGAGAATTTATTTGGCAATGAAAGGAGAAACAATTTTGATATTATATAATTTGGAAAATATTATGGCAAACTAATTTTTCACTCTTAAACATTGCTAAATTAGTATATCGACTCCAAACCCTATTTAAGTTATCAGTTTATAATTGCAATCAAAGTTGCAATTGAAAAGTGCTGTAGAAGACATATTCCACATCATTTCAGCCCATCTTTCTCACATTACATCCATTTTTGATCGAAACTTTTTGAAAAACTTTATACAGAACAGTAGGATTGTAACTTTGAGAAGTGTAGAAGACGTAAAAGTTACGTCACGACTTCTAAAAATAAAAAATTGAAGATGTACGGCTTTTAATATGCATATCCTCTTTCAGTTGCCTTGAAACTCTCAAAAGCCCGAATAATGTTCATTATCTTTATCATGAGAAAGTATCCTGTTAAATGCAGTGTTATCATCTCTCCTGGGGAACTCAACATATGTTTTAATTGCAATGTTCACATAATCTGTATTTCACTTTCCAGTTGTAACTGACTGAGGTAAGATGCTTGCCACTATTCTTTTATACGCAAACTTTGGAAACAATTCAAAGTACATTTGATATCCGTTTGTTGCAATAAATAATTTTCCTAAATATTCGAAATTATATTCTAAATAATAAAATAAATATAATTAGTTTAGCTATTTAAGTAATATTTATTTAAAAATTATTTTATAATTTGACACATATTGATTTGACACAATTATGAATATTTGGTTTGTTGTCTTTAAAAAAATGGCTTTCCTTCCTTTATACTTTCGTTAATAAATGACAAGAATACTGGAATCTTTATTAATTTTAGAACTAGAGAAAACTTGTGCACTGTAAATGTTAGTTTTTTATGAACTTATGTTAAATATGTCAAACAAATATTCCTAACTTTCCAAAAATTGTTGTTTGAAAGTAGTTGAAAGTAAAAAGTAAACCAGAGTTCAATTCCTCGCCGGGGTGGAAGACTGGCTTTTCTCTACAATTTGGCTGTTAAAAAACAGATTTTGAGTTTAAATAACAAATTCTTTGTAAAATTGAGTGATTGTACTGATTTTCTTTGTAAAATATACGGTATTTGTCAGGCACACCATATCACATTTTTTAGCCTACTTTTCTTTTTTTAATTCGAAAGAATTAAAAAAATGAAAAAGTAGGTATTGACATGCGGTCGATGTCCGTCTGTCCGTACCCCCCTTCCAAAATCGGTTCTATACATCTGATCTTAAAAATTCTTTTTTGTTAAAAAGCTATGACCTCAGAGACCCAACTTTCATACTTTTTGTCTGCCTGTCTGTACGTCCGGACGGACATAAATTTACTATCTGTCGACGAATTTCCCATTGAATTAGCATTGGAATTCAATTTTGAGTCATTTAAATCACTGTTGCCAAATCAACAATGGCATGAGAAACTTTATTTATTTAAAAATATTTGAAGCAAAATAACTTTTTCATGAATCAGTTTGGAATGACGTCGTAAAATGTAGCACAATGTGATTCTTTGATTGTTCCTTAATTGTTTACCAAGAAAGCGGCAAAGCATATTTTGTGCGTACAATTATGCTTAGTTTTAATTTACATTTCGTATTTTTTTAATGCAGTTTGGAGTAGTTTCATTACATTTGTTATTAATAAATATTTAACTATTCTTCGAACTACAAATAAATCGAGCAGACGATAAATAATATTAAATTAATTTGCGAAAGAATTTTAAGGAAAATAGTTGATTTTGGCTTTTAGAAGTTTATGTTATAGCTGGATGCTGTGTTTAGCGGTTTTTTTTCCATTCTGTATAAATCTAGTGTAGAAACGGTTGTTGATGATATTTACTGTTAAGAACCTAGTTGTTTCCCGATTAGAATTTCAGTAAGTATTTAAGTAACAGGAAAGTATGCTATTTTAGTTCTTTAAGAACTTCTTGTTTTTCTGTAAATACAAAAGATTTATTTTGCAGGGGAGGCTATGGCAGTTTTCGCCATACGGTATATAGGAGTTTTACACGGGATGGTACCACTACATGTTTTTTTTACCTCTTTGTCAAGTACTGGTTGTATAGAGTGGTTTCTTTTGTATTCGATCCACCTACCTCAGTTTCCACTCTTTATACCATTCCTACATTAACTGCACACCACATGTCTCAGCCGTGGTTTCTTGCTTATTATTTGCTTTATGTTGAATTGATTAAAAGTCTGGTCGCTTGATAATTCTTATTATGTTTGTGAGAAAAAACCTAGTTGTGAGGAAAGTTACCGTAATTTTTTAGCGCTATTACATCCATAGTTTTATGAAGTCCTATATATGTCAATGCAGCAAAAGGAATATATACGACTTTTGATTATTAAAAAAATATTGATTTAAATTATTCTTTGCAGATTTTCTTTTAAGAAATGATATTTTTTCTCTGAAAATTTGAAATGAAGACTTTTGCTTCAGTTTTATTTGTGTTCGGCATTTGCTGTGGATATGTTTTGGCAGAAGGTAAAACAATCTGTTTATATTATTTGCTATTTGAATTGTGGTTTGTACATACTAAATAGATGATGTATAGATTAACCCAAAAAGAAATTAAATTCACAAAAACTGTTTATGGGATATTTTGTAATATAGTAAAAATCTCGCAATCAAATGACACCAACCATCCTATGAGCTGTTAAACAACAATTTAAAAAAATTATATTAAGAAGTAATTTATTAAAGAGTAATTTAGTTTTTTTAGACAGAAATAATTTCAGAACTCTTTCCTGCTATAATGAAAATACAAATGTATTAAAATGTCATAGTATGAGTAATCAGGTTATAAATTTATATTTAAAAAATGAACATTTTGTTGTTCGAATTGAATTTAAAAAATCGTTGATGAATTTAAAAAATGTATTATCCTAATAGTAATATGCTAAGAAATATATTAAAAATTTTAATTCATCAAACAATGAATACATTTATGTATACTCTGTTACTTTGGTTTTTTTAGTTTTAGTTTGAATTATCGTCGCACTAGAGCTACACTAGGGCTATTGGCGACGGGCGTCGTATTTTAGAACCACAGTCAAGTGACGTCTGTTACTTTGGTTTAGCAGAGACAGAAAAAAAATTTCTTGATGCGGAAAAGTGAAAAATTATTTTTCACACACATCCGATATTTATATGCATTATAATTTTTTTTTTAATGTACTCAATAGTATTCATGTTGATATAATATTTTCAAGTGTATGTAACACTATCTATTTTGAAACAATTTGTTCAAACGCATGCAACATTATTCAGTTAAAACAATATTTTCAAAAGTCAAAAAGAAATTAATTGAAACAATATTTTGAATAGTATGCAACAATATTTAATTTGAAACTATACATTTTTGAATGTACGCAACAATATTCAAGGGGAGACAATATTTTCATTTCATTTCTTTTTCGACAACAAGGGAGGGATTTTAAAACATTTTAGAAAAAAATATCATACCAGATTCAAGGTTCATATTTTCAGAGGATACAGTTGGAAACGCCAACGACTACGTGGACGAAGTTCTCAACAACTTACGGAAGGAACCTTGGATCTTGTCCAAAATTGAGCCCCTGGACATACCGGATGTGAACGAAAAAAGCTTTGAGATCAAGAATGGACAAATCAAAGGACTGTCCAGTTTGTACAGACATGGAGACTGCACTTTGGATTACGACGGAGAGATAGTTAAAGTCAGTGCACAAGTGGCTGTTAGAGATGTAGAAGTGGATCTTAAGTATGCTGCAAAAGCCCTGTTTTTCTGGATAAAAGGTGAAATATTCATTGAAAATTGTACTATACAGATAAAAGTATTTTGTTGATTCAAAAAAAAAATGCTGTTCATTATCGAGCAAACAAAAATTTTGTTGCCAGTACCAAATTATTTTGTTTTAAATTATTCTGTTGGTTCAACCAAATGATTTTGCTGATTCAACAAAAGTTTAGTAGATTTTGCTAAACGATGTTAGGTTTTTTTTTTTTTGGTTTAACAAAAGATTAGTCGCTTCGGACTCTTCACATTGAACGAGCACATCTCTTTTTTTAGGATGCTTTCATTTTAACTTGTGTTATGCATAAAAGAGCAATGCCGTTTACTTATGTCACCTATGCAGCACTTTTGGAAATTATACTTGAAGAAAAATTTCTTTAAAAAATTTGAGTTAGTTGGCTTGATGATGTTTTACAATTTGTTAACACCTCTATGCCCAACTTTGACGAAAGTTAGGAAGAAATAAGGTTGTTCATCAATTTTTATTATCTTTTCAATCATTTCAATTACGACCAAAATGTCATAAATTTCAAGTGTCACCTAAATCCAAGCAGAGTTTAAAATCGATTATTTGCGCGAAATGCCTGTAAAAACGACGCCAACGTCGGAAACGAACTTTTTCGTAAAGAACAAAAATAAAGGGGATAGCACCATCTTGAATAAAGCGCTCGCATTTACTTCTACACATCCGCCACATACGAATGGAAATGTTTCTTTCTTAACCACGACCTCCGCGCCTGATCACTAACTCTCTTATATGGAGTTTTATGGACTTAAGATTAAATTATATTAACCAATTTACGTTATTGGACTTGCCTAAACTTAGTTAAGTTGGCGCAATATCTGCTGCAAAGCATTGTTCCCTTTTATTTATGCTGATGTCTTGCTCTGTCTTCTTTAATTAGGATGCTGTCAATACTTTTTGTGTTATGCATAAAAGAGCAATGTGTGTTGTTTACTGTTTAATCAGCTATGCAGCGTTTTGGAAATTATTTACTTATAGTGTGCTTAAAGAAAAAATTATCTTAACCGATTTGCGTTACTTCACTGTTAAAATTTTGTGCTTGGTTTCACCATGATATTGGTTCCTAGTAGCTTCAACGGCTGTTTGGTGAAATGTTTCACCTTTTTTCGGTGTTTGGTTGAACCATTTTTCTGGATTTGGAAACAAAAACCTGAGAAATGGTTCAACCAAATACCAAAAATATGGTTTAACGTTTCACCACACAGCCGTTGCAGCTACTAGGAAAAATATCATGGTGAAACCAAGCACAAAATTTTTATCAGTGTTGGCTTGATGATGCTTTTATGATTTTTAATGTGTTCTGTTTTTCAGGACACGCAACTGTCAAAGTCGAACAGCTAGCAGTAAGGATGGACCTCTCAGGCAAAGACGGAAAAGCAAATCTAGATTCTTTCAAAGTTATCCATCTCGGCGAATACAAAATCAAGAAAATCACCGGCATGAGCGTTGTTCTCAACTGGCTGTTGAAGCTGATTGCCAATGCAGTGGCCAAAAACTCTCGGGCAAAGATCATTGATGCTATGGAAAATGGGGTAGCAACGGCTGTAGGGGATCTCCTTAACAAATATCAACTTCCCAATCTGAGAAATTATTAGGAAGTTTCAACGCTAATTGCTTACAAATGTTTACATTGATTGTGTTGTAATTATTTATAATTTAAAACTAAAATTATCTAGCTTTACCAATCTAATCTTCCTTTCATAACAGGACACAATGTTTCACTTTTTGACATTTTGTTACAATTACCTGACATTTTTAAATGAATATTTCTTTGAATATTTACAAAAGAGATTATTTTCGAAAAATTTTACTTGTTAAATTTAACTTCTGCCACAAAGATGTTTATGTGCAGTTAATTTAATTTAAATTAATTAAAAGTTTAAAATAAAAAAAAACTAAATCATTAGCATATAATTCATCGAAATACAATTCAAAAACATGACTATATTTAGTTGTGAGAGACAATTTTGTAGCTCTTATGGTTGGTTAATAGTAAATAAAAGCATTTCATTTCTATTTAAAAATATTCAATCTACCACACAAGTTTGTAGCAAAAATATTTATTCCTAAACGTTCTAGAACTAATAAAATGGTTGAGACATATAAATGGAAATCTAAAATTTCACATTTAAAGATAAAATATTTTTAAAAAAATACTTTTGTTAACATAAAAAGTACTATCATATGTACTCTGAGTAAAATAAATCATTTCAAATATAAATCACGCAATATAACAATTTTTTTTAAGTTTTTCAGTAGACAATATTTTCATAATTCGGACACAGCTTTTTATTTATTATAATTGTATTATATCCAATTTTCTAAAGTTGTCCCATTTCACCATAAAAAATCTTGTCCTGCATTAGCATAAAATAAAGAATTCTTAACAATTTAAGTTACAATTCGCAGTGTAACCAAATCTAACCAAAGAATATGAAATCTGTACATGTGATTTTTTGTGGACTTTTTCTTCATCTCCAATGGATTTTATTTACTTCTTGATGTTTTAATCTAAAATATCATTCAAGTTATTATAGTCCACAACACCTTCAAAGTACTTTACATTAACAGCTCTTAATTTCACCGAGCACTTTCACCTTACATACAACGAAACTTCTGCTCTAACGGTCTCAACTAAGTATGCTTAGTATAAGTCGAAATAATGTGCATAATTTTATACATTAGTTAATCGACTTCCATTCAGAAAGATTCACTTTGGGAATAGTTTCACAGTCAAGTAATAGATTTCTGCAAAAAAAAACATCACCATTAAACAAAATCATACTTTTTTGATTAAAAATATATTTACAAATTAACATTGAAAGTTAATTATGACAAGTAGTTTAAATTTTAATTAGTAAAGAATAATTTTATTACCAATCTTTAGGAATAACTATGTTTTTGGTATGTGATATTTACTACATATCAGTTCAAAATTTTTGGCATGCGTTTAACTATTCTCCCATTTGTTTGGCTTGCGTTGCATGTCATTTTTGTGTATCCTCATTAACTTATTGTTAGTCTAAATCGTAATTAATTCTTGGATAGTAATTAGTTTTTAATTCAATAATTTAATTTATCAAAAATCATAATCAATCATCCATGATTTTTTGCTTGATTAAAAGGAATAAAACTGTAAAAAGTATGAATTTCCAAATCTTAAACAGCACTTACTCAGGAGATGGCACTTTAAACGGCAACTTTTGAATCTTCTTCATATCATCAGAATTATCACACACAATTCGAGCCATGCAAGATTTGTAAATCTCCTTAAGCTGATCTAAACAAAAAAAAATAATAAACTATCAACTTACAATAGCTAATTGGATCTTGCAATGTGCAATAGGAAATTAGAGAATATTTTTAATTTTCTTTTAATTAAATGTTCTTTTCACATAAAGCTAGCAAGGAATCTGAATATCAAGTAACAATTAAGTAAAAAATTAGTTATTTAATTATATTAGTTGTTAAACATTAAAAATAGTAGGAAATCCAAAACCGTTTCCAGTGATCATGACGTATTTAGTGCCAGTAACTATTTTTGCGCAAACTCAACTTAACCAAACTTCAATATTTCAAAGAAAGCTCCGGCGATTTGTTTACAATTCCAATACACTATTCCCGTTACTCAACAGACTATCACGTGACTTCCTTATTCAGACTGATATCGAAACTAGAAATTTTAAAATTTTAATTAAAGAGGCCTCGGGAAAATGTCAAATGTATTTTTTTAACAATTGATGACCATAAGCAGTCGATTTAAAGCAAGGAAGAGGAAATGCTATAATGCACTATTGTACAATTTTTAAAAAAGAATGATACCAGCTGTAAATGATCCCAGCTTATCCTGCAATTCAAACCATAGCCTGTCTCCTTGTCGAGTCTTCTTGAATTGTCTTCCTATGAGGCAGAGGTAGGTTGGTCCTAGAAGTGAGCCCTCGACCTGTTCTTCTGCCAATCCAGCGGGAATAAGGTCAATATCTTCTACAAATCTAAAAATATTTTTATCAATGTGTATTTTTGTTAGTTTGCCAATTCCACGAGAATAAGGCCAATCTATTAATCTAAAAATATTATTATCAACATGCAATTTTGTTAGTTTGCCAATCCTGCGGGATAAGATCAATGTATTCTACAAATCCAGAAATATTGTTATCAATATGCATATTTGTTAGTTCCGCGAAAATAAGACTAATATCTTCTACAAATCTAAAAATTACTGTTATTAATATGTATTTTGTTAGTTAGCCAATTCCGCAAGAATAAGGTCAATATCTTCTACAAATCTAAATATCAACATATACAAATCTAAATCTTTTAAAATATTGTTATCCATATGCATTTTTATAAGTTCAAGGTGTTACAAAGGATAAAAAATTAAATAGACTTACTTTGGTGTTTGATAATTTTTCAAAGACTTAATACTCGGATATAGATAAATGTTATTGTAAGTTTACTCCAGCTTCGTGGTGTAACGTTCATCCCCAAAGCTGGAGGCAAAACTTGATGCTACCAGTTTTATGGAGGAACGTTACACCAAACGTTTTACGCTGCAAATGGGAAAACTTACTGATACACTTCTTTCAAAGTTTTGACGCGTTCCTCATCCATTACGGACTTCAAGTCTACCCACGTTTTGATTTCTGATAAACCACAAGCTAATCTCCATTTGGTGTAACCTGGAATTCCATGGTCCCTTCCTCTTTGGATTCCCACTGCAGCTAAGTCATGCCCGAAGTCTTTCCCAGCTGCTTGAAACAAGTGTTCCCGAATCTGATTAAAAAAATATATAATTCTTATACACTGTAAAAAAACTTTACATTATACAACAAAAGGTACTACCAGCATCCGTTGCTGTAACAATTACAAACGCTGTTATTTAAAATTTCTCAATGCTCATGGTGCCATCTGGCAAAAACTTTTAAAACTAACATAACTAATGTAGTTGTCTAGTAGGAACCAGGTTTAGATCCGACAAACTCTGGTTGCTAGGATGCCTTATCACTGGGCAACTGATACGGTACATTCTGAAGGTACTGTTTTGTAAAAAAAATACTTTTTTTTAGTTGGAAGATGCACGTGACAGATTGTTTTTTGATTGAGTTTCGTTTTACTGCAGTTGTTGTTTGAATCTGACTTTACAGCATTGATGCTTTAAAAAAATACAATAGAAAGTAGAGGAAAAATCACAACATTTTGCATAGTGTATAAATATAAAGGCTCTTTTGTAAAAAAAAAATCTCCAAAACGTCCTCACCACAATTGTTATATATTTTTTTAATTCAGAACGGAGGAATGAAACCCACAATCGGCTTCACTAACCAAAAGATTCTATGTGCTAATTCAATTATAAAAAAAAAAATTGTAGCTTAATTATTCCAGCTATATTGAATATTTTTACAAAAGATTTTTTATATGATACAAGTAGCTGGCTTAACACTTTCGGATTCTTTCAGGATTTTTGTTTCCGCGTAATATGTGATAGTAATATCATTATCGAATCCTTAGTTGTACGGCCACCTGTGCCGTTTCAGAAATGAAAGGGTTAAATGTCTCTAGAATTCAATTTTTTTTAATTGGTTCGAATATTTTTTATATTCAGTGTATAATTTTACGATAAAATATTCAAACTAATTTCAAGAAATTGAATTCTTAGGATATTAAAACCAGCAACATTTATCCTTTTAAACCCGCTTGTAATCCCATTAACGGTGACTTTGTGAACCTTTGATTTTTTTAAATCATTTTTCGTGTAACTTAATTTATCCTACATAAATTAGTAGGGACTATGGGCTTCATTTGCCTTATATTTTATTTATTTAGTTTAACTTAATCAAGTAGCTCGCGTGGCAGATTTTCTTGTCAACCGTTGCGTCGTGTATGGGTTAATACAGAGAGAAGCCTTCGATTTGGGCTGATTGTTGGTATCATTCTTCCTCAAATTATGCACGCGTGTTTTTACACCAGCAATACATATTAAGTGGGTAAAAAAAGCCGACAGACAGCCTTCTCCAATAATACGATGATGGCCTCGGGACAATTTATTTAACTAACAATTAGGTGTATTTACATAGGTAAAATTGAATTTCAGGCCTATCAATTAAACATAGTGTTGGAAAAATAATAAAAAAACACACAATAAGTAACAGCCCTCAATAGAAATTAAACTTATACACATTAAATGGTGATTAACATAAGAGATAGAAAAGAACTATCCAGGACTCCAAAGAGCACACTTTAACTGTAAGTTTCTAAAGTAGAACTATTAAATATATTTAATATTTTTAACGTAAGAAAAATAGTTGATTTACTTCTTTTGAAATATAGCTGTCTACAGCTCGCAATTGTTGAGATACAGCTCCTCTTAAAAGATAGTCCAGGCCTTTGTGGTATAACAGCTCTGGGTTAAAATATGTTTCACGAAGGGGAATACTTTCCACAGTTGAATTGTCTGGACCCACCAAATGTACAACATCCTATAAAACAAACACTTTAAAAGGATAAAAGCAACAATTGCATATTCATTTTTAATGAATTTCTACTAATTTGAGAGTAATTTTCGAACTCATTTTTCCCGTATTTACTAAAGGCAAATTTGTGAAAACAGTAGAGCTTTTGAATCAAATGTGATATTAAATAAAAACATGAAATTAAAGCGAAAAGGGTCGATTTATTAAATGGAACAAAAGTAATTCATTAAAAATCCAAATGCTAAAATGTTAAATTAGATTTGTTTTATTTTTAATAATTATATTTTGAAATTTAATATACAATGGTTTCAAGATATAAAGGAAATTTTTTATAAGAATTTTAAAATTTCAAAAAATTAAAAATTTCAGATTTTTAGGAATTTTGAAATTTTTTCTCAACAATATAAAAAATAGGAAAACTAGGAAACCAAAAAATAAATTCCAAACCTGCGCCAAACTGTGTCCAAATCGGAAAGCTGCAGCTCCAAAAACATTAAATACGCTAGGATCAATAGTATCATCATATCCATTATAATATTTGCCATTATCAATATTTAGTTTAAAGTAATCCATTGCTTCGTCACCTAAAGAGATTTTCATTGATAAAAATATTAAATTCAGTTCGTATTTTTATTATATTTACAGTAAAAAAAATCTTAGATTCCGCAGAAACAAATCCAAATTTATCTAGAAGTGTTTTTGCTCATATAAATAATATTATTAATTTATTTTGTAAAGCAATTATTGAAATATTTCGGGGATCCCTCTATTTCTCATCTAATGCCTGTCCCGTGCTTCACAGCGCAAGATTAGAAACATCTGAAATACATAAAGTAAATTTTTTTCTTTAAACAAAATCAAATTTTAAAAAATAACGGGACATTCTTCTAAAACGAAAAAGAAATACATGGATCTGTTACAAAATAAATGTAGAATTTTTTATAAACAGATCACAGTCACTAATACGAATGCTCTTTCTGTACACCGAAGATCTTGCTTAATATTTTATGGAAGACATAGAGCGTCTGATATTAGTACGATCGATGCTTCGAGGTTAGATGAGAGTAAAAAACTCAGAATCGAGAAGAAAAGTGGGAAAAGTACTTATCACTTGCTTTTCGTTTTATTCTCGGTTTGCTTAATAATAATGTATAATACTAAAAATGAAGTTTTGTGGGGGGGTTGTGTGTGTTTGTTCCTTATAGACTCTTAAACCTAGTCATCTCTTTGAATCGTTACTTGACACAAATGTGTAGTTCATACTTAAGTTACAATTTCTGAACTTTCAGAGCTCAAAATGTTCGATTTCTAGAAAAAATTCGAATTTTCTGAAAACACTACACCACTTTCACTCAAATCCGATCTTTCTTTTTTACTTTCCTGTTGCCATCGGCTGAAAAATTTTAATTAAACTTTTACGAAAATAATTAAAATTAAAAATGTTTATTTCATATTGTTACCATTACCTTCAGAAACCAACCCTCCCTCGACAATTCGAATGTAATTTTGGAGCTAATGCTTCAGATTAACCAATATGGACTGTGTATAATAATAGAAATTTATACTTATAACAAACGTATACCCACCCAACAACAAAGGCAAAAACTCTTTAAATGTAATGTACTGAAGCTCAGCAATAAGAATTCTTCTCGCTTCTTGAAACAATGTTTCGTCTGTCCATTTAGGATTTATCCTTTGCAGCTCTTCAGCAAGCTTATTATGTTCACGGTACCATAAAGTATGCATGGCGGTTAGCTCTACCAGCATATTAACTCGGGAGTCACCTGCAAATAGCAAAGAGTACCTTAAATCATGGTTTGTACTAATGAGCTAGAGAAGGTCTTGGGCTAATGATAATGACTTGTTTTTTTCCTGCTAATAGAAGATAATGAATGTGTTAGGAGTTAGAGAGGTGTCAAAAGTTAGTTAAATTATGCATTGAGTGTAATATTCGGTTTTGTTCTCTTTATTTTAACTTTCTAGAGGATGTCCTAAATGTTCGTACACTGTTAAAAATGTTATACTTGGTTTCGCCGTAATAATAGTAGCTGCAACGGCTCTTTGGTGAAATGTTTCACCATGTTTTGGATATTCAGTTGAACTATTTTCGGGTTTTGGAAACAAAAACCTAACACATGGTTCGACCGAATACTGAAAATATGGTGAAAAAATTTGCCACACAGACGTTGCAGCTACTAAAAATCATTTTTAGTGAAATCAAGTGCCAAATTTTTAACAGTGTAACAACAGGTTTTATATAAAATTAGCTAATTTCCAGATGACACAACTGTTTGATGCATAGTGTAAAACCACATAAAACGTAGATTGGAGCAACAACGAACTAAAGCGCTATAAGTTGTAACATCGTAGCGCATAGTCACTTTACTATACTTTGATGCTACATTTTTTTTCTAGATAAACAGCTGATTGGACACCATGAATTATCAAATTTGTTTGAGAAATATGTGAAGCTGAAGAAACAAAAAAAGCTTGTTTCATTTTTGGTTTGAGAATATAGTTTTAAACAAAACAATTATTTACCTGCATCAAAGCATTTGTGTGGTTCCGAAGGCGTTCCACAGGTGTAGCCAGTATTATCAGACGAAGCCATGAAAGGTGTTTTGTTAATGTCTTGAGAACGGAGTTGCCCTGTTAGTTTAAACGAACATTAACTATATTAGAATAATTTCCTCCCCTTAATAAATATTTACCATCTACACAAGTAGCATATGTTGAATATTAAAGGGTAAAAAATAAATTTTAACGGTGTTTAATTAATTAAGTAAATGACCCCCTGATACCTGACATCCATTTAAATGGATGTTCTGTTTCACTCTCCTATAACTACACAATTTATTTCAAACTTTAACAACTGAAATGGTTTGAGAGAGGAGCATCTGAAAAACACTTTTTAGCCTTTGATTAAAGGTATCAGTAATTTATGTCTATAAAAAATTTAATTGTAATAGGGGCAACAGGATTTTTAAATTCTTTAATGCAAAAAAAACTGAATTAAAGAAAGTGTTTTCAGCAATTTTTAAAGGTATTTTGCCTTTACCGTTATTTAACATTAATATTTTAAAAATCACTTACAAATCATGCGTTTTAATGTATAACTGTTTAAAAACATGTTTATGTAAAGAATATATATGTAGGCTTTGATTTTGTCTCGGGTGGATATGGATTATTCCACTATGCATATATTATTTAATTTTCTTGTAATATTCTTGAGTAAATATAGTAATATTGAGTAAATGAAGTAATATTCTTGAATAAATATTCAATACAGCCAGATAAATGTGGCTTAGAAAATATTTTTTTCTCCATTGGAGCACATTAAAACATAGACACTTTGATTTGCGCGGTCAATCGGGCTCAGTCGCCCCAATATATTTGCATACAACTTTTGATTACCTTTACTGAAAGATCGCAGCGATTTCATTTTTTCCATTGTCGATCCGTATATCGCAGAACCATCCAAATAGGAAGTCGCCGCGTTGAGCTGCTCTCTTCTTCCTAAAATGCATCCAGAACAATTAACCAAGTATGGTAAACATTAAATTTAATTTCAACTGCATTATACAGGGGAACTAAGATTAACGTTTCGTTTTAATAGGGCTGTACAGTAAAAGTACCGTTTAAAATGATATTAAGAGCACTAAAAGCGCTATTGTTTTATTATAATAAAAAACAGATTATCGAAATGATATAGCAATGGATCTATAGCATACTGACAAATATGAGCCATCATATAACATTACACTGGTCATGTCAAGAATAAATTTCTGTAATGGTTACACTTGGGTCAAAGGGCTATCCTTTTTAGTTTATTCAGCGGAAATTTTGAACTGCTCAATTAGTTCTATTGATTCCTCTGATTCCGTTTCCTCATTGCTCAAAGGATCGTCCAAAAGATCTTCTTTCGGCTTCAGGTATTTGATGGTCGAGTTGGCACGACGCTTCTCTTGTGAATTAAAGGTTACGGGTTCGAATAGCGCCTGACGCAAACCCTTTTCACAATTTTTAAAAGTACGAATATTTTGAAGGACAAAACCGAATTTTAGCTTTAATTTACAGGTTTATTTTGGCATCCCAGTTGCCTGTTTGGAACCGTCAGTTTGACGGGATTTTTTTTGCAGTCTACTTACCAACGCATTCTCCGTTAACTGGCATAGATCTGACCACACCAAGGCATCTGACGTTTCTAGGACCATAGAAGGGATCATCAGGCGACACCGCTATCTCCAGACATTCTTTGGAGCGACTTTCGGGAAATTTTAGAAACTTCTCGTCACAGCATGGTAGATTTCCTTAAAAAGTATTTTAAAAAAATTAAATCAAATGATTAATTCACCGTCAGAAAGGTAGAAATGTCCGTCCGGACGTAAAGGCAGACGGCGAAAAAATACGCAAGCTAAGTCTCTGATGTCATGCTTTTCTAACAAAAAAAAAGAATATTTATGATCCGACGGATCTAACCAAATTTGGAAAGGTGTACTGACAGAGGAAAGACAGATATTTTCAGCATGTTAATATATGCTTTTCCATTTTTAAAAAAATCTTTCGAATTAAAAAAAAGAAAAGTAGGTTAAAAAAAGAAAAATTGCTACATAATTACATGGGCACTAAAATAAATATTTTATCAAAGAAATAAATATTGAACGTTTTCAATCAAAGAATTTTATTAGCAATATCTTGAGATCTTAAGACTGTTTCAAATTCACTACAAACTACACTGTTAAAAAAATTGGTACAGGATTGCACCGTAATCCTAGAACTTTCTAGCTTCCACCACTATTTGGAGCTTGGATTCACCACTTTTGCGGTGTATCAAAGTTATGGTTTTACCACGAAACTGGTAAATCCACGCTCCAAAGAGTGGTGGCAGCTAGAAAGTTCCAGATTAATTCCACGTAAATACATACCACAAGTAAACTTTAAAAATATTTTTTATTACAGTTGAAACTTTTATATGTGATTTAGAAAAGTTTGAACTGCAAAAATTTTACATCAAAAACTATTATTGTTTTTATCTGTGACAACACTGAAGTTTCAAAGTGGCTGCTTTTTTTTTAAAGCATGTTTTTCATCATTTTGAATTCTTGAATTTTAAGTTAAGTATTATTTTTTATCAGATTTTTTGTAAAATTATTAAAATACACTATAATAACTATCTTGAAAACACATTTTTAATCGGCATTTATCAATAAAAAAGTTACTTAATTAGAAAGATAAACATCCCCTGTTTTGGCTGTAGTGTAAGTCACGAAAATATCTAAAAGTTTCTATAACTTTTTAAAATAAGGCTTTGCTTCAAAATTTTTAAGATATTTTCTTTCTATATTAACCTCTGTGTACTTCCACACCTTTAAATTTTAAATTAAACAGCATTTTCTCTATTTTTAAAACATTTTAACTTTGTAGTGTAAGTCACAACGTAGTGTCAGTCACAGCTTCTGTTTGATTTATCTATTGTAGATTAGCTATAATATTTGTAGATTTCTTATATTTTGATAATTTTGATTTAAGATGGCTATATCAACAGCTAAAAGAAAAAAAAGAGAGCAAATGGAAAGACTTTAAGCATGTGGTAAATTTCAAACCTTTATAGAAAATTAAAGCAAAAACCACTTTACGGACAACACTTTAACTAAAAATACACCATCTCTATTGCAATGTTCCAACCGTTAGACAACATTGAACGGCATTTCTCTGCCACCAATGTTGGCCATCTTTACCTTTAGTCATGAAAAAGGACCAATTGATGGACTTGGTGATACAGTGAGGAGGAGATAAAAGCAGCCACACATTCCAGGAAAATTGACCCACATTCTGCTAAAGATTTTTTCACTTTGCATAAGAAATCTGCCCAAACATATCACTATTATACATTTCTGACAACTGTGTAAAGAGCGAAATAGGTAGATTAAATGATATTTGCTCATCAATGGAAAATAAATATTTCCGATTCCTGACACTCAAAAATTGCTCTGCTTTTTTTAAAATTAAACAAATACCTACTTAAAACTGCCAATGTTTCATTAAATCCCCAAAAATACTACACGGCTGATTAAACAAATTTAAATGTTGTAAAAGGAAATACCTCTCAACAAAATTCTGAAAATGAATTTGATGCTGGAAAAAGAGCTTTTAGTTCCTTTTGTAGGAAAATTATCGTTAAATATTTTGTGGGGCAAATGTTAAGTAAAGATGCTTATTCAATAAAACTGAAACATAAACATCCGCAATGGTCGGGAAGTCTTTTTGCGTGGCCTGAGAAGGAGGGTTTTTCAGACAATGCTATTGAAGAAAGAATTAAGAAATTACCAGAAACCATTTTAGGGGACGTTTGTAAGTCACGCACAAAAATGTTAATAAATTATTTCCTATGATATTTCAATACTTTTTTTGCAATTAAATTATTTAGCTTTAAACCTTATTTAAAATAAGCACTGGTAGAATGTTGATTTACTGCACTATGAAGAAGAAATTAGAGTTATAATGATAACCAAAAATCGACTTCCTTTCATGTAGTGTAAGTCACATCAGGACATTTTTATTATTTTTTTAGTAAAATATTAAATTAAAAAAGTTTTTACTGATTGCTAAAAATACTATATGTTCAGGGGTAAACTGACATACAATATTTTTTTGAATAAATAGAAAATAATTATGAACTATGCAAACGAAATTTGTTAAATCGTCCGATGTAGTGTCACGCATGGAAATGCCTTCCAGGATTCCGGTGCAATCTTGTGCCACAATTTTTAACAGTGTACCCACTTTCAATTCACACACACACTTCAAACTACCCACTTCTGGAAAGTAATTCACTGAGTTTGTAAAACATTAAAAACTATAGTTTACATGCCTTTAAAACGCATGTTCTAAAAGGCATTTTAAATTAATGCAATTGAAAATATTAATAGTGACTTGTAAAGGTGACTTGTAAAGTGATTTGTAAAGGTCTAAAATGACTCTTAAAATAAATAAATATACCTGAACTTATTCCGGTCTCCAGCATATCATGGTCTACAAACAATCCAAAATACATAAATAACAAAGATTCTTCGATATCTGGCTTCAATTTTTTCGAATACAGTTTCTGACTTAAGAATCGAGCATTTGGAAGGGGTTCGCCCTTCTTTGAAGTTCGTATACTTGATACACCTAGTAAAAATAAAAGTTAAAAGGCCATTACCACGCGATGAAGAAAAAAACACTAAATACTACACTAGAAGTACATAAGAGCTTGTATAAAAATAGTTTTTCAACTATAGCTCAAAACAAAAAAGCCAAAGAAAAATTATATTTAATTGAATTCATTTAAGAAAGTAATTTTCGGAACAGGATTATAAAATAAAGTTTATTAGTTTAAAAACTATAATTATTTTAATAAATATATCTAAGTTTAGTGGCGTGAAAGTTTATAGAGGCCAAAGCCTGGTGTCCTCATTTCTGTTTAAGAGACCGGGGACAATGAGGTGCACTGCACCAGGTGTTCATGTCCATTGGCCAGACTGATACGAAACCCATATTGTTTAGTTCCAAAGCTAGCTTGGTCCTAATTTAATAAATAATATTGCATACTTAAACATTGAAATATAAACTATGTTTTTACCTTAAAACTATAAACCAGGGTAAAAATTAACTATTAAGATTTTATGCTTGTAAAATCGTTCAAAAAGCAGCAATTTGACTTATAAGTATATGAAAGTTTTGTTGTTTGATGACGTAGAAATTTTGAGGAGAAAATTCAATTTTATAGTTTAGTTTAGTTTTTTTTTATTATACTTTAGTTTGTGAAAAAATTATTTAAATAGTAATCGATAATATCACTGGCCAGCTTAGAAACGTCGTTCAAAGTGTACCTGGGGAAAATACCTACTCCGATTTGTAGTTCTACACTGTTAAAATAATTTGGCGCAAGATTTCACCGGAATCCTGTAACTTTCTAGCTACCACCACCATTTGGAGTGTGAATTTTCCAATTTTGCTGTAAAACCATAACTCTGATGCACCGCAAAAGTGGTGAATCATCGCTCCAAATAGTAGTGGCAGCTAGAAAGTTCCAGGATTTCAGTGCAATTCTATACCAAACTTTAAACAGTGTAGGGTTAAAAATCTTACCATCACCATAAACCGGAGTCATCATTCTCATAAAAGGCGTTCCACTTTTTCCCCAAGTAGGATGGATTTGGTTATTACATGAGCCGTCAATCATTCTGTACTTGTAGCTTGTAAAACACTTGTTTTTCCAAACTGGTTTACATTCTTTAGGCAAAAATGACAAGTCGATGCTAGAAATAATAATTTATTAATACTTAAGAGCATTATACTTTACATTTGAATTTTAAATTTTTGACTAAATTCCGACTTGTGTTACTATAGGCCACTGCTACTGTCTTTAATATGGATTGAAAAAAATAAAAATAAAATTTTATTAATTGAAAGTTATAGATATTATTATATTTTTATCTTTAAGCAAAAAATGGTGTTAATGTTGCTAAATGATTTCAAATTTCCCTCAAAACATGTTGTTTAACATCATCATGCGAATAGTGATAGTTTTTCATTCCATGAATCTATGCTATTTAACGGTAACTTAATTTTAATTCTTTTGTATGAAGCCACTACTAAGCTCTTCCCACTAAACCATTTCAAATCTGCATGCTTATATTTTTTCTAGTAAATGGTCGTTTATAAAAAAAAAGAACACAGAAAGAAACATTCCATACCACTTCCCAAGTTCCCGTCGCACTTGTTCAGACAAGAGTGCACAATTGACTTGAGCTTCTGTAGCTGCTGGAGACTGAAATAAATTATTTCCTAAACTAGAAAAAGGACACCCCTTTGGTGCTGCTACACCTAAAAAATTAAAAACTCATTATTTGCAGTTTGGACTAAATTAATGAATATAGTTTTTGTTTATATTGAAAATTTTATTCGTATTTAGATTTTCCCTTAGTAGTTTAGGCAAGCAATATGGTAAATCACGCGTTGCGTCACAATTAAACTGCGAAAAAATTTCATTAAAGTTTACACCTTAAAATGGCCGCTGGATGTCCAGTTTAAAACCGTAATGCATAATGTTATTCTGTGTTGAATCGATTTAATACCGTAACATGCTTCGTAACCCCTTAACAAATAACATCACTAGTAACTGTTAATTAAGAGTTAGTTTAATTTGTTAAGTGGAATAATTGCAGGGGAAGAAGGCTTTCTAATACTCAAAAACTAAACTATTTTTATTCATCACGAGTTATAGTATATCTCAGCGACATAAATAGAATGGAATGCTAATCAAATACCAAAGCCGCCTCCGAAAACGTCCTCAAGATGAATCCCGCCAAATCAAGTCAAATCATAAAAATATAGTTTGTTACAAATTCAACAAATGATGTAACTAAGAAAATCATATATACGAAGGCTGTTTTTAAAGTAAGTTCCGTTTTACGATAGAAAAAAATCTTGCTTACTTTTCATAAAATTGTTATATGCATCTGAAAGTAGACAGGAAAGTATACTGTTTACAGGATTTCCTACACTTAATGTTTTAATACACCTTGTTTAAACATCGCGGTCCTTTGAATGTCTCTATAACCGGGTTATACTGTAATTTCATATCATTTGAATGTGATCTACCTTAAGAATTTTTTCAACTTACTTCCGCTTACGTCCTTTTTGAAATTAATGCCTACATGTTTTTCTTTTATCTTGTCGGATTTTAACTGGTTTTCAGCAGCTTTCCAACATTCATTGAACTTTTCGAATTCCTGTAGTGTGTTATCATCTACTTAAAGACAACATTGAAGAAACTCTAATTAATTAACATTTACAACCTGCATAAACTACATAGTATTAAGATAGCTACAAATATAAATAACATTAGTTTAATTGTAAAGGTAACTATTTGACGCAGAGAATTTCTAGAAAAAAGTTTCACCTATAGGATGTTCCAAAACATGACTACTGATCTTTAAGGGTTTCGTATGAAAGAGATTTCTATACACAATACTAATCAGGAAACTTTTCAACTTATTTATGAATAAAATGCGACTGACACTCGCGAAAAATTTCTCAAAAATGCATACTAGCAGCATTTAGTATTATTAGTAAGTAATATAATGAAGAGAGGTAATTAATTACAGTTTCAAGAAAAGTTCTTTTTTAAAAAAATCTGCCAGATAGAAGGATAAATCAAAATATTTATACGAAACATTGCAGCACCATCTATTTCAGTTGTCATTTATTGTTAAAATCCAAATATGCATTCGTGACATTCTGGGTCGGGTCGAAAACATCTGAAACGGGCAGGAAAGGGAATAATAATAATAAATCCTATTAAAATAATTAACCCCATTAAAACTTGTAATGTCTTCCCTTTTTCTGTCATTTTCCGGTGTTTTCGACCCGAAGTGCCATGAATACGCTGTCGGAAAACTATAGAAGGCAATTGAAGAGCTCAAGTGCAAAACAAGTTAAATCACTTTTTGGAAAAAATTGTGTTGGTTAGCTTTTCATACAGGTATTGTAGGAAGGGATCCACCAACATTTTGATTTGCACAAAAAAGTGACTTTTGACAAAAAGTGAAAACTTTTTTTGCGCAAATCAAAATGTTGGTGGATCCCTTCCTACAATACCTGTATGAAAAGCTAACCAACACAATTTTTTCCAAAAAGTGATTTAACTTGATTTGCACTTGAGCTCTTCAATTGAAATATTTATAAAATTTGGTGCTGCCATCTATGACACACTTTGAAAAGTTTAAACAAGTATTACAATTTTTGAGCTTTGCAAAGAATGACTTTTTCGCTCTTTTTTTTCCACAAAAAAGTAACAGACAAATACTTTATGAAAAGAATGTTAAAGGTGAATCTATAATTAACAATGTAATAATTTAAGAATTGCAATTGGCACCTTTTTGTGAAACCTTGTTCCACACACCATTAACCACGTTCGATTTGGTAATTCCTTTCTCAGAATCCAATAGGCGTTCGCTCATTTGTAAACTATTACCAATATTTTCTGTTTTAAAAGTAGAACCTGAAAAAACATAAAACCTGCAAATATAGATCTGCAACTGGGATATTTTTTTATATAATTTATGTTACAAACATTATCAATTGGGTTGTTTCAGATGACGTAAGATTAAAGTTTCCATTTTTGCATTTCCGCAAGTTCATTGGTTGCTTCGATTTCACTCTCAACGCGAGGTAAAAGCCACAGATATTTAGCATTGATTATTTTTTATTTAACGGATATTTGATATTTCGTTTTTGTTAGTTTTTAAATAAAACCGTTTTACAGATTGCTGTACAATAAATTACACAGCGTAAAAAAAGAGAGAGAGGACAAAGACGACGAAAAAAACACTAAGAGAAAATAAAATCAAAAGAAATCGCTATGAAAACATGCATTGCCCAAATTTTTTAGCAATTCCAATATTTTTCATATTAAATTGAAATATTTAGATCAAATTATCACCAAAACAAATGTAATTCCAGAAGGATCAAGAATGAAAACAATACCTCTGGAACTGTTGCCAATCACGACGTGAAACATGTCCATTTTATTAAATGTTTTGTCTTTAGAATAATTTCGCAAAATTCAATTTTGTATACTAAAATAACTAAAACATACCAAGAGGAAAATATTTCTTCCATCCTTTATCAACATTATCCCATTTATATTTGTTGAAATCTCTGTTTAAATATATTTTGTCCTGCCATGGTATATCTAATGCTTTCTTGTTATATTCAAAACGAGATCCTAAAAATACAATTGAAAAGTTGCATACAAAATTAAACTAAATTAAAAGAAATAAAAGAAAACACGTTTTTAAAATATACACCTTAAAAGTTTTAAAGAAAAAATAAGAAGGAAGGTACACCATTTACAGACTAAAAATATAAAACACAAGTTTTGACTGAGAGTATTATTACGCTGGAATTACGTAAATAGATCGTTCTTTGCAATGTAAAAGAATTGGTGTAACGTTTCTCCATAAATAAGGTGACAGCATTACCTTCTTCCAACGTTATGGTTAAATTTAACTATTATTATTGTACATTACACATACAAGCGCGCAACTTCTAATGCGTTATTTTGTGATTACTTCTCGCAGTTTTATACTCAAAACACACTTTGTCCAAAGGCTTGACTCAATCTTGCAATCCTTCGGTACGAAAACTTCGTTTTACCCACTACTCAACGCCACATCTTGATAGAATCCGCATTCTTTTTCATAATTTGTTTTGTTGCATAACATTTATTATTTATTACGCATGTGTTTGCAGTCAGTTCCCCAATAATTTGTGTATCAAAATCCTCAAAAATGTGCGGTTTCCACAAATATATCAATATGTGTAAGGTATGCATCATCATATCAATCTGTGTAACATTACACGCATCATGGTAAACTAACAAAAAAAATTACTTTTTGCTAATTCTCCAACCAGAATATTTTACATGCAAGATAATGTTACACTTACCCAATAAGTTTTTTTCCAGGGTCAGATTTCTGTTCAAGGGATTTCAAAAAAGGAGCAAATATATCTGAAAAATATTTATATAAATATTAGTTCGGTAAAAAATTAATAACAAATTATTTAAGGATTATAAAAATTATTTATATAGAATGTAAATAAAAGTTAAATTTTGTCTAGGCCTATGAGAGCCACCCAGGAGGTTTCCTTCTCCGATTCTCTAGACTTGGGGCTGACGTGCTAATTACTAGTAATTGTCCATACCGAGTGTCTGGTTCAGCGATGGGCTCCCAGTTAACATCACAAGCAAGCTTGGTACTCATTTATTGATCAAGGAAGCACGACAAATAAGTTGAAACATGGACCAATTAACAGGCTCGTTTACGAAATCGAGTCTATAAAACTGCAATCTATAGAACTGATACGTCCACGGCAGAAAATAGAAATAACTTTTTGCACAAAATACTTATTAATAAATTAGTATATAAGCGGATGACTAACGTACGGATAAATAAATGAGTATAAAATTTTTGACTTAGTATAAAAAAATTCTAAAAATTTTACTTACACAATTAATATATTGATCATTTTAATTTTTTTCTGGATCACACAACATCAATTTTAACTATAAAACATATTACCTGCATCTGAGGTTTTGGTCCAATCTTTCCATTTGCTGTTGAATTCTTTTATATAATCGGTAAATTCTTTTTTATTTTGCCACGATACATCCAACGCTTTCTTGTTATATTTAAACGGAGAACCTAAAAAATATGCAAAAAAATGTATTATAAAGCCGCTCAGTACAATTATTTGTTCATACACACAAAGGTTACAATCATAAGTTTTCTGAACTAGCGCCATGTTTAAAGGTTCCAGGTTCGGGTCCGAGCATCGCCAAAATAACTGCCGACCTATAAACGGCACGTGCAGGCAAAAATGTCCCAACGTCCCCGTGTAGAGAGAGATGCCGTTCAATATGCTTCAAAGTTCCAACGCTCGTACGATTTCGCCTTAACGGTTTGCGTTTGGGTGCCTACTCAGGTGTCGACTCTTCACTTGACTGTGGTTCTAAATTATGACGCCCGTCGCCAATAGCCCTCGTGTAGCTCTAGTGAGACGATAATTCAAACTAAACAAACTAAAACTAAACTAACGCCATCTTACAAAGAATAAAATAGCAAATAATGGAACGTCCAATCGGATTTCCACTATATTTATATCATAAACCTTTGAAGTCAATATCGTAAATCAACCAAACAAGAGTTTTAAAAGTTTTCATGACAATAAGAATCTTCCGTATCTTTCTCACAATGCTATATAATGCTTTTCACCACACAGCCGTCTCTGTTACTAGGAACCATTATTATGGTGAAACCAAGCAGAAAATTTTTACCAATGCACTACCAAATCTCATATTAGTTTTTCAAACATAAATAATTTCTTGAACATACGGGGTCCAATGTTTGAGATTTGCGTTTAGCAATCTTATATACATTTAATGCAAAAATAGGATTAAGTACTGCTTGAAAAAAATCCTTTTAACTGCTTATAATTGAATATTTTAATTATAAGATAAAGATAGTTATTGATTTACATATTAAGAAGTATTAGATGGAAGCGAAAACTCTGTTTAGCTCTGAAATAACCAAGATTAAAACTTAACATTTTACAAAGAAATGTATAACAATGACAAAAAAATCGTTTTAATTATTAAGAATCAATTAAAAAGTAGTGCTTACCTACTAAGTTAATGTCAGTACCGCCAATACTTGTTGGTGAATCTAGAAAATTTTCTATAATATATAAAGTATGGTATTTATAATTACATTATTTTTCACTTTGTTGAATGAACATACTTTAAAAAAAAAACTTTTTTTTACCTACAAACTCTTTTTCCGTTACTGGATTTTTAGAAGAATATTGCAATTTTTTCCAAGAATCTAAAATATAAAATAATAGTTATCGAAGCAAAAAATTCCTGCTTATCCATGATTTTTCTAAAGCTATTTTTGCTATTTGAAAAAAAAAGCGTTTTAAGGTTGTGCATTTCTATATGAGCATATAATAAAATATAATACCTAATATATTTTCATCCTCGTCTAAGCGCTTCATCAAATACTCTTCAAAGTTTTTTACTAGAATAATGATGAACAGTTAAATAACAAAATAAGCTGGGTAAAAACTAATATTAAGTAAAACATATATATTATATTGTTTTTAACGATTCTTATAATCAACATCTATACTGTTAAACATGTAGCGCTTGGTTTCACTAAAAATATGGTTTCTAATAGTACTTACAATGGCTGGTGATGTAATATTTCACCACATTTTCAGTATTCGATTGAACTGAAGTATTAGCTAACCATTTCTCACGTTTTTGTTTCTAAAATCTGAAAAGTGGTACAACTTAACACCGAAAATATGGTGAAACATTTCACCAAACAGCTGTAGCTATTAGGAAATTAGCTATTATGGATTATTATAAGCACACAATTTTTAACAGCGTAGATACAAGAATTAATATTCATTTAAACTTCTTTTTTATTTTATAGTTTTATTTAATTGGTTCGAAGAATTTAAACAATTCACACAATTCAGTTTATGAAATATTTTTACTTACCTGATTTTATACTAACTTTTTCATTATTTCTATTATCTACTTCCACACTTTGTTCGTTGGTTTTATTTCCTTTGTTCCTCAATCCTTCCCATTTATTTTTATTCATCTTCTGATCTTTATTCTTGAGGGTTTCTTTTAAAAATAACATTTTAATAATTTCGAAATCTATAACAGTATGTTCATAAATGAAACTTCCTATTTGATATTGCTGTAAGTAAGATGAGGACCGCTGATCAGAATATGTGAATTACAACATAAACACTCATTAAACGATACAGGGCAATTCCATATGCGACGGAATTGCATTTTGAATTGTAGAATTGAAGTAAAATAATTACCACCAAGCTATTTTTAAAGGAAAATTGTTTTTTTTAGTTTATATATTACTGTTAATGATTAAAAGAAAATAAAAATAAGTTAAATTAAAAGTTTTTTTTAAAGTATTTTATTATTTCCTTTTTGACTAACTTCTTTTTATGTGACGGGATGACATTTTTGCAACCACGACTGCATCCTGGTACTTAAAAATGGAAACTTCTCTGAATTAACAATACATTGAGTTTTTAAACTAATGTATATCTTAAATATGATATATAAGCAATGTAAAATTATAATTTGGAGCAACCTACCTGTAACATGGCTTAAGTTATTAACTGTCAGTTGACGTGACGGAATGACTTAAAGTTTCATAAACATATATTTAATTAAAAATGTGTAAAGTAATAAATTTAATATTTTTTTATTACCTAGAATACTCATAAGATGATAAATATTACATTATATACATTTATTCACATGTGAAAGGTTTTTCAAACATGTATCGAGGACCAAACAAATCTTTTTTGTCCACTAGGCATCGATCTTAATTTTCGGGAAATGTGAATACATGTCCTTTATCATCCCCCTGCTTTCTTAAACCACAATTTGAAAACTTTGAATATAATTTTAAAATTAATTTGTAAAAATTACAAAAATTTACATTTTTTTTCATTTTATCGAAGTTGACATTTTTATGGAATTGGCCCACAATGAGGAAGTTCTGCATTTTTAGATTTTAGAATTTGTGTTGTATATTTGCAGAAATATATACTGTTATTTTTTTAACAGCTTTTCCTTGTAAAATTATGCATTTCAAAGTAAAAATTTTTTTTCTGTTTTTAACCGCGCGAAGAGTACTATACTGCAATCGAACAAGCATTTTAACTGTTTGTGAAACCTCGGTGTTCCGAAACATTTTAAGTAGGTGAGCGCCGGATCTAAAGATCTAAAGGTCCGTGGTCCAAACCCCCAGTTCGGCAGTTTATTATTCCTTGGTAGAACTGAGGGCTGTATTCCCGCCGGGGGGATATAAAATTTCGTGTTTTCTGTACAATTTGAAGATTAAATTTAACAGAAAAACTGTAGTCTGTTAAAAAGAGCTTTTGCGTTAAAATTGCAAATTGTAAAATAAAATAAATATATTATCATTGTAAATTATACAGTATTTTTCTGTCACAGCAACTGAAGTTTTTTCTGTAAAAACAACACTTTCTTTACAGTGAACATCAGACGTTTCAGTTGGTAGATAAAATATAAGTCGATTAATAAATATATTGAATTTCACCCAAAAAAAAATTATTTCCCGCAATTGTTCCAGGGAACTTTTCATCTTCTGATCAATAGTTATTATTTTACAGCGTATTATCAAATTGTAAATGCAATCATTCTGTATCAATGAAAATACGAGCATTCATTAACCTAATAAATTTATTTATAGTGTATTCCATTTTATTAAAAATTATAAATTATTTATATTAGATGTAAACGAAAATTTATCTTAACAATTTTATCTTTTGACGTACTTTCATCCGAAAATTCTTTACATTGATTTGGTAACAAGAAGTATAGCTAATATGTTTTTAGTTTGAAAAAAATTCACAACAAGTAAGAGTATGTGCATTTTCTTAAATAGATAGGAATACTTACCCAATTCATTTCTCAACAATAATTTATTTTTAGGTACATCTTTTGAAGACATCAAATAAGCTGAAAGAAATTTACGTGTTTCAAAGGTGGTTTTAGTACATGATCTACTTTTACTTACATATTATACAACAACTAAATATTAAAAGTTAATTACACATTTTATCGATATATCATACATTAACATATTTTTTGTTTGTTATTCGTCAAACACAAATTTTAAAATGATTTTGGAAAGTAAAGAGTTATTAACAATAGTAACAGTACAATAAAAAAGAACGCAGCGTAAACTTCTGATAAAACAATGATCAGTTGTTTGAACAGGAAATATATATATATAAAACTTAAATAATGGGTAATAAAATATTAAATCGTATTTCAAAAATTCTGAAAAAATATATAATATATTATATATATAATTATATATATATATATTAATATATATATTAAATAATATAGTATATTATATTAATATAAATTTAACTATATATACTTATATTTATAATATATATCTATTATATATATAAATTATATAATATAATATATATATATATTATATATATTTTATATATATATATATATATAGCAATATAATATTAATAATTATGTAATATATTAATCAATATTAATATATATAATATTAAAAGATATATTATATTATATATTTATATAATATATATAATATTATATATCTTATATATATATATATATATATATATATATAATATATATATATATATATATATATATATAATATATTATATATATATTAACTTTAAAAAATGGGAAATCGAAAATACCTTCTAAATCCGTTATTTCAAAATATTTTCTGAAAAAAAAAATTTATGACACACTCGTTACGTTAGTTCACTACTGAGTTACTTAAGATTATTTATTTTGACTTTTAGAAAATTTTTTATTCAAAGTGGAAAGCCGTGGAGTCATTTCCATATTCAAAGTAACAGCATTTTAAAGTTCTAAAACTTCTAGTCAATTTTAAAGCAAAAAATAATGCTCGTTTTAGCTTCCACACCACGTTTATAACGTAAAAAGTGGAAGGTATTATAATCGTTCAGTCCGTCTGTCTGTCTGTCCGTCCGTCATTTGTCACCGTCTGTCTTTCATAGCCCAAACTACAAATGCTACATACAAGTGTGATGCGTCAAAAAATTCAGCGCATCGAAATTAGAATACATTGGAAATCTCAGAAAGAAATTCTAATTCGAAGTACTTTAGTTATTTAAAAGAACTGCAAAATTTAATGCTCATTTAAAAAGCATGAGAAGCGATTTTTATTAGAATTAAATCACCATTGCCATTCGTAACAATCACTCGAGAAACTTTAATTCTTTTAAATAATAAATTAAAAGAAATTTATTTTTGCGACATCTTAGTTTGAAATGACGTCAAATATACTTCACTAAGAGATTCTTTGTTTGTATGGTGACAAGTATGGCCATAATTTAATAACTTGACTAATTCAATTTTCATCTTCACTGCAACTACTTTCTGCCTTTTATGTGGGTTTTAGTAAAAAGTTTATGTAAAATTGCTTATGTTCTTCTAGAAAATACTAAGATTTTTGAATTTTTTCCTACATTCCAGATTAATTGGTATTTCCTCCGTATAAGCTTTTTCTGCTATCCGGATAGATATTACTTTGAATAAGGAATTGACTCCACGACGATATTTTCTTATTCAAAATGACTATTGTCAACGTCAATTTATACTTTAAGTGGCCCGTTTTTGATATTTTTTATGGAACAATAGGCGTATACACTTAAAGAAAACTTTACTGCAAAAAAAACGAATTATGAAATCTTTGGATTTATTATATAAAACACTGCCGATTAAATTTTTCCCAGTTACATAACTTCTTCCTACAAACTGATAACTTACATCATCAATTTATCAGAGAGCATGGCAGAACACAACTAGATAATATTAATATCTTTTTTTATTTACTATGCAGACTCAGAAGTGTTTAAAGATTAAAATAGAGTCCAATTTTGTCACCTTTTTTATTTTTAACAACAAATATATAGAGGGTTTAGAATACAAGTAAACCAAATCCACTTTTTGTCATTTTCGAGTTAGCAGCGCAATTGCATGTACTAACTAAGTAGAATTTCAGTGCAAAAATAAAAATTCCTAGTTCAGAACTTTTAAAATTTAAGTTATAATTAAAAAATTTAAGAGGTAATTTTATTATAAAGCTTTAACTTTAAACCTTTGTAGCACAAAGAAGCTATTTATATGGACATGATTCACTTGTATTCTGAGTCCTCCATATATGATTCGCTATATTAAAACGGTTCCTAACACAAGGCGACTTCCTAACACGCTTGTTTTTCACAAAAGCGTTAAAGAAAAATCGTTGTGGGAAAATCTTCTATGCACTTGAATTATTTTTGCATTTAACAATTCTTAATTCCTGTTAATTGCTTAATGATTACTGTGTATTCAAATCTTACCAGTAAACTCTCTCTCATCTTCTACTCGCTTAGTTAGTGAGTCACCAAAGTTTTCTAGAAAAAAATACATTCGCTATTAAAAAGATTATTTGAAATCTATTTTAGCCATCGAATGGGGTAACTTTTGCCCAAACTTTTCCAGCTAATACATTCTCATTAAATACATTCTTTAAAAATGTGCTTGCCTTTTCAGTGAGTGGCAACTCTGCCTTGGCATACGAGTAAGAAAAATATTCAAGAAGAAAGTCAGTGCTGGTGTTTTATGTTTGGCCCAAATTTACTCTCCAGGGCCAAAGTTACACCATTCGAAGGAAAATTTGAAAATTTGATAATTTTTTATTACGAAATATGTGTTTTAAGAAACAGTTTAAAGTATTTAAGAAGTATAACGTATGCTTACCTACATTATAAGCTTCTCTCCATTCATCCATCCATTTACTTCCTGCATTTAAAGTGTTATCATCCACAGTTATTGATTCCCCTGGATCTCTATTTTGCTTTGACTTAAAAGAAGCTTTTCCATTATAATTAAGAGGAAATCCTACACGAAATTATTAAAAAAATAGCTGTTATGAAAGCTAAATGTTGGCTTTCTAACTACAAATAATAATTTTGCACTAAAATCATATTTAATGAGTCATCATAAAAACAAATCTCGTTTGTTAAAAATTCTAAATTTTTTGTTCGGGTTAAGCGGAATTTCTCCTAAAGTGATTTCACGTTAAGAGTTTATTTAGCATTAGCTCAAAGCTTTATAGGCCAGGGAGTTCAAGTTCAGTTCCTCTTCAGCGAAATTTCGTGTTAGGCGAGTTCGCGTTAACGGGGTTCGAATGTTATTGGTTTCCTGGAGCGGAGACAAACTAAGTACAATTTGAAGAAATTAGGGCAAATGCTCTTCTAGTCAAGATTTAAAAATTGCTTCAATACTTCCTTTTCTCATCTTAAAATGGAGCTTAAAAACATGCGGATACTGTTTAAGCGAAGAACGAATAAAAAGACAGAGCTGTTCGACTCCTCCTACCAGTGCAGTTGATCATTGTTGTACTAATGGGGAGTGCAGTTGACTCTGCCCGTTTAGGGAAGAGTTGGAGAATGTAATGAACATGTTTCACGTCTAGAGTAGAAACAGTTCCAGTGGTTTTGTTTTCATTTTAGGTCTTTCTTGAAATACATTTTTTTTTGGTGATGAATTGATCTAGATATTTCAATTTTAATATTTTTAAAAATGTGCAATTGCTTAAAGATTTTGGATAGTGTATGTTTTTCATAGCTATTTCTTTGGATTTTATTTCCTCTTATCGGTCGCTTCGTCGTCTCTATTCTTATTGTTCTTTTTGCGTTGCGAAATTTATCGCACTGTAATCTGTAGAATATTTTTTATCTAAATACTAAAAAAGTACTAAATATAAAATATCCTAAATACTGAATATCCGCGGTTTTTACCGCTCATTGAGAATGAAACCAAAACAATCAATGAAATTGCGGAAGAACAAGTATGAAAACTTGAAATTTTCGTCATCTGAAACATACCAATTATCGTCCTTGATGGAATTTGAAAAATTGTACGTCAGCTGTTACTTCTCTATTTCAATATGGAAAATAATAATACATGCTAATGCTACTTTAAACGACGCTTACTATGTAGTGATGGTCAAGAGTTGGGTTCAGTTTTATGTGTTTTGTTGTGAACTTGACACTCCCATGATTTCAATTATAATCTATTCAAAATTCAATCGTAAGACACAGAATTAGAGGAAACTTTTTATAAATAGGTCTTAGCTTTATTCTAAACGAGATAAATGTTCTCAATGGCAACAGTAGAACGGTGTTTAAATGGCAACAGTAGAACTGGATTTGTCTGATAGTATTTTTGTAATGCACTGATGTAGTATCAAAATTCATTCATGCAAAAGCTGGAAACCATGACCCACAGTAAATGTTCAAGTTACATACTAAACAATTGAAAAATATGTAATCTAAAAGCACCTAAACTGTTTGGATCGTTTCAAACCCAGCATATTTCTTTTAATTCAGTCCAAAGGTATTAACAAATTACGTATTGATACAAACTACCAAATATGCTTACCAAGTAAATTTCTATCAATTGTTAAACTTTCCTTTGAATTTTCGGTGCTTTTTAAGTTTTCCAACAAAAGAAGAACAGTGACAACTGTAAGGAAACACCTAAAATATAAAGAGCAACATTCAAACTTCTAATTTAAGCAGTGGCGGATCCAGAAATTCGCCCTGGGGGGGGGGGGGGCACACAACAATCGTGTTGGGGCGCGACTAGAAATAATTTCTGGGGGGGGGCGGGTCAATTTTTTAATATTTTTAATTAATTTTTTTAATTAGAAATGTTTCTAATTAAAAATATTTTTAATTGAATTTACTTTTAATTAGAATTATTTCTAATTAAAAATATTTTTAGATGAAATTATATTTAATTAGAATTAATTTTATTTAGGATTAATACAGATTATTACATGGTAAATACAGAATTTTACTATGAATTTTTTTTTACTAATTACTATTTATAAACTTGCATTAGTTTTTATTTTTCATAACTAATCTTTGTATTGTTAAATCGATAATTAATGCTTTATTTTTTAAATAAAAATTAAGTGCAATAAATAAGAAAAAATCAATTAATTGGAATGTTTCACATGATGTAACGCTCTTGTTATAATTTTTCTGCGAACTGCGATGATATCATTGGTTGCTTCGGTTTTACTCTCAAAAAGACCGATATGGATGAAAGAAACTTTTCTTTCTATGCAAGCTCTCTTTAACAAACGTTTTAAAAGACAAATGAAACAAACCGTTGGAGTTGTTGCCATCCAAAACGTGAAACAACCCCATTATATAGAATGTTTTTTTTATAAAATTTAACTACAAAGATAATTTAATACATCAGCTTATTTGCTGTACAAAAATTAAACAATTAGCTCCGGAATATTAAATTAACATTTATTTAATTTGTAAAAATTATAAATAATAAAAATTTACTAAATACAAAACTAATTGCACAATAATTAGTTTTTAAGAGATTAGTGTATGGGCTTGTTTCAACACTTTGTCAAAGAAAACAAAACAACCAATGAAATCGCAGTTTGGAGCGCGTGTCATTATAAAAAACCAATGAGCTTGTTTAACACTTTGTCAAAGAAAACAAAGCAACCAATGAAATCGCAGTTTGGAGAGCGTGACATCATAAGAAATATTCCCATTCAATAACAGGTTTGGAACAAGTGTATTAGCAAAATATTTCATGAAAAAAAAAGTTTAAAAAAAGTTCATTCACACAAATTTTCGAAGATTCGATGTAGCTAACATATAAACAATTTGTAGAAACTAACAAGTTAAATACGACACGTTAAAAGCTAACCAATTAAATAATGAAATGATTTAATATTTAAAACTTCACCGAAGCTAATTCATATTTTTAATTAATTTTGCGACGTCTTACAGGCGCGAATCGCCAATGTGAAATAATTTTAAAATTGCATACATTTATGTAGTTACATAAAAATAACTAATTTTCATAAACCATGGTTTAAATAATAAACAGCAATTAAAATTTAATGACAACAGAACTAATTATACCTTTCTAGATTTGTATTAAGCATTCAGACAAAAACAGTAAAAAGAGGGGAAATGTGCCCAAGTTGCTTATAAACATCGCAAAAATAACTGCCGACCTACTAACGGCCCGTGCAGCCAAAAAATTGTCCGACGAATAATACCCCGTGTAGTGGAAGTTGATGTTAAATATGCTCCAAAATCCCAACGCTGCGTACGATGTCGCCCTTAACAGTTGCGTTGGGCGCTACTCAGGTGTCTACTCGTCACTTGACTGTGGCTCTAAATTACGACGCCCGTCGCCAATAGCCCTCGTGTAGCTTTTGTGCGACGATAATTCAAACTAAACTAACCCACAAGATAGTTTTTAAAATGCCACCTTCACAAATATTATATATCAGCAACTTAAACAGCAACTAAGAAAATTTCACGTATTATTTTTGTTTTGATTCAATTGATTTTCATTGATTCAATTGCAAGCAAATTTTATAAATAAGAACTTACTTATTGATTAAATATAAAAGCTAATAACTTACTCTCTTATAATCCAATCTTCTTATGAAATTTGATGTATAATATATGAGAAAAAGGCGCAAAAAACTCCCGAGTTAAACTACACTTATTGTTACTTGGATTTAATCTAAGCAAAAGAACAAAATCAAAACCTTAAAAATAAAACGTTTACAAAAATATGCATCGTTAGATAGCACCTGTAGAATATAACCGGCGTCACCCTCCAAATAAATTAAAAAATTATTTCCAAAACTTTATTCGCGCCGAATTTTGTGATTGGCTAGTTTTCGTTATTTCTTTACTTTAACTTTGCGTAATATCGTGAACTTGACAGATTTGTGTCTTCTAGATTATGACGTCATTCAGAATGTGAAATGTACGTTTTCCCACCAAAAATTATGAAAAAGTAGACTTTATCAACTATTTGATAGAAAATTCAATAATATCCAGCGTAACTTTACATTTTCTGGGGGAAGGGGGGCACGTGCCCCCGTCCCCCCCTAGATCCGCCAATGAATTTAAGTACAGTGTAAGTAACAAAGAATATAATATAGCGTGTATAAACGGCAGTAACTATTTAATGGTAGAGAATTTATCGATAAAATTAATACAGAGTGTAGACGGAAATTCAGAATTTTATATACATACGTCAAAGATATTCATTGTGACTTTTCTTCGTCACAACATCTAGACGGTAGTCTAGACGCCATACATAAGGCGGCTTAGGGTTTTTGCTAGAGACTATTGAGACTGATGAGATGCCCACAGATAAATAATTTTATCATATTTTTAAAACAATTATATATTTAAAAGTGTGTTTTAAAACAAAATTTAAAAAAAATAAAGTTTAATATTTGCTGCTGAAGGGCACGTCAATTTTGTGGAATTTGATGTTTGAACGGTAAAAATACAGATTTTTTGTGAGCTAAGAATAAACAACCTCTGTTAGTTTTTTGTAAGATATAGACGGCTGAAAGCGGTTCAGTCAATCAATCAAACAACAAAACCTACCCTATAATCACTCCAGTAATTGCTACTTCATAAGGTATTCTTTTACAAATACTTCTTTTGGTTCTTCTTGTTACAGTTCGTAGAAGGGGTCTTGATTCGTTTTCACTCTCCATTACTATTTACATTGAAAATACTTATAATATTTGTTGGCTTAAATTAGTAATTTCTGAAAAAATACCACAATTTTAAAAGTTAATGCATCAAGCGACCAAATCTCTAAAGTATAACAACTACCATAATGAAATCTCATATTTGTGTGCTAGAAAATGTTTTAATGTTTTAAATAACAAAAAAAAACACTTTTTGATTTTTCTGCTAAAAGTGTTACATAAGACCAATTTATTTAAAAAATGAAGCATCATTTAAAATTAAATAATAATAATATTCTTTATTATTACAAAAAACAAAAAATGACAAAGAAACAATATAAAAATATTATGGCACTCCAAGGGGAAAAAAATCCCGTACAGGCGAACAAAAACATATATGGTTAAAATCGAACAAAAACAAACACAGAAACAAATAAGATCGAACATAATGTGGCAATCAGCTGGCATACAGATATGATTAATATGCTCCAAATTAGAGTGGAAAATAGAGATCCAAGTCATCGCGATATTTATAAAAAATTTCAAAAAGTTGTTTTTTTAAAGTGTCCAGTTATCCTCAAGTTGTTTTTAAAACTATAACAATGCTAAATAATTATAAGCTCAAAGTATAAAACGTTGATGTTAAGTATCTCAAAAGGCTAACAATGCTATTGAAGATCATAATTTTTTTCAGCAAGCAGTTTGCATATATAACTTCAAAGAAAAATACTAAATTTATGCTTTAGGAAAATTGCATTCATCAGGCTTTTATAAAATAAATTATTTATATGAAAGAAATATGACAATTACCGAAATTTTTAAATCGTACAAAATTAATAAAAATTAAAGAAATTATATATTATAAAATTACATAACAATAACGATAGCTCCAGTTTTTTAAAAATATATATAGTTAAAATTCTTAAAAAGAAATATTTTGATACAAAACTTTTAAGCAAGGTCATTCTTTTCAATAAAATTTTCTCTATAGTTACTGATTTAAAGGGCTATAACTGCAATTTATAGCTGATAAACTGTGAAAATGTACAACTTACCAAACACTCGAAAAATTATCCTAATTTATCATAATTCAAATAACGTATACAACATATTTAATTTGTATATACAGCCTTTACATGTTTAAAACAAATTTTCTTTGACACAAACAAAAAAGTATTCCATTATTTTTAATCGCAAAATTTAACTTCCAATTCGTTTCAATCTATTCAAAGAACTTTCATAAAGAACAATAGTTTTGTGAAAATTCGCCAAATAATACAAAGAAATCTTCCAATTGCAAGAAGAAGAAAAAAGTAATATATTAAATTACACAGGTAGAAAAAGTTTTTTCGAAAAGATATGCCTTCGGAAACCAAAAACGACTACCATTTCTAATACATGGCACTATAAGCTTGAAAAGTGGTGTATCTTCTATTAAGTTAACAAGAGTGACTTTTCCGTCTACATTTTAGTATGTTAGAAAGAAAAAAAAACATGGGAAAAGCATGTTAAATTGTAAAAAGATCTGTGTCGTCATATATCGCAGAGTGGATTTAGAAAGGATTTGGAGAACAGCTTTTTATTGTTTTTTTTTAAAGAAAAGTTTCGTTGAGAGTTTGGTTTACATATAGTTATTATTTCTGAATCTTGGGGGGACAAAAGTTCCATTGTCTTATTTTATAGCATTAGACATTCACCATTTTCTACTTACCTGCAGAGTTTTAATTTTTAAAAAATTCAAAAAAGGTAATTATATTTACCATTTGTTTCAAAATTTTAAATCCGTAGAACCCTTCATTGTAGCATGTTATAATTAATTTATCAATTGACTTTTAATATTTTTGTATTATTCAAAGAGTACATGTTTAAAACAATCAATAATATATATAAATGCATCAATGAATAAATAGTAAACAAATATTCAACATTTCTGAAGCAAAGTAAATATGGTTACCTGTACGACCAGAAAATAGACTTCTACTCCAGATGCGTTCTGCCAAAGAACCCGAAGTTAAGAGCATCCAATAAAATGATACCAATCCCCTATATTTGCATTTCCCAACATTTTAGAAAGTCAAGTTTGATGTATATCAGCCAAAACCAACAAGTTTCGAATTGCACCACAACACTTGAAGCATATCCCTCCAGAGAAAAGAACCTTAAGACAATGAAGGGATCGTAGGGAAGATAAGAATTTTTCTGAAGATAATTTTCTGATGATTCCCCACCAAATTTTTTTGAAAAACCTTAATCTTTCTTCCAAGATGTAGAAGAGGCTCTTACTATATTTCGGTGTTTGTTGTTGTCAAACGATGTTTCCGGAATATTTACAGAACTTCCAGCGTGAAGAGGATTTAGGAAACATTTTTATGTTTTGACATAAAGATTTGTAGGTCCACTCAACAAAAATAAAAGCTTGTACACATTCAGAAAAACTTATGTTTTACTTTGAATTATGAATAATTTTTCACAAATAATTTTGTTCGCGACTTTTTAAGGACCCTTTCACCTCTTATAAACTATTTGAGTCGATGAAGAGTTTTTAGCCTACTTTTCTTTTTTTAATTCGAAAGAATTTAAAAATGAAAAAGTAGGTATTGAAATGCTTACGATGTCCGTCTGTCTGTCCATACCCCCCTTCCAAAATCGGTTCTATCCGTCAAATCTTAAAATTCTTTTTTATCAGAAAGGTATGACCTCAGCGACCCAACTTTTAGACTTTTTGTCCGTCTGTCTATGCGTTCGGACAGACATCGAAAGAATTTAAAAATGAAAAAGTAGGTATTGAAATGCTTACGATGTCCGTCTGTCTGTCCATACCCCCTTCCAAAATCGGTTCTATCCGTCAGATCTTAAAAATTCTTTTTTTATCAGAAAGGTATGACCTCAGCGACCCAACTTTTAGACTTTTTGTCCGTCTGTCTATGCGTTCGGACAGACATCCGTCTACTGTTTGTCGGCGAATTTCCCATTGAATTAGCATTGAAATTATTTTTTAGTCATTTAAATCACTGTTGCCAAATCAACAATAGCATGAGAAACTTTTTCTTTAATATTAAAAAATGAAGGAAAATTTATTTCTGTTATAAATCAGTTTGGATTGACGTCATAATATGTAGCACAATGTGATTCTTTGATTGTTCCGTATTTTTTTTACAAAGCGGCAAGGCATTATATTTTTCGCATAAGAATGAGGTTAGATTTAATTTACATTTTTTATAGTACTTTCGTGTTTTTTTATTAATAAATATTTAAATACTTTTCGAAATTCAAATAAATCAAGCAGGCAATAAATAATATATTAATTTAATTTGCGAAATAAAATTAATGAAAATAGTTGATTTTGGTTTTTAAAGTTTAAATAACAGCCGTATGCTTGTTTTTCTATAAGAATTTGAGTAAGTATTTAAGTAACAGGAAAGTAGACTATTTTAGTTCTTTCAGAACTTCTTGTTTTTTCTCTGAAATAGAGAAAAATGAACCGGAAGGGTGTCGATTTATGGATATTAACTCTCTCCTCGGCGCAACAGCCCATTACTGGGCCAAGGCCTGCCGTGTCCATTTCAGCTTTCGTGACCTAGGGCTCTGGGGTGATAGGCATATGTCCCGGTAAGGTGGTCAGCCTCACGCGGAACCCCCCAGTGTTTAGTTCCCAAGCATGCTTGGTACCCATTTTATCGACCCACTCAAGGCATGAAAGGATGGGTCAACCTCGCCCAATCCGGGATTTAATCCCCGGACCTGTGGCGTGGCAATGCGAAGCACTACCACTAAACCACTGGTCCTCATTTGTGGATCCCTAGCAGCAAATAATCGGTTGGCCGAGCATCGGCCAAACGTCGCAAAAAAATACTGCGACATCCAGCCGACACGTCGGAAAGGGATTGGCGATGTCCATCGCAGCGGCTGCGTTTCGTCCTTGGCAAGCGACCATTTGCCAATCATGTGCGACCACTTACCGACGCATTTTGGTAGCCGGCAAGATATCGAAAATGGCAATCGGCAGCACATGGGGCCGATGTACAAAACACGACCTTTTGCCAATCGTCGTCGACTAGTTACCGCCCTTTTTGCGACCCCAAATCGTCGGTTATTGATCGATTTAACCATCGCAGCGACTTCCCAAGCAGCAAAAAATCGTTGGCCGAGCATCGGCCAAAAGTCGCAAAACATTCTGCGACGTCAAGCCGATCACGTCGGAAAGGGTTATTGATCGGATTTGACCATCGCAGCGACTTCTTGCCAATTCCACGCGCGACCATTTACCCACGTCACGCCAACCTAACTCGCGTTATTATACGACCGTAAACCGATTATTTTGCGATCATTTACCGACATGCAGGCCGTTACCCAATGCTTAGCCGAGTCGATTCCAACGTATTAACGGTATCTACCCAACATGCTCCCGATGCTAAACCGAAGACTTACCAATGGATTTTCTACTTTCCACCGTCGTCTACCCGATGCTTATCCGGGTAGATTCTAACGCATTCCGTACGTAATAACGGTTTCTACCCAACGCTTAACCAACATGCTCCCGATGCTGAACCGAGAACATACCAATGCAACTAAAGCCTTGAAGGTATTTTGGAGCTTAACCCTTTTATTAGAAAACCATTGAAGCAAAGTAATTTCTCCATTATTTCATATAAGCCCCTGTCTAGTAGAATTTTCTTTTAATTTCAAATTTTCTTCACGACTTTCTCAAATTCATTACCTACCTTGTTTAACAGCTACCTTTTGAACTCCACTTAATTTAAAACTTCCTAAAACCTGCAAGCATGTGGACACTCAAAAATTTATTTTAAACACAAGAAAAAAGAAACGCTACTTGAATTACTAATATTTTATTAATAAAATGACAGGTAGCAATAGAAATACAATACATATAAATGTAATACTTAGTAGTCTAAGCCCTGAAGATGTTCCCTTTCTATCACATATGTGTTGTTTCCTGAAACTGTGCAGTCTCACAGCAGCTGAAAGCAAAAATTAACAAAATAAGTATAAACAGTGATAATAGATTTTTTCATAATTTTTAATAACAGACACTTTAATAGATTTATATTTATAACTAGCTAACATTCAAGTATATTTTAAATCATTAAAATGTAGAAAAACAAACTTTAATACTATAAATTATTTAAAATACCACTTAAATATTTGAATATCATAAACACTGATCTAAACATAAATTTTCATGCAATCAAGAATTATTTATTATCAGAGATTTTAAAAAATCAGTATTTTTTCCTGATAAGCAAATATGCAATGCATTAGATCACTTAACACGTTGACTGCGACGATAGGGATGGAAAATTTTCATTTTATGTTTCTTTAAATTTCTGTCAAATAATTTCCACATTTTACCCTATTATATAGCATTTTAAATAAGAATAAGGAAAAAATATCAAATATCAAAAAAATCACGAGGGCTATTGCGACAGGGGTTAATTTTAATTTGACGGTACTTCTGTCGCCAAGGGATTCGGCGCTTTTGTAGGGAGCGATAAACACTTATTTTTGGTGGTGCAGCATTTTCTGGTGAAATGCGTTGTGGCGTCTTTGTTGTGGCTAGGTGGCGCTGGTTATACTTTCGCGGATGTTATGCGCGTGGGATTTATTTGTTCTAAATTAGTTTTTGACCAATCGCCGGCGCTGGTAATACTTGCGTGGAATTTAGGTTGCGCAGATGTTGTGTGCACGGAATTATTTTTATTCTATTAAATTTCTCTTTGTTCTATCGTCATTACGTTTGGGGTTACGTTTGGCTTTTGAACATCCGATTATTATGGATGGTGCGTATTTAAATTATGAATTTTTTATCGGTTTGAATATGGCTGGACAGCTAGCTGTCATTCAGTTTTGAAAGAATAAAACTAAATTTTTTTAGTTTAATTTTTTTGTTTTGCTTCGTAAAACAAAACTGCCCGGGGCCCCAAACCAATATTTAGGCTTTCAATGGGCCCTACAATACTGCCCCATGTTGGATACTGATGTTTTTTAGAGAAAACAAAATTGCCCGGGGCCCCAAACGAGTATTTAGGCTTTCAACGGGCCCTACAATACTGCCCCATGTAGGATACTGATGTTTTTTTTAGAGAAAACAAAATTGCCCGGGACCCCAAACGAGTATTTAGGCTTTGAATGGGCCCTACAATACTGCCCCATGTTGGATACTGATGTTTTTTAGAGAAAACAAAATTTCCCGGGGCCCCAAACGAGTATTTAGGCTTTCAATGGGCCCTACAATACTGCCCCATGTTGGATACTGATGTTTTTTTAGGGAAAAAATAATTGCCCGTACCCCCAAACGTTGCGTACTGGATTGCCACTCATTCGTGTAGCTCTAGTGCAACAATAATTCAAACTAAACTAAACTGGATTGCCACTCGTGTAGCTCTAGTGCGACGATATTCAAACTAAACTAAACTGGATTGCCACTCGTGTAGCTCTAGTCCTACGAAAATTCAAACGAAACTAAACTGGATTGCCACTACTAGCCCATTGTGTAGTGTAAAGTTTGTTTTGTGTTGCCCAAAGCAAACCAAAACCCTGAGTCTGTTTTTTTCTCAAAAGTAACTAGGGTTACTGCATCGGCGGAAAGGAATCTGGCAATGCAGAAACACGCGAGTTTCGCCAAGTTGTTGTTGTTTCTGGAGCCGCGCCAAGCAGTACCGTGAAATTAAAATTTACCGCGACAGGCGTCGTAATTAAGAACCACAGTCAAGTGACGAGCCGACACCTGCGATAACCGAACCCGAATCTAGGACCTTCTGCAAGCAAGTCGAACCAATTGGGCCCTCCACTTTAATATAGGTCTTGGTAAAATAAATTACTTTACTTCAAAAATTGATCGAAAGAATAAAAAAAATCGAAATTTAAGTGAGATCTTGCATGTCATATTCACCCTATATTGAATACTTACTTTAATTAATAGTAAAATTGCAATAAATGGTTATGTGTACTTTTGTTAGTTTTCATTTTGGATTTGGCTGCGAAACATAATTTTAATTCGTGTTAAACTCATTACTAGTATAAAAATAAGAAGTTTTCAAACTCGAATATTTAATTTTTGTTGTCGATGTTTTTTGTCGTTGTTTTTGTCTCGAATATTTAATTCATGTAAATCATCAACTTTTTGGAAGTCAGAGGCTAAACTCGTTCGGTAGTTTACATAAGGCAAATTCCATGCAAAATTATCCTTTCTGTAGTGTAAGTCACATGTGTAAAAAGTGATTATTACTACAACTTTTAATATTAAATGAAAAAAATTAGTGGAATAGCTGATCTACACTTATTAAAACTAAATAATGTAACAAGCTTTATTTATTTTGATTTATTTTTCAAAATTAAAAAGTTTTTAATCTCCTCTTAAATTGTGACTTACACTACAGTTACATGAAATTACTCATAAGCACTTAACGCGCTAAGCCCATGCAGGATAGACACAAATGAATGTCTTTGAATCTTACTCAAAATCGTCTGATAAGGTCAGAAGCCTAAATAATAAAATCTGATACTAAATCGTGCACCCTTTCTGGTTTTGATAGCCCACGAAAATTAAGCTAAACAAATCGTATTCGTAGTATTTTAAGAGAAAGACCAAAACACTTAAAATAGATAAATTATTAAATTTACTTACCGTAGTTGCTTGACCGACGGTTCCTCACACTCACGTGGTAAAAACTCTGCGACCTGCGTAATGTAATCGTTTCCGGCTGCATATTTCTGGCCTCCTTTAGGAGCTTTAACACAGCCAATTACGCCTCGTAATTTAGAACCCTGGTCAAGTGAGGAGGTCGACACCTGAGTGGGCACCCAACGGAACTTTGAAGAAACTCTGTTATTACAATGTTTTCGATTATGAAGTTCGCGGTTAAAATTAATGGATTCGACAAAATCTTTATCGATTTTGAAAATATTAAGATTATATATTCTTGATAAATGTATTCCACGCTACATTTCAGAAATCTTTAAGCTTATTAAGTTTAAATAAATAGAAAACTTCGTTTCACTCATCACAGGGCTTGTCACTAGATTTTTTAATTTATTTTATAATCTATAAAATTTATTATCTTCATGATCGAATTAAAAGATCGTACCGACATCGGCCCATTCACTACAAACGACCACTTTTAATTGATCGCCTGACGAGGTCGGCCGACCTCGTAAACCGACGCTTAAAATACCAAAAATCGACTGATTTGCAGACGACTTCAGTCCCATCTCTATCCGATCTCACAAAGCGACCAGTTTTTGTAGACGTCGGAGTGATAAGTTGGCGTGACGTCTTCCCGATCTCGTAAAAAAATTTCCAATCATTTGCCGATGAAATCGATGATTGGCCAACCATTCGCCGATTACGCTTGCTGCCTGGGATATTACCAGTTCGTAAAAAGAGAAAAATCAAACGAAAATGTTATCAATTCCCAGAAATAATCAAGCAGCAAAGCTGCCAGTAATATTTCCTAGAATTCAAGGAATTATTATTATTGGATTTTATTCAAGGGTGTAACAGTAAATGTATAGTTTTTTTTATTAGCATTAAGTTCTATTGCACATTTTTTTGCGTCAAAAAAAGCAAGCAATTGAAGTGTAGAAATAACTGAAAATAACCTGTCAAAAACTAATTTTACCACTTTTTATTCAACCCGACCTGGCATATACATTGAATTGAATTTTATTGAATTTTGAGATATATGTATTCTCGCTGCCCCCCCCCCCCCCTAATCTAGAAAAATAATTTCATTACAAATTTCAATTAGCTTTTGTCAAACATTTTACAGTGTTGATCTATGCATAATCGTCGTTTGCACATAGAGTATTTAATTCAATGCTCTGAGGGATGCGGAAATGAGAGAACGTGTTTAACTTCTTGATGTTTTAGATTTAAATCTCATGCATGATAAACATGTTTTCACCGCATGAGACTTAAATTTTGATTTCCAACTAATCAATTCAAAACATTTTCTAATTATTTGGATTTATTAAAAGACTCTTTAATACTTAGTATAATATAAAGTGACTAATAAATTATATAAATAAAAAACTTAATTTTTTTAGGTTAAAAGCTCAAAATTTAAAATTGTTGGTTGTTGTATACTTTGTGAAATTGATAGAAGTATAAATAAAACGTGGGGTTATGTAATAACATCAAGCTATGTAGACGATTACCCTATGAAGTGCATGCTATGTTTAATCAGTAGCGGTTTGTTTGAAATTTGATATAAAATTATTTATTTTGACTGCTGATAGACCTGCCGCCCTTCATTTACAAATACTATATTTACACTTCCGTTCGTAAAGATAAGTTTATCAGTCGTAAATACAATTATTAATCCGACATTACGTGTAGGTACAGATGAAATCAGGTAATTTCTGTGGGCTTATAAAAAGGTTTGGTGGAAAAATGAGTTTATACATCTGAACGATTTAAATATTCTTAGTCGTCCAGCTGACATGGTGGTTTAAATTCTCGGTCAAACGGGTGGGCAGGGAGTCGAAACCCAGATAAGGCATGGATATTTGCATGGGAATGGAAAGTTACTTTTAAAAAGAAACTTTGTTACAGTTACTAAATTAAAAAAGTAACTCTGTAAAAGTTACAGTTACTTAAGTCAGTAACTCAGTTACAGTTACTTAATTTGAAAAGTAACTAGTTACAGTTACTTAATATAAAAAGTAACTAATTACAATTACTTTTAGAAATTTCACGTTATAAGAAATATTGTAAATTAACAATCTTACCGTTTTTCAAACAGAACTTAGTTTTTTTTTAAAATGACAATCGGAAAAAAAAGCTAATAATGAAAATTCAATGTTTTGGTAAAAGTTAAATTTAAATAGTTAATTTTATTACGAACGCCGAACAATTAAAAACATCCGTGAACGAAATCTGTACTAATTACATTAATTATTAATTTCAATTGCATTAATTACAATAACTAATTTATTTTAAAAAAATTAAGAATATTATTAATTAATTTATAGGATTAATTACTATAGTTTTAATAACATTAATTATTTTCGTCAGTTTACTCGAATTACGTTAGTAGGTTTCATTACGTTATAATTGTTATTTTTGAATTTTATACCTTTCCCCACACACTTAAAATTTCTAGATTAGCCTCAGGTAAAATTTGAAGCTTTTAAACAATCAGAAACAAATTAAATAAAAGAAAAAAGTTCACTGTGCCCACTATTTAACAACCCTCATTTTATACAAAACACAATCTAAAGCTCCCAAATAAAAATTTTATTTCAGCCTTTTTTTTAAACATCACAAATATCCTCAAATCAAAAGAATCCTGTGTTTTATTCAAATTTAAAATTTTGTTTTAAATTTTTGGATTTAAATTTTATAATTTTTTTTTTGCAAACTTTAAATTTTTAAAATGAACAAATTTGTGAGTTCGAAAAAATATTGCCAAATTTTAAAAAAAACATAATACCAAAATGCATATATTAAAAAAATTTGGGAAAAAATGGCAAGGGAAAAATTTGAATTTTTTTCCATTTCTTCATATAAAAACAAAACTATGTCTCCTTTTTAAATTTAAAGGCTTTTGTATTTTGTTTTTTTTTTTTTAAAAACATATTTTAAATTGGAAACTGGATTGCCACTACTAGCCCATTGTGTAGTGTAAAGTTTGTTTTGTGTTGCCCAAAGCAAACCAAAACCCTGAGTCTGTTTTTTTCTCAAAAGTAACTAGGGTTACTGCATCGGCGGAAAGGAATCTGGCAATGCAGAAACACGCGAGTTTCGCCAAGTTGTTGTTGTTTCTGGAGCCGCGCCAAGCAGTACCGTGAAATTAAAATTTACCGCGACAGGCGTCGTAATTAAGAACCACAGTCAAGTGACGAGCCGACACCTGCGATAACCGAACCCGAATCTAGGACCTTCTGCAAGCAAGTCGAACCAATTGGGCCCTCCACTTTAATATAGGTCTTGGTAAAATAAATTACTTTACTTCAAAAATTGATCGAAAGAATAAAAAAAATCGAAATTTTAAGTGAGATCTTGCATGTCATATTCACCCTATATTGAATACTTACTTTAATTAATAGTAAAATTGCAATAAATGGTTATGTGTACTTTTGTTAGTTTTCATTTTGGATTTGGCTGCGAAACATAATTTTAATTCGTGTTAAACTCATTACTAGTATAAAAATAAGAAGTTTTCAACCTCGAATATTTAATTTTTGTTGTCGATGTTTTTTGTCGTTGTTTTTGTCTCGAATATTTAATTCATGTAAATCATCAACTTTTTGGAAGTCAGAGGCTAAACTCGTTCGGTAGTTTACATAAGGCAAATTCCATGCAAAATTATCCTTTCTGTAGTGTAAGTCACATGTGTAAAAAGTGATTATTACTACAACTTTTAACATTAAATGAAAAAAAATTAGTGGAATAGCTGATCTACACTTATTAAAACTAAATAATGTAACAAGCTTTATTTATTTTGATTTATTTTTCAAATTTAAAAAGTTTTTAATCTCCTCTTAAATTGTGACTTACACTACAGTTACATGAAATTACTCATAAGCACTTAACGCGCTAAGCCCATGCAGGATAGACACAAATGAATGTCTTTGAATCTTACTCAAAATCGTCTGATAAGGTCAGAAGCCTAAATAATAAAATCTGATACTAAATCGTGCACCCTTTCTGGTTTTGATAGTCCACGAAAATTAAGCTAAACAAATCGTATTAGTAGTATTTTAAGAGAAAGACCAAAACACTTAAAATAGATAAATTATTAAATTTACTTACCGTAGTTGCTTGACCGACGGTTCCTCACACTCACGTGGTAAAAACTCTGCGACCTGCGTAATGTAATCGTTTCCGGCTGCATATTTCTGGCCTCCTTTAGGAGCTTTAACACAGCCAATTACGCCTCGTAATTTAGAACCCTGGTCAAGTGAGGAGGTCGACACCTGAGTGGGCACCCAACGGAACTTTGAAGAAACTCTGTTATTACAATGTTTTCGATTATGAAGTTCGCGGTTAAAATTAATGGATTCGACAAAATCTTTATCGATTTTGAAAATATTAAGATTATATATTCTTGATAAATGTATTCCACGCTACATTTCAGAAATCTTTAAGCTTATTAAGTTTAAATAAATAGAAAACTTCGTTTCACTCATCACAGGGCTTGTCACTAGATTTTTTAATTTATTTTATAATCTATAAAATTTATTATCTTCATGATCGAATTGAAAGATCGTACCGACATCGGCCCAATCACTACAAACGACCACTTTTAATTGATCGCCTGACGAGGTCGGGCCGACCTCGTAAACCGACGCTTAAAATACCAAAAAATCGACTGATTTGCAGACGACTTCAGTCCCATCTCTATCCGATCTCACAAAGCGACCAGTTTTTGTAGACGTCGGAGTGATAAGTTGGCGTGACGTCTTCCCGATCTCGTAAAAAAATTTCCAATCATTTGCCGATGAAATCGATGATTGGCCAACCATTCGCCGATTACGCTTGCTGCCTGGGATATTACCAGTTCGTAAAAAGAGAAAAATCAAACGAAAATGTTATCAATTCCCAGAAATAATCAAGCAGCAAAGCTGCCAGTAATATTTCCTGGAATTCAAGGAATTATTATTATTGGATTTTATTCAAGGGTGTAACAGTAAATGTATAGTTTTTTATTAGCATTAAGTTCTATTGCACATTTTTTTGCGTAAAAAAAAAGCAAGCAATTGAAGTGTAGAAATAACTGAAAATAACCTGTCAATAACTAATTTTACCAACTTTTTATTCAACCCGACCTGGCATATACATTGAATTGAATTTTATTGAATTTTGAGATATATGTATTCTCGCCCCCCTTAATCTAGAAAAATAATTTCATTACAAATTTCAATTAGCTTTTGTCAAACATTTTACAGTGTTGATCTAGGCATAATCGTCGTTTGCACATAGAGTATTTAATTCAATGCTCTGAGGGATGCGGAAATGAGGGAACGTGTTTAACTTCTTGATGTTTTAGATTGAAATCTCATGCATGATAAACATGTTTTCACCGCATGAGACTTAAATTTTGATTTCCAACTAATCAATTCAAAACATTTTCTAATTATTTGGATTTATTAAAAGACTCTTTAATACTTAGTATAATATAAAGTGACTAATAAATTATAATAAATAAAAAAAAATTTTAGGTTAAAAGCTCAAATTGAAAATTGTTGGTTGTTGTATACTTTGTGAAATTGATAGAAGTATAAATAAAACGTGGGGTTATGTAATAACATCAAGCTATGTAGACGATTACCCTATGAAGTGCATGCTATGTTTAATCAGTAGCGGTTTGTTTGAAATTTGATATAAAATTATTTATTTTGACTGCTGATAGACCTGCCGCCCTTCATTTACAAATACTATATTTACACTTCCGTTCGTAAAGATAAGTTTATCAGTCGTAAATACAATTATTAATCTGACATTACGTGTAGGTACAGATGAAATCAGGTAATTTCTGTGGGCTTATAAAATGGTTTTGGTGGAAAAAATGAGTTTATACATCTGAACGATTTAAATATTCTTAGTCGTCCAGCTGACATGGTGGGTTTAAATTCTCGGTCAAACGGGTGGGCAGGGAGTCGAAACCCAGATAAGGCATGGATATTTGCATGGGAATGGAAAGTTACTTTTAAAAAGAAACTTTGTTACAGTTACTAAATTAAAAAAGTAACTCTGTAAAAGTTACAGTTACTTAAATCAGTAACTCAGTTACAGTTACTTAATTTGAAAAGTAACTAGTTACAGTTACTTAATATAAAAAGTAACTAATTACAATTACTTTTAGAAATTTCACGTTATAAGAAATATTGTAAATTAACAATCTTACCGTTTTTCAAACAGAACTTAGTTTTTTTTTTTAAATGACAATCGGAAAAAAAGCTAATAATGAAAATTCAATGTTTTGGTAAAAGTTAAATTTTAAATAGTTAATTTTAGGACGAACGCCGAACAATTAAAAACATCCGTGAACGAAATCTGTACTAATTACATTAATTATTAATTTCAATTGCATTAATTACAATAACTAATTTATTTAAAAAAATTAAGAATATTATTAATTAATTTAATAGGATTAATTACTATAGTTTTAATAACATTAATTATTTTCGTCAGTTTACTCGAATTACGTTAGTAGGTTTCATTACGTTATAATTGTTATTTTTGAATTTTATACCTTTCCCCACACACACAAAATTTCTAGATTCGCCTCAGATAAAATTTGAAGCTTTTAAACAATCAGAAACAAATTAAATAAAAGAAAATAGTTCACTGTGCCCACTATTTAACAACCGTCATTTTATACAAAACACAATCTAAAGCTCGAAATAAAACTTTATATTCAGCCTTTTTTTAATCATACACAAAATATCCTCAAATCAAACTGAATCCTGTGTTTTATTCATTAACATTTTGTTTAAGTTATGGATTTATTTGATAATTTTTTTTCAGCAAACTTAAGTTTTATAAAAGTGAATCAAATTTGTGAGTTCGAAACAATATTGCCAATTTTAAAACAAACATAATACCAAAATGCATATATTAAATAAATTATAGGAAATATGCAAGTAACCTTTGAATTTTTACCATTTTCTTTCATATAAATACATACTATGTCTCTTTTCATTTAACGACTTTTGTATTAGTTTTTTTTTTTTATAAAATCAATACTCAAGTTGGAAACTTTCTTACTTTTCACTTACAATCACATAAAACACTATTCAATTTTAACTTAGACCTTTTTTACTTGATGAATGTTTATTTCAGTTTTAATGAAATATATTAACTAATATAGTGAGTTTTTGTATGAAAATAGCAAATTAAAAAAATCGAAAAACATTAAATACTCTTTGTAAAAACAGTAAAAATTATCAAACTTTTCACTGTGCAATATGATTTCAGCTTAAGAGCCAAAAAAATAATAATAAAAATATCTGAAAAGACCCAAAAAAAAAGAAATGTGTGTCATTGCAAACTCCTACTAATATCGATATGTCTTCATAATTTCTAAACTGATGAATAAGTAAAGAAATACTCAAAAAGAAATTTGTTTGGTAGAATTTTTATAGCCTCTCTTCAGTTTTAAAAAAAACTGAACAGGCAAAAAAAATTGGAGGCGCCGGGTATCGATCCCGGTACCTCTCGCATGCTAAGCGAGCGCTCTACCATCTGAGCTACGCCCCCTTCACCATTTAAGGGTTTAGAAAAGTCGAAATTATAAATATAAAGTTTAGAACAAATTTCTGTTCAACAATTTAGATTGAAGAATCAAAATCCATAACAAGAATAGTTATTAACAAAAAAAAGCTAATTGAATGTTAAATTGGAATAAATTATAGTATTTAACAAATTTGGGGACGAATTTACGTATCGTTCTTTGGCTGTGTTTAAACCGATATATTAGTTGTTAACAAAACATTTTATGCAGCCGGAAGTCTTCACAACCAAAAAAGCCACTAACAACAACTATTTTTTGAATTAAATGTTATCGTTATGCAAATAAAAATCGGTTATTCAATCTAATTACTTTGATGTTATTCATAAAAGATTATATATTTATTTTACTTTGCGTGAAGAAATATTAAAGCAGAAGAACGAATAGGATCTACATAGAATCATTTAATTATTTTAAAGAAGTGTAAAGTAACCATGTATCGTATTTCAATAATATTTTGTTGGTTCATCATAGCTTTTCTGTTTCTTCTACTTCCAGGTAACTATATTTGAAATTATTTTTGTTATATCCTTATATCATACAGTAAATTACTTTATAATATTCGTTAGGCTTTTTTATTTTAATATCTGAAGGTGCGCTGCAATAGTTTTGTGAGGTTGAAGTTATGTAGTAGATTTTAACAGTTGGAAATGTCTGATGGAATCTTTGGGCTGCCGGGGTTAAAATCAGTATATATATATATATGTATGTGTGTGTACATATACTTTAAGTTATAAATCTTGTATAATATGGCAGTTATGCATTTTATGTTTTCAATCAATCAATTCAGTACAAAAAAATAAAGCATTTTAAATTTTTCCCTTACTCTTATCAGGATTTTAAGATTTTTTTAAGAATTTACAATGAATGATCTACAAAAATAATTCTAACTGACCACTGTCACAATCCACATGATGGTGTCACGCAGTTCACCTATTCCTATTTCCAAATTTTGTTTTCAGTTACTTTAGCCTCAATTGAGCATGTGAAATTATCAGATGCACAAGGTTCCGTCTTGATGCTGCAGTTTGTGGTTTCTTAAGAAAAACCGGTTTCTTTAAACCGGTCAAAACTTAACCAAGGTAAATTTTAATTTCACGGTACTGCTTGGCGCGGCTCCAGAAACAACAACAACTTGGCGAAACTCGCGTGTTTCCGCATTGCCAGATTCCTTTCCGCCGATGCAGTAACCCTAGTTACTTTTGAAAAAAAACAGACTCAGGGTTTTGGTTTGCTTTGGGCAACACAAAACAAACTTTACACTACACAATGGGCTAGTAGTGGCAATCCAGTTTAGTTTCGTTTGAATTTTCGTAGGACTAGAGCTACACGAGTGGCAATCCAGTTTAGTTTAGTTTGAATATCGTCGCACTAGAGCTACACGAGTGGCAATCCAGTTTAGTTTAGTTTGAATTATTGTCGCACTAGAACTACACGAATGAGTGGCAATCCAGTACGCACACGTTTGGGGGTACGGGCAATTATTTTTTCCCTAAAAAAACATCAGTATCCAACATGGGGCAGTATTGTAGGGCCCATTGAAAGCCTAAATACTCGTTTGGGGTCCCGGGCAATTTTGTTTTCTCTAAAAAAACATCAGTATCCAACATGGGGCAGTATTGTAGGGCCCGTTGAAAGCCTAAATACTCGTTTGGGGCCCCGGGCAGTTTTGTTTTACGAAGCAAAACAAAAAAATTAAACTAAAAAAATTTAGTTTTATTCTTTCAAAACTGAATGACAGCTAGCTGTCCAGCCATTTTCAAACCGATAAAAAATTTATAATTTAAATACGCACCATCCATAATAATCGGATGTTCAAAAGCCAAACGTAACCCCAAACGTAATGACGATAGAACAAAAAGAAATTTAATAGAATAAAAATAATTCCGTGCGCACAACATCTGCGCAACCTAAATTCCACGCAAGTATTACCAGCGCCGGCGATTGGTCAAAAACTAATTTAGAACAAATAAATCCCACGCGCATAACATCCGCGCTTATAACCAGCGCCACCTAGCCACAACAAAGACGCCACAACGCATTTCACCAGAAAATGCCGCACCACCAAAAATAATTGTTTATCGCTCCCTACAAAAGCGCCAAATCCCTTGGCGACAGAAGTACCGTCAAATTAAAATTAACCTTAACCAATTTCATTAGTGTTATTTAAATATGTTGGGTGTAACCGAATGTTGAAAAATGAGGTTTTAAAGAAACCAGTTTTCCCTTCAAAAACTCTAGCATCAATGTGGAAAGTTTGTAATGGTGTGGAGTGAATTTATGTTGAAGGGGCGGGAGGTTTTTTAAGATGAGACAATATCTGCATTGTACTTAAGTTTTTTTTAAAAAACAACAATTTGTTGCAACATTTCTATGCATGTCTCCAAATCCTCGAATTCGTGGTAAAACTTTAAGGTGATGGAATGGTAGGCATTCGGTCTGGATTTAGATTAAATAGAGGTGTTAACTTGTAAATTTGAAGCAAATATTTCACCATAAAAGAGTTAAAACGGGAATATGGGAAGTTTGGTATGAAATGGAACCAAGAGTGCTACTAAATCTTTTAAATTCACCGGATATCGTGTTTTTTAAATTTATCTTATCAAAGTATATGCAATTCAAGCAATAAAAGTTGAAATTAAGCCAGTAAATGTGCATTAAATTATTTGAGAGTATTTTTGAGACAGATTTTTTGGGTACTTTTTACAATTAATTCAAATAAAATTTATTATTTGTTTTCTTTGTGATTCATAATATTTTTAAATATTTATAATTGCCTGATCCTTACTACCACAAAATTTTTCAACAAAACCTTTTCAGTAAAATTTTGTGATTCAAAATGTCTTTTGTCTAAACTTTTGAGACAGACTATATACGTGTGGTTTTAGCCTGTATTGTGGGGGCACAGTTTTATATGTTATCATGTTATATTTTCATGTTTTATAAGGTCAGTACTGTTTTAATGAACTTAACTTTAAATGCTGTAGGTGTTATATATGTTCCTGTGAAGTTGTGATTCGGTCAATACTTCTAATAACCGATCAATACTCAATTGATCAATTATCTTTAAACAGTTAACCTAGTCTGAAAGTACTGTAAAATCTGGATTATTTGGAATGGTTGGGCAAAAAGACACTTCAGTTAAACAAGTTGTTTCTACTTGTGTTAACACGTAAAATTCAGTTGGCAATTATACCTGTAATTAAAATTATGATAAAAATGCAGAAATAAGTTTTGTTAGTTCATAGGTTCTTAATAGATTAAGAAGAAATAGTAAGTTTTTTGCATGTGAAGCCTTGCATTGTTCTAGGACTGGAGGTAACAGTCCCTTGCAAAAGGTTCCTACAGGGCGATTCTTTCTTTACGTGTGTTACTTTTACACGTTTTTTCGATTTTAAGGTATTTTTTAGCAAACTTGTTATTTTATTTTAAGTTTTTTAGTCTTGGAAGTTAAAGTTTCATGCCTTATAAGTTTCCAAAATAAAAATAAATGCAAATCAATTTATGGATGAGTGTGAAAATATAATAAATCTTAAAATTTCATTACGTGTGTTACCTTTTATATCGAATGATATTTGAAAGTTTAAAAACAGTCTTATTTCTGTGAATTATGAATGAATTATGTTATAAAATTTTTTTCACTGAGAGATAGATTATAACCCTTGTTTATGGTACCATTCATTTATTTTTTTTCGCTTAATAATATTTAGTAATTTGCTAATATTAGCGCGTTACGTGTGTTACCAGAAAGTTACGTGTGTTAGCCAGTGTGAATTCTTATTAAATAATTTCAAATGCTTCACCAAAAAACGTGTTAAACATTAACAACTTATTTGAATTAAAGATGGCTTAAGAAGAAGTTATATCAGGATGACAATATTTAGAGAATATTGACTGTTAGAGTGCCACATTTTTTAAACAGTTTTCCACACTTTAATCATGTGCGTGGAACTTATGCTTTTAGAGGGTTGGACATTTTGCTATGGGTTTACATTACATTTGCAATTAGAACATCAATATCGTTTTTATTTTTGTGAAAAACTATTGTGTTGGTCATAAGTTATTTGGCAACTTTAGCAAAGCCTTCAGAATTCTGAATCACTATTCCACTGTCCCCTTGAGCTTGGATTCTTTTGACCCTTGTGTGTTCTTGAAAATTGGACTAGTTCTCAGTGATATTTTCACGTAGTTCATCAGCACACTTAGTGCTGTGTCTTCCAACACTTGGAGTCAAGATTTTTTTATACCAGAGGCACATAAATCTTTTTCCCACTATGGATTGTCCCAAAACAGGTTAAAATCTTTTACTTTCAGAATCAAATGTTAGTGGTATATGCATTTATGTATTGGTCCATAGGTGTATCCTTCAACAAAATATATTTTTTGAGAGCAGGGAGTAAAATTTAGCAAACACTTTGTTGCAAAAACTTCTCTAAGAAGCATGTTTAGATAGCATTTTTTTACCTGTATTCTTCAAATTAATCCAAATAACCATCTCATATTTTAAACCAGGCATTCTGTATACAATATCACTTCTAAAGTATAAATCGGTAACCATCGATTTTAATTCATCTGAAATAGTTTGAGAAGAAGGTTTGATATCATTTTCCATTTTTTTTCCAAATTTTTCAAGCGTGTATCTCAATACAAGTCCTACACATTTTCATAATCCATATATAATCCATAATAAGCAAATTTTTTTTAACAAATTGATGGTGGCAGAAATTTCAAAGATTTTCGCACTGCTTTTCCTAATGATTAAGGTCTTAAATAGCGTTGTTTCTTTTCTTCGCGTTTGTACATAGTTCTCATCATTATTTAATCCAATAATTTATCCTTTTACTGTATCGTCTTTTTTACGGTTAAATTTTCACAACTGTTTCGCGACTTTATATTATGCTGCTTCTCTTTTCAATAACAGTAATTTCCTTCACTCTCTCTTTCTTAATGATTCGATTCCTTTATTTTCATGTTCTTAGAATGCCAGATCATTTGCCTGTTTCCTTTAACTCCATAATTCTATTCTTTCATATCCAGTTAACAGCATTTTTTTTTTAAGCTTTATCCATGAATTAATTTTTTTAAACTAATTCTAAATAAAATATAACAATCTGTCCAATTCTTAAATAATTAGCAAGAAATATAAATTTTGTTGCTCTGTAGCAATAGTAAAATAATTCTTATAAATTCACCGACTCAAAACAGAATGCAGACATTTCGTTACGTGTGTTACCTTATTTAAATTTATATTCCCAACGGATAATTGTTGAATATGAAACGATTTTGTAGTTATCTTTTTAACTTCTGACCTAGTTAATTTATAAAATATCGTTTTGTAATTTATATTCTCTTTAAATAACTAACTAAATGAAAAAATTAGAAGTTTCGTTATGTGTGTTACTCTCCAAATAGATAATTTTTTAAAAAAGCATTTTACAGAGCAAAATTATTTTTAGATCAAATTTCAACGGTTATTTTTATCTAAGGAAACATTCTTAAATAGTATTAATTTCCTTAGTATTAAAAAATTATTTTTAATGTTCTTTAATGCGTTTAGATATGCCATAAAAATACCCTTACCAAAACATAAAAATAGTACAATCTGACATGTTCCAAATATTGTTAAAATTTCAATAAATTTGCTTTATAATTATAAAAACTATTACCATTTATAAAAAAGTATGATGATTGAGAATTCAGAAATATATAACAATTTGGACTTTTTTTAAAAACAAATTTGAACTTGGAGACATTAAGGACCACTTTTCGTGGAATTGCCCTACAGTATTTTTCTTAAACAAATAAAATGAGCAGAAAATGATACATTAGGACTTTAATTACAAATCTCAAACCCCACACAGAATTTTGTAAAAAAAAGTTGCTAAATTACTATAAAATAAAGAAATTATAAAATTTATATGGTAAATCCAAATGACTGAAAACATCACATAGTGACATACTACATTCTCTATTTTGAACAGTCCAGTGAGGCTTAAATTTGGGCGAAGTTTTCCAATGCACTTGGATGAATGTAACAAAAATTGAATATTGTTTTGGATGACCAATGGTTATTTATCAATTTTAAGGCTTTTTGAGCAGTTACACTTTAAATACTCAAAAAGTATTCAAATCCTGCTCACATTTGAATCTAGGAGATTTTTGCTTTGTTGAATTTATTAAATAGATAATAAAAAAAGTGTTGAATGACCCTATTGAAGTATAACATTTAATCTACATATATATAAAAGGCAAAGTCCTGACTCACTGACTGACTGAGTCGCGTATCAACGACCAAACTACTGGAGGTACAGCTACCAAATCTTAGGAGAATATTCTTTTTATATTGAAGGCGCCATTTCAAAAATGATTTTTCAAATTTTGAACTCAAACGGGTTAAGAGGGCAGAACGTGAGCCGATTTCTCCATAGGATCTCCATTCAGCAGAAAAAAATTTCAACGAGTTCCGCGCTGGCAAAATTAAGTATAATTACGTATAAACACGCAAGCTTAATTTGCAGGATTGTTATTTGAATATCATTATTTCATTTTATTGATTTAAAATCTTTATTTTGTTCACTAGCGATATTTGGCGAGCTTGAAAATTTAACGTGGGGTTGCTATACCTAACAAGTTGAATGAAATATGAAGTGGAATGTTTACCACATTTAGGCATTTTAGTTGCTTAGCAGCATAACACAATCGCCAATTCGAAAATGGGCATTTATCATAGCTGTTTGGAAGTTCCCTTTTTTTTTATCCTTAATTGTATCCTGGGCCAGGTTTTTCTGTTTATGAAGCTGGCAATTTTAACGGGGACCTATGGGAAAGCCCTCAAACTCCTGGTGGGGCCTGGATGCAATAGGAAATCATCTTTTTTCATTAACAGGATCGATTGACATAAAATAAAAGTTTACATAAAAAGCAAATCACCATTATGAAGGGTACACCCGTGAAAAGCCGGGTCTTTAAAACTAGTAATTTATAAATGGATCATGATTCATTTAAGGATAGTATTTTAATTAGTTTAAATAAAACATTATTAACAAAAAAAATAGTTTCCAGAACAAGTCACAAATCTTATCTGGCTGGCCAGACGGAAATACTAATTAATGTTATGAAAATAGAGAATTACAGCTCTAAAAGATTATTTATTATGACACACAGCCTAACAATAATTATGCAAATTAGCAAAATTGTACTTTGATATTTTTTATTGTCACTCTGCCCTCTTCTTTTATTTGTTTATAATTTTTTTAGGTTTAAATGGATTTCAAGAAAGTATTATTTTTAACCTAAGAACCAATGAAACTACAAAAATTCTTACAATGCTTGGAAATACTACATATGTGATCAATTCTGTGAATGTTCCTGTTCGTGCATCAGTACTCATCTTTCAAGCTCATAGCCAAATGGAAGAATTGACGATGTCCGAACAACCTGAGGCTTTAATACATTCTAAAGTTACAGGAAAGAATATTGGATTGGCTGTCAAACTGCAAAGTTTTGAATCCACGAAATCTGTATGGCTAACAAACAAGAGTGAAAGGAAAATAAGCGCATTATTGTCAATTACAACCATGGATCCAATGGGTAATTAATTTATAATTTAGTTATTTAAGTTTTTTGTGTTACAATAATGCCTTTGAATTATTAGGTAACATATGAATATTATTTTTTTGCTTCAACTTCACATATTTAAAAACGAGTGTTTATTAAACCATATCTTTATATTTTTTAATATATACCTATATTTTACATCTTGATTTGATTTCTCATTTAGAAAGTCTCTATAGACAGCAAGAAATATTAACAATTTGAATCAATTAATTTAAAATAGTTTTATTGTTTAAACAAACCTAACGGTTCTAACAAATAAAATAAATACTGAGTATATTTTTAATCAGTTTTATATTTACTGGGTGTAATATCACATTAGTTTATTGGAAGTAACTTTTTGCATTATTTTTAACAAGCAAATATAAGGATCAATAACCAACAAATATAGTGATTGTTTTATTAACTGACAAAATGATTTCACTTTTGCTCAGTAAAAGTGTGTACCCCTGCAGCACTGAAGTATATGGGTCTGATAAGGAAATTACACCCTTTACAATTTTAATAATTTCACAATTTTAATAATCACCTTGATCTGAAAAATGTCTAAAAAGATAGCCCTTTTAAGGAAATATTTCCCCTCCAAAGAAGCTAAACTTATGTAAAAGACTTAACATTTATCTGAATATATTAGATATAAGCATTTAAGAAATAATCAGTTCTTGTGGTTAATTTTATTTATGCAATCTTTGTTTTTGTATGAAAATTAACAATTTTTCTTTGTCATTTAAATATAAAATATATTTCATACAAACTCTAATTTAAAGAGTTGATTAAAAAACATCCATTATGATTATTGATAGAGTTGCTCATTTTCTGAGCTTGCATCAGTTATATTTACATGGTTTTATTAAAATCAGTTTTGTTTAAAAAAAAAAAACCTTGTATATACATATAAGCAACTATCTCATATAAATTTGTAGAAAATGCAGCTATTTTTAAGAAAGTTCTTAACTTTATTAGTATTATAAAGTTTCTTTGCCAAGAAGCAGAAGCTGAGGTTTCCGTTCACAAATTGAGCAGTCCATCTACAAAATGATAAGCTACTAATAATTTAAACTAAAGAAACATATAATAAATGACATTACAAATAGAGAATATGATTATAGAGCCTGGCGTCCTTTAATTAGGACATGTGTTAATTGCTTTACTAACTGACTAAGTGCCACAAAATTTATGTTTGAGTTATTTACACCTAATATAGCATAATTAATCACTCAAAATTTTTTAATCAACTGAACTAAAAATTCATGGGCAAAAGCATAATAAGTACATCATGGTAAACGTCTTAACACCGTATAAGATATAGTTGCATTAATTTCTTGCTCATGTGTGTTGGCCACTTTACTTGACCATGCTCTAAAATTTCGGGAATTGTAACCATAAGCCTGTGTAATTAGTAGGAATTTAATCCAACTGTACCAAACCAACCTTATTAATCTAATAGAATAATCATCTCCAACGCTATGTGTAACTGATACGTGACATATAAAAGCTCAACTTGGAGTATTTAGCTGCTGCATAAGTGCCATAAAAATAGCGTAATCAAACTTTACCAACACGATTCGATAGCTATTCGTCCACTCAGAATTTTTTATCTTAAAATTGCTCCAGCGACATACTTTATTATAGTGTGATTCATAGTGACCAAAGGAACCTAGTGCTCTGGTGTTCTGCCTGTATTTTGCCAACAGCTCAGGAGAAATTAATTAAGTCTTATTCATGGTAATGGTGCAGGGACAAAAACACAGTAAAATTGCATATTTATCCATGTGAACAGTTCCATAAAGTAGATGATTTCAAAAATTACTGTTTCATGTTCTTCTAGCCACTTGTTAAAACTATTTTATGTACTTACTTTTTTAGGTATATACATAATTCTAAGTTATTAAAAATACATCTTCTGTTACAAAAAATTAATTGTATATTATTTTAGGTCCTATTCCTGGTGGATGCAATATGGAGTTTCCTACTGAAATTGCACCATATTTAAGATTAAAAAGTGACACCATGCATACCTATGTAGAGTATCAGCATGCCAGTTTTGGTTATCAGAGAAATAAGCCTTCACCTAAATGCAGCCTTTCCCAGCCTTATGTAACCTATGAGGTTTATGTTCTTTTCCTTGAAGAAAATAACTTTGGGGAAGAAGAATATTTAAAAAAACTTTCTTATATGAGTAGCTTATCACAACTAAAAGAATTTTCTTCAAAAGTATGTTTTCTTTTTTTTTACCTTTCAAATTTTCCATTTAAAAATTATTGAATGTCACAATTAAATAGTGTAACTTTATAATATTTTATTCGAGTGTTAAATTTATTTTTGTTTGTCAAAAATTAGAGAATATTGTTTTGTATGTCTTAAAGAAATTACGAAATCAGAGCCAAAATAATTTTCCTAATATGTTGTCTTCTCCATAGGTCATAGATTTAATTAATTTTATTATTTTTTGTTGTTCACTACTTTTATTATTGTTTTTTTATTACAGTAGATACCCTTTAAACCAACTTAAATGGGACTGAAGGTAAACTGGTTAAGCAAAAGTTCAGCTAAACTGGAGAAGTAAAATAAATTAAGCTTTTAGATGCTCTTTTAATTGCACATTTCCACATGGATTATATTTGCCCTCCATTAAATACACATTTAAAATAATGCATCATTTTATTCAATGTACATTTAAGCATTAAAAGTTGCATACCACTAAAAAAACAACAGTGTTCTTAATTTTTATTGTAGCCTAGAAGTTTGGCAACTTGCCACATAGTTCCGCCATTTTTTTTATCAACATCACACGGGAATCAATAACAAGAATGTGTTTTTTTAGCTATTTTTTATATTTTAGGAATTAAAAAAGAATTGGCCAGTTAAGGCAGCGATCCGATGAAGCAGGGTCCGGTTAACAGGATGCCTTCCGTATTTAATTTTCAAAATGTTTTTTTTAATAACCCAAACCCATAGGAAAAGATTTAACTGCAATAACTATAAATCTATATATTACCTATAACATTTTATTGTATACTCTAAAATTTCAGGCTATGTCGTACTCTTTACACCCAGACACTAGATATTCTTTTCTGATGTATCCAAACTTAGGAGTTGTTTATAACGTCATAGCTAAATACACCATAGACGGTAAAGTAAAAGAAGCTGCATACATCCCCATTGTTTCGTATGGGTGTTCCTCCTTAGACTTTACTGAGTATGGTTGTCGTATACAATGTAAGTAATTTTGTTTCAGACATCTAAACTAATCTTTTTGTTATTATTATTTACCCTCTAGAGAAATAAGCAGGTTGGCCAAAATATGTACTTGTTTTCACTGCATGATATTTAAATTTACAAATACTTAATTATAATTGCTTATAGTTTTTAAACTTTATATTTATAGTGAAGTTATTGAAAAACTCCTCAATAATTTAAATTTAAAATCTTAATGAAATTAACATATTTGTAAGGATGTGCTTGTGGAAAACTAACAGTCATCAGATGGTTTATATACTGTTATTGTTATCTGTTTTAGATAAGTTAACTTTATTATTATATACGTTTATTTAGATCTACCAACTCTTGCAGACTTTTGACTTGTAATAATTTTACTCTTATCTTAATTTTACCCAGCAATAGTATTTGTGTTACTATGTAATGAAATTTTTCTCAACTATTTTTTTCTTTGGCACATTATAGTGAATACTATTTGATGCTTGTGTAATCCAAATGTAGTAATAGCGGGGCCGCCGCGATTAGTACACAGCAGCTACACTGCTTATCGGGCCCGGTACTGAATTGTGATGACTCATCCTACGCGATGGGGGAGAAAACGAAACTTGCGTTCAGACGTTCGAGAGAGTTTCCGCTCCGTTTTCAGAACGAACTTTTCTTACTTAAAAGATGCCGAATTTTAAAGTTTACTTGGGTGTGGAAACTATTTTAGATTTTCTTTGGGGTTGATTTTTGGTTGTTTAATATAATGAAATAGAACCACGGGATAATTAAATTTCACATTACAATGCATTAATAAAATATAAATAGGTCTTAATTTTTTTCAAAGAAAAGATTATAGATTATTTAACTCAGGTCTATTGACTCTGGCAGTTAATATTGTATTTCTTTCCATGTAAACTTTCGAACTAACTTCTTCAAAATTATGAATTATTTTAAATTAACTATATTTTAATATAGCAAATTTTTCAGTTTTTAAATTTGTATAATTATTTACAGGTACATTTAATTTTTCAGTAGTAATGGTTAATTAACAACTAAAAAACTATGCAATGCAATTTTTATAGTAATAATAAAATATATTATTTAATAAATAAAGCACATAGATTGAAACAAAATTTATTAACATAAAAACTTTTTTTCGAGATAATTAGAATAAACACTCATTTTATATTTCCGATAAACTAGATAAGAGATTAATACATTTTCTTATCAAGAAACAAAATAAACCATGAATTTTGACATAGATAAAAAAGATTGAAGAATAACTTCTCAGAAACTAAGTAATCATTTTCAGCATTAGCATAGTAGTTTGAAAAAATATTAGGAAGGAACTTATTAATACATAAATCAAATTTTACACAATGGCAGAGCTTGCACTTTTCTTGCACAATAAATATCTAACTTCTATCTTTTAATTACTAGTTGTTTAATTACTGTCTGTGAAATCTATAGTTAACAGCAGCTACAAGGGAAAAAAAAGAAATTGTAAGTTTTCAGTAACATGTGATTAACAATATGTTAATATCAGTTAAATTGCCACAGAGAGTGGCCTTTTAAATTAGCGCTTTCCAAATACTAAATTATGTATTTGTTTTTCTGAAATCTTAAAAACCATCACTTCCTTTATTGAGTTTAATTGAATAACAAGCTGTAACAAAATATTAAAAATTTTGAAAAGGTATGCAACATCAACTATAAAATTACTTGGTTTGGGCTTATTTATATGAAAGTCAGATAAACTGAATTCCTTTCTACTGTTCTAGCATAACTAGGGTAGAGATTTACTGTACGGTCCCCCTTGGCGAACTTTCCAAAATCACGCCAAAAGTCAGTCTTTTGGCAACTTTTTTTTAAAAAAAACTACTAGGAATATTTCTTATGAAAACTCAACCAACGGTCCGATAGGGTTGCCGGAAAACGTCATCGGTGCGAAGTCATAGAATTCAAATCTTCAGTTGAAGTCAGACAGGTTGCCAGAAAAAATTATTTATCGCCAAATCAGAAAAAATCGCGCCAAGGGGGACCATACAGTAAATCTGATCCAGATTTGTTTCAGTGATCAACTTTTCGAATCCTTAAGTTTTCACAAATCATATTTTATTTAATTTGTTTGAAAAACTATAAAATATTAAACAGAAACAATTTGCAAAATTTGTATACCGATGTAGTTGAATAACTAATCTGTACTGCGAAATGCAGTAGATCTGGTCACCATATACTATTCCAACTCACTGTCTCACAAAAGTGTTTATGTATAGACAAGTATATTTTCCTTTGCTAATACACTAATTTTATATGTTGGAAAAACTAAATTATGTTTCACAAATGTTTTTAAAAACAAACAAAGGCGCGTTTACTTGTCACTCTACAAAATTACAAAACGAAACAAGAATACATTTTAGCAGCAACGTGTAACAAGACATAAAACTATTTAAACATTAATAAAAATGGCAAAACTTACCTGAATCACGTTTATTATGTCGTTATCAATCAATCCTCCTACGATATCTAGTAAAATATAAATTCAAGACGAAATTAAGCGACTAAACTCCCAAATAAGTTCTTTAAAAAGCAATTATCAAACATAAACACACACGTGTAAACATTCAACAGCCATCGCGTAGCGACAAGATCGGTAAAGCGCCATCTGGTTGTACCGGGCCCGATAAGCAGTGTAGCTGCTGTGTACTATTTGCGGCGGCCCCGGTAATAGTGCTTAAGATTTACTTTTTAAAAATTCTTATTGACTGTTTTTGTTTTACATTTGAGATATATCCAATTTTTAGATTCTACGATAGGCAAGATATTCCTTTTTTCACTGTCAATATATGCCTTCCTTGTAGCATTCTTTGGTTATTCATTTGTTGGACCTGGTAAGTGTATGCTTTCATTGTGATAAATTTAATGTAGTATCTAAATTCAGTTTAGTATTTTTAAGTATCGTATAAATGCGAAAGTATGATATGCAGTATGGTGGGTTGTGGAAAAAAAAGGGTTTTTTTTACATCAATTAATAATAATTCAAAAAGTGCCATAGTTTTCAGTCCAATAAATGAATATTTTATGCTGCTCTCAAAGGTTTAAAATCCTGAAAAATTTCCATCTTCCCCATCCCTTTTAGCTTCCACATTATAATTATAATGAAAAAGTGTAAGGTTATAAATAATTTTTGTGTCTGTCACTGTGAGCCCGTCACCAACTTTCTGAGTCTGAACCGCTAAGGCTATACAAAAGTGGTGTGTCCAATTCTAGCACAAAAGGTTAGTTTAGGCTCCATTAAATTAGTTTCTTTAAATTCGGAACAATTTTAATTGAAGGTGATTCAAATCCTTTACACCAGTGGTTCCCAACCTTTTCTGGACCATCGCCTCGTATTTTAGGTTTATTATTAACATCCATCCTATTTTTATTATTTATTAACATCCATCGCCCCTTTTTAATTTTCATGTTATGTCTAATCATAATTTCAATTAAAGTGTAACTATAAAACAGTTTTATAACACTTACTACCGTTTATAAAAACAACCAAAGAAGCTTTATCTGGTCACTTTTATATAAAATAGAAAAAACATAAACATATTTTTAAAGAACAAAAGTGAAATAATTAACTAAGATATTTTTACTGGTTTTTAGAAAATTTAAGAGATTTTAAAGTAAAAATTGGCTAGTTTGGTTATGGTTGGACAATGGTTTTACTGTACAAAGGTATAACATTATTTTAATTTTCCCCCTTTGCATCGCCCCCTGATCGCCCCTCAAGTATTTTTTGCCCCCTTGATAACACAAATAGCCCACTTGGGGGCGATCGCCCCCAGGTTGAGAACCGCTGCTTTAGACAGTAGATTTTAAGTTTTTCTGTATTTAAGTGTATTGCCAACCATTTTTAATCTAAATACTAATATTGTTTACAATTTTAGATGTGTTTTTCTTTGGTCTATTGGCTTCGTTTTTGATTGGACTTATACTTCTTGGAAAGTATGTCAATTTATCAAAACAAAGTAAGTAAAACTCGCCTAAAAATTTTCGTTTTTATCAGCCAAATTTCTTTGCTTACATGTTTTGTAAAAATCAATGAATTATTAGGAGAGGAACTAGCAAGATAAAAAAATTCTTTATCATTTAATTATTTATTTATTCCTTTCCCAATACTTTTATTCGTATTCTTATCAAGCAAAACTCTTTTTCTAGATATGTAATATTTATATTTAATTTATGTGCTACAGTGGCCCTGTGTTAAAGAATAATGCAGTTAGGATACTTTGGCAGCTTCTGTACTCGTGTTAACCACCGTATAAACAAATTGTGCTGTAAAAAATTCAAACCAAATATATAATGTTGTGTATGTGTAGCTGGTGCAAATCTGTCATCCTTGAAAGCCCAAATGCTGTGTACAAAGTCACTGTAAGATTATATTGAGTGCCAGCTCATGTATCGACTTCAAAATCACAATCTTTCTTACGAATAGCTTTCATGTAGCGTTGTTTAAAAAAATATATATAATTAATTTAGGAATTATATATTTTTTAAATATTCCTAAATATATACTTAGAGATATGTATATGGTGTTCAACACCAATAAATTGTTATAAAAATCTGTTGTCTTTTTATATAAGTATTCAAATTTGTTTTTGTTTTAGATATTGCAGAGCTCTCAATTGTTATTGGACTTTTGGGAGGATCTTTTTTTCTCTTTCTTTGGCTGTGGCTGCATAACATAGTTATACTTTTGCTTTTAATTGGTCTTGTGTTTGGGTTTTTGCTTACTGCAGCCATTTTTTACACACCCTTAGGTAAGTATAAATTTTACTCTTAGATTTTATATGTTTTATTCTGACTTTTCAGCCAAACCAGGTTGTGTAGCTGTTTTTAGATTTCTGCATAGTCATTATCCTAATTCATCACTGGAATCTCTTGACTGTTATTCACATACACATTTTTGAAATGGTTTAAGTCATCTTACAAATAGACTAGCTAGAAAGTTTAATAATCGATATTTATTATTGTTTTAAAAACTCAGCTGTGAAGTCCAGTGACTTAAGAGAGCTACAGTAGCAATTTGACTTACCAGAACATATTTTTGCTCGACATATTCCTAGCCGCTGGCTATCTGTTGAAGGGTCAGTAGTACGATTTGTTGAACAATTTCAAGCTCTTGAGAAGTTTTTTGGGCTACCAGTATCAGGAAAAGCATCAACCCGTCATAATGGGATTAAAAAAGTCCTTTAGACAGATAAAAGTATTTTAGCAAAGGCCTTGTTCTTGCAAAATGTTTGCCCCTTATTTACAAATTTCTTAAGGGTGTTTCAAACAAATGAACCCTTTAATTCTAAACCTTTATGATGAAATGGTTAAAGTCGTTAAAGCAGTAATGGGGCGATTTCTCATTTTGAGTTCCTTTACCAATAAAACTGGATTGCAACTTAAAAAGTTTGATGTAGATGATGGTAAGCACTGGAAAAATCAACCAGAAGTAGGTTTGGATACTGAAAAAGAATTAGAAAAATTAGATGAAAACAGTAAAAAAACCTTTATTTTTGGAGTTAGATCTTTTTACATATCGACAGTCAAGTATATGTTAAAAATCCTACCCGTAGACAATAAATTTTTAGAGCAGTTAAAATTCATACAGCCCCTTTTTATAAAAGAAGACTCGTCCTTAACAGGCATTAAAGCCATTGCCAGATATCTGCCTCTTGTTATACCGGATTCATCAGTTTCATCTTTGGCGGATGAGTGGATTGTGCTTCAAAGTGAAAATTTTGTATTTGACACCCCAGAAAAATTAAAAACTGAAGGTTCGAACATAGTTAGCTTCTGGAACTCTGTGTTTTCCATGAAAAAAAAACGATGGAAGTGTTAAATTTCAACACCTGCCAACACACGTCAAGGCATTAATGTTATCGATTCCTCATGCGAATGCGGAGTGTGAGAGAGGTTTTAGTGTAAACAATAGACTCTTGACCAATCGTAGCAATATGTCGATTCTCACCATTAATAGACTCAGAAGCGTCAAATCCCACCTAGATAACTACAATAGTGTCATGGATGTCAATCAACGATTGGAAACTGAAAAAAAAAAGAATCGGAAGAAATAAGAAAACAAAGTGATACTACAGAACTTAAACTCAAGCAGGAGGAAAAGGAACTTAACACCAGGCTTGAAGCCTCTCAAAAAATGCTTCAAAATGCTCAAAATCTAATACAGCAAGGACTAAAAAGAAAAAACTTCGCTGACATAGAAAGCGGACAGGTTTGTTGGACGAGTCATCCCAAAAAATAAAAAACATACTGGAAACATTAGAAAAAAACAAGCAGATTCTCTTGCAAAAAAAAAGAAAAATTAAGTATAGTTATACAAAATTCATTTTAATTAGCGGTTATAATAAAAAAAATTTAAATGTCGGTTCTAATATTATAATTTGATTATTGCATCTTTTTATTGTGTTGTTCTTATGATAACTTGCGTTTAAACAAAACTAAATATTTAATAGAAGTTATATACTGCTCTGTAAAACAGATTTGTAACTCTGAAGTACAAATTTTCTGCTTCAAAAATGACATGTTGCACCTCTGAAAACCTAATTTGAAATAAAAATTTACTGCTCCAAAACTGAAATTTTATTGGTCCAGAATTTCTCCAAAACAGGTATGAAGCACTTGAAACCCTGTTATCTGAACCAGGAATATGTTTGATTTTTGTAGTAAACTGGGAAATGAATTCAAGGTTACATTGTTGATGAGGTGATAATTAAGCAGAATTTTTTGTTAATGCAAATGTTAAAGGTTTATGATCTATATGAATAATGAAATCACAACCCTCTAACATGTAACGAAAATGTTTTACCACAGAATACATTACAACTAAGTCCCGATCATATGTGATTAAGGTTCTTCTGCAGGCGTGAGTTAGCGTGGCTGAATAACACTTAGCAGTTTAGTTGTAACACTGCACCAACCGCGATGTTAGAATTGTTGACAAAAAGAGAAAGCTCTACCTGGGTTAACTAACTCGGCAGCATTTGAAAGGATTCTTTACATGCCTGAAAAGCATCCTTGGTTTCAGCTGTCCAGGATACAGCATAAGGATCTTTCTTAGTCTTTTCTTTGCATAAGTTGTAGAGAAGAATTTGAGCGGAAATATATTGTCACACTAGAACTACAGTAGGGCTATTGGTGATGGACATTGTAATTTAGACTCGCATAGAGCGGAGCACTTCAGCTGCGTTTTTTAGAAGCATTATAAAAGTTAATCATTGTAAGAAACTTATGCAAGAGTTGACCTATGCAACTCGCCTATTTTCTCTGGTAAATGGTAGTTTCAAAAACTTCTACTTCACTAGGCAAGGGATAAATATCCAAGTTAAAAGCATGATGCCAGAAATTCAAGCTTAGGGACAAAAAAATGTACTTATTTAGTAATACCATAACAGTCATTTGAACGCATAAACAATTTCGCTAAATGTTGTTGTTGCTCTTCATTTTCAAAAACAATGAATAAATCTTCTAAATATGCATAACAAAATTCAAAACACATGTACCAATATTCAAACAATGACTCTTTGCAGAACTCTAAAAACAGCTATACGGCCAGGTCTTCGAAAAGTCAGATTTCGCTTGACTGTTCGAAATTGTTACTACTTATTCCCAGTAATAAATTATTTTCATATGTTTTAATTTTTCGGCTTTCAGATTATATTGGTAGTGATATGGTGGTAAGCCTATCACTACCTACTAAAAAAACTAGATATGTAGCTTTTGTCTAAGCAGCTATCAAAACTTTAATTATATCAGGTGGTACTGTATTTCTCACCACAAGCTATATAAGCTATGTCCCTGGCTGTACAACTCTTTTCTTCTTAGTTTTTCCATGGCACACTAGTCAGGACCTTACTATCTAGTCGGCATGCACATCTTTTCGACTTTAGTTTTGTTTGTTACTAAGTTAATACAATTGTTAAGAATTTCTATATATATAAAGTTATTTTATGGTTGTTAGAATAAAAGTTGATTTTATATGAAACTTCTAACTTAAATAGAACATCTGAACCTGATAACAAATATACTTTGTATTTTACGCATTAACAAAATAACTGAACAAGTTGTAAATGAAGGTACTCTGCAATAGAAATTTTTAATGGGAAGCATGTGCATGTACAAGAATACTGGCTGAATATTCCAGGTTGACCATAATATTTCAAAGAATGCCCACCTATACTTAACATGAAACTAATAAACAAGGTTATATAGACTCCTACGAGATTTAGCCCAGCTCTTTACTTTTTATACTAAGATACAGTTATCGAAAAAATTAAAAGGGAGACAAGAACTAAAAAATGTTAGAAAATTCTTACATTTTATAAAAGTTATTTGAACATAAAAAATCATTTATTGCAATTTGATAGAATTGTTTATTTATCAATTTTTTAATTCTTCGCACTCAAATTTCTTTTTTTTTATCCATTAGGTAATTTGGAGATTTTTGTGAATCAAAGTAATTTTTGGGCTGTATTTATTGTTGGAGTAATAACAGTTTCTGCATTTTCTATTGCAATTCCAGCTGTGGTAAGATAGTTTAAATGTCAACTTATAAATTTAATTTTTCCTTGCTCTGTTCGCCTTAACAAAATTATTACACTCGGTTCTCTGCACTTCTGCAGCAAATTAACCTGAACTATGAACAAAACTTTTTTTTTCGACGGAAAATATCCTACAAATTTGTGTTTGGAGAATCATACTAAAAGACAACTCATTAAAGTTGAATAATTGTTTTTAATGTGGATTTCTTGTTGAGTGAAATACGATTCAAGTGCAACAAATACTGGATTGACAAGGAGACACATTGTAATAGTAACCAAATAATTTAAACTATTCAACAGACGTTAAAGAAATTCTGTTTGAAATAACAATATGATTATGATTAATAATGTTGAAAATGATTGATTAGTATAATGAACGTTCCTACTAGCCAATTCTAGCCTCTGACAAACAGATCAGTTCCTCAGAAATGCAGCAAATTTTCAAAACTTTTGTAGTGTCTGTGTGTCTGTTTATATGAATGAAATTTCAAATAACTTTCAGCATATCTTTAATTTATAATTTTTCGCCTTATTAGTTAGTGTACATGACAATTTTTTTTTCATTCTCTGGTGTCGAACCACACTCCCATAGAAACAAGATTTGGATTTTGTCCGATAGCAGAAGTGCTATACTACAGCATCTGTGCGATTGGCAAAGTGTGAGAGACAATATCAGAGTGTCCATACTTAACAAGTTAAAACGGCTGTCCTTATCTCATAAGATTCATTTGCAATGGATCCCTTCGCACGTAGATGTTGAGGGAAATGAGATTACAGACACTTTGCAAAGGCTGGTGCTGGCAAAGCCTCTCAGCTCCTCGAACCTTTTCCGAGATTCACTCTAAGATTAAACAATTGAAAAGGACCATTTGGATTGTTCCCCCAGTGCACCATTGGTATCAATGTTCCCTTCCTGGGAAGGATTTAACAAACAGGAACAAACTATTCTTGCCCACTTTCAAAGTGGCCACCTAAAGACAATGAAATTTATCCAGGACTTCTAAACTTGTGCCAACAGTTTTTCAGAGCAGGCGCAGGCCTGGGACTCTCCAAGCAGGATTTGGCCGACGACCTGTTTTTAGTTTTGGATTTTTTGAGGGTGTATGACATGGACCTGGTCTAGCACTGCTGACCTATGGGAGCATGCACAACAGAACCACACTAGACTGTTTACTTTTAATTAGCACAGATTGTTAATGACCAGCTCCCATATCTGATTTTTTTAAATTTATTTAAATTACACTAAATCGCAAGAAATGGCTAAAAACTCTTATTCCCATCGTGATTCTTTAAAACATCTTGTATTTGTAGCTGCTTAATTCAAAAAGTTGATGTTAGGTACACTGTTAAGTTCTTAAACCAATCGCTGTTATTATATTTTTTTTGTAAGGAAAAGGCTAAAATACTTGTCCAAATGTTGAACATACTCTGCTTTGCCTTGCTATTATTTCAATATAAAAAAAGTTCCAGCCATAACTTCAACTATTACTTAACCAAAATTAGACATTAATATAATGCATGTGCCTAAAAACTTAATTATTACTTTTTAAATTTTTTTGCATTTATTTTTAGATAATAATATTAGGTACATCTATAACTGGTCCGTATGCTATGCTTTTGTTCTATGATGACTTCATTGGAACAAGATTATCCTACATAGTATTAAATGTAATCAAAAGAGCTGTTTCACCCTCCAGTGATTTTGCATTTAATGATTATCCTTTTCAAGGCAAAGGTAAGTATTTTTAATTATATATACTTGACTATAAATGTTGTACTTTAACTAAAAACTTGCTAAAAAATTATATTTATAAATATTTTTGGCCAATTTTCATTATTAAGTGTTTAAGAAACCAATATACTTACTAACTTTACTAAAATATCTCATCACATATATACTTTCGTTTGTGAATTGATTAATTTTATTTACACGACTGTATTTTAATATATAGAATTACAGCAATTGGTTAATTTTGCTTTCTAAGAATTTAAATTAAAATCATGCATTTTTATTGTATTTTAAATTTTTTGTTGTTTTTGTGTTTCCCCAAGTCTGACTGTAAATAAACTTCTAACATGATGAACTCGATGTAACATAGTTTAAAAAGACAGCTGTGGCGCAACACAAAAAATAATTAACCGAAATGTGGGTGTGGGGTCCTAACACAGAGACACAAGTAGCATTTATATATGAAGAGTACAGGGGAAAACACCCGTCATTTGCATAGGAATCTGTCTCATCAGGCTTCCTTGACGATGATAGAGAGTCGTCGCCTAAACTGGTGTAAGGAAACCGGTTCCTTACTTGGATCTTCTTTCGTGGCAACCGTAATTCACGCCAGACTCGAGTCCTATGCTTGTAACGAGAGAGAAGTTAGGGAGAAACCGGTTTCCTGTCGCCAACGTCCGTTAAGCAGATCTGATTACAGGATGATTCCTGTGCAATCAAGGGGTTCTTACCTTGGACTCTTCATATGAGAGCACTAGTGGCTAAGATAGAGTTACAGTTAAGTTCAAACAGCCATAATTCCGACATACACCACAGTCTGAACACTAATCTGTTTCACTTAAAGTTAAATGTGAAGTTAAAATTTTAGAAAAATAAACTATTCTTTAATGTAAATAGTTATGTATAACTAATAAAATAGACTATTAGTTCATCTATGCCTGATATCTTTTATAAATTACCTTACTGGTCTTAATTGTCAGGCTTTTTAACTAAAATTTATTTTCAGACATACTTATGACAACTATATGGGGTGCTCTTTCCTTGATTTCAATGTTGCTGTGGTGTAAACAACTTTTTTATAATAGAAGCAGAGCATCATCTGCTAGTCTGAGCTTTTTAACTTACCCTGTTCAAAGAAACCGACTTAACACTTTGTATACACTTTCAGAAGATGTTACTTTTCAGCCTTTACTTAGAAATGGAAATACTACTGTTTATCGAACTTTTTCTTAAATTACTTGGTATTATGTATTTGTCTGTCATTCTTACCTAAATTTATTACTCTACAAAAAGCTTGATGCACTATTAAGTTAAAAAAAATAGCTGTTTGAGGTTTTTATGTATAAGGTAAACTTACTTATGTAAGAGTAATCGATAGTAAAAAGTCGCTTTTAAGTATTTAGGGGTATCTAGATTATTATCTATACTTGGTTTTATCTTGCAACTACTATTTTTTTTAAAATTTATACGAAAGATTAATTCAACAAATGGCAATTTGCAAATGAGTTACAACATTCTACTACTCTTCAAATTTTAGAATTCTATGCTTCTCACTTCTTTATATTCCTTTTCGCTAGAAATTGAAGCTACATAGGCTTCATAATACAACTAAACGATAATTTTAATCTTTCTAGTAAAACTTGAAGTATGGTCTCTAAGTATTGCAAAAGCACATTAGGGGACAAGGTACATTAGGAAATCTTGATTATATTTTAAATCAATGTCAACAAAATATAGAAAAGCATTTTAAATCAAAGTTGGTACCGTAATACCCTACATAAATTGTATTATGTAAACATTTAGAAAATTATTGCAGAACATAATGGCAAAAATATTTTTTAACCTAAATGTAAGTTTGTGTGTTCTTATTTATAGACAAATTACAAATATCTCATAACGTAACATTTTAAGGCTGTAAAGGGCTTATTTCATCATGTGTCTAAATGTGTACTCTCTTTTTACAATGTACCTGTTGCTTAGGTACATTGGCAAAATTGTAGACCTCCGGAATAACAGCTCTTATATATATTGACCACAAGAACTTCCTAGAATATGTGCAAGTAAATTTATAGAGTAGGCTAAACAATGATGCATAGTATTATCTTTACAAGTTATTTAAAAAAAATGAAATATATAAAATTATACTATATATTGCATTTTTTCCTGATAGATAAAAAGCTAATTGTTATTTTATTTTGTTTGTAATGATAATAACATAGCAGCCGTTTTTGGTGTATAACACATGAAATGTAAAATAACTGTATGGACTTTGAAGTATTTATAATTATACAAATGAAGAATATTTAAATGGCTGAACATTTTATTTAGATCTTTTTAGCATATTCTAGCAATGCTTTTCAATACATTGCCATGGGTTTCTCATTGATATAATATTTTATATAGTACTTCTCTGTACTTGTATATAATTATTGCTTATTTAATTCTAGTCACAAACAGAAAAGTGAATGTTTTTCAAAGTATGTGCTTATCTACTTATATTTGAGTATTGTACAGAAATTTAACCAAAAGTGAGAACTTTTTCTTGTAATTTGTCAAAGTATTTACTGTTTTTTTATGTATAAGAACTTTGTTTGTAGTCATTTTTATACAACAATTAAGTATGCATTTTTGCTGATATATGAATATATTGTAAGTAGAAATTGATATATATTTACTGGATAATTTTTATTAAATAAATTAAACTAATGAATTTTTAGTAGGTCTTTTCGAGCTATATTTTATATATCATGAAATAAAAACAAAAGGTTTAAAAAGAACTAATATAGCCTACTTTCCTGTTACCTAAATACATTATGTTTGTAACTGTTACCTAGAACAGCTTCTACACAGGATTTATACACATTAGAACAAAAATGCCATACACAGCATACAGTTGCAATTTGAACATTTAAAAGCCAATATCAACTATTTTCATTAATTTTCTTTCGCAAATTAAATTTATACTATTTATGGTCTGCTTAATTTATTTGTAGTTTGAAGAAGACTAAATATTAATATCAAAACATGAAACTACTCCAAACTGCCCTAAAAAATAAGAAATATAAATTAAAACTAACCATATTCTTATGCAAAATATATAATTTTTAAACAAATAATGAAACATCAAAGAATCACATTGTGCTACATTTCATGATGTAATTCCAAACTGATCTATGACAACAATAAATTTTGCTTCAAATGTTGTTTAAATAAATATTCTCAAGCCATTGTTGATGTGGCAACAGTGATTTAAATGATCAAAAATTAAATGTTGATGTTACCTTCCATGGGTAATTTGACAACAAACAGTAGATTGATCTCCATCTGAACCGATAAAAGGTATGAAATATGAGTTAAGATCCGGCGAATAGAACCGATTTTGGTAGTGGGGTACAGACAGACTTCAACAGCATGTCAATGCCTACTTTTTCATTTTTTAATTCTTTCGAATTAAAATTTTTTTAAAAAGGCTAACAAACTAGAGTGTGACAGTAATTTAAACAAACCTAACCAAATTCCATGCATTTTCAAATATTAAAATATAAAATACTAACTAAAAGTACCTGTCTTCTTAGATCTCTTTAAATCTTTTTTCCACCAGTTCACAAACTTCATATTTATCCCTTGTTTATTGTATGCTTATTTAAATTAATTATGCATCGACACAACCATATTCAATGTAGATAATTTTTATAAGACAAAAAAGATATCAGCTTTGGTAATTAAATCATTTCCGGTTGTCTAATTCTAGCCTCCTGTAGGGGCTTTAACACAGCCAATTACGCCTCGTAATGTAAAACCAAGTGTCAAGTGATGAGGTCGACACCTGAGCTCTCGTTGGGTACCAACCCGGGTATAATTAAGTCGATTTTTTTTTTGCCAACAAATATCCGTCTATAGTCAGCTTTGGTATAGCGACCAGTCTTAATAGGTTTGTTTCACGTCGTGGATGGCAACAGCTCCAACAGCTTGGTTTCATTTGTTGCCTGGAATTACTTTTGTTTTGGTATTCGAAAATGAGTTTTCTAAGAATATTTTACTGATTTAATTTTTTAAATGCCAACTTCTTGCTATGCTATTGGTAGTTCAAAACATTTGTTAAAGAAAGCTTGCATAGAAAGAATTTTTTTTCTTATCTATATCAGATATTGTGAGAGTGAAATCAAAGCAACCAATAAAATCGCAGTTCGCCTAAAAATGAAAACAAGAGCGTTACACCATCTGAAACATTCCCATTTAACGATTTGTTATGTGGCCAAGCAATGAAACTGCACAAATCTGATAACCATTCCACTTTAACAAGTCAAATTTGTCACAGTTGAAGAGCTTAGTGGAAGAACGTGCTAAGTGACATTTTTGAAAAAATTGAGATTTTTTTATCAATAAATAGATTATTTCATTCTTTAAAGATAACTAAGTTTATGAAAAATGGGAAACTTGTTAAGTATATTTTATTTTTATTGGGTTTGGAAGTCCTGTTTTTAACACGTTGGCTGCCAATGACTCGTCAGCGCGTCGCGTGGTTCCGATTCACCGATAACAGCACATTCTGAGGAAATTCATAGTACCATTTCGCCAACCGTTCTTATGACTTCAAGTTCGTTTGAAAACTTGATAAACATGATGGTCTAGTGGTTCCACAAACTACACGATCTAGCTCTTTCATCTACCCTTTTGTATGATATTTAATTGACACCTAGTAATCCTAGATGTGACTGATGAATTTCCAAACATAGATTTTAAAGCTTATGCAATTTTTGTGTTATTGCGAATTGTATCTTTCGCCTATTGATGACAAATATAATACAGCCATAATTATGTGGGGATGTTAACACCTATATTTGAATTATGTTAACACCGCAAGCAAATTTAAGGTTACTTGGTGATCCATTTGAGGATATAGAACGTGGAATATTAGATTTTACACTTTTGCAACTGATCCTGCTGTGCTTGGAATAATACTTCATGATTTGAAAGCAGGGTGCCTACAAGAGGGGGTCAACGACGCAGACTGCGTCGTTGAAATTTTAGGGGGGGGGTGAATTTTTTATAAAAATTATTAATAAGCAGCCAATCTTGATAAAAAAAACTAAGCTAACTCTGATTCTTACTCATTATCTGCCCCCCCCCCCCCCACCAGCCGACGCAACACCGGGGGTGGGGGGCTACCGGGGGGGGCGCAGAACTTGTAAACTGCCGAATTTTTATTTGGTTTAAAATAAAACACAAAGTGGCAAGATAATCAAAAGTTGCTCCAATTTTTTTTTTTATTTTGCCTTCAAAGAATAGGGATGGGCAACCATAATTCAAAGCAACACCAGGGAAAAAAGGAGTTGTAAATTATGTTCGTTGGCGTCTACCAGACGATACGATTTCTGACAATTATTTCCAATAAACAATCCGATCACTGTAACAAAGTAACACTCATAAATCGCACGCAGTTTATAAAACATTTCGGTGAATTGATGACGTTCGCATTATAGTTTGCCAATGGAATCAATGAGATATTCCCGCCATATTTTGCAGCTGGCTCATAAATCTTTCGAACTTAACTTTGTATAACATTTTTACGCATTAATGACCTTCGGATAATATTTTTGACTTTTTCCCGCCAAATTAGACTCGAAGCCAAAATAACTAAATGATTGCTTGAGAAGCAGTAGGAAAATACTTGTCGTCTTGTCTCAAATGTGACGGGTCTGGATAATTGAAGATAATTAAATAGTGCAATTCCGAGTTTCACGGTAAGAATTTTGTTATATTTGACTTTAATTTTTTAAATTTTAGGTTTTTTTTAAGTGAAGCAATCTCTGTAAACCTTATAAAATAATTCTGATGTGTTTGATAATGTCAAATGTGTTGCTTAAATAAAAAGCTATACCAAGATAAACTTTTTTTTATGCATTAAGAATTGAGGGAATGAATTGGAAGCCGTTTTTGAATGGATCACGTGTCCGGCTATTTTTATTGTTTTAAAAAATAATATAATTACATAAATTTTGAGCGGAATTTTTTACCAATTATTTAGATTCCGATAGCTTTGGCTGTAAAGAAAACCTTTTTAAAGGAAAATTAAAAATAGCTTGTAATTCCGTATTATAAAAGATATTCCAAAAGGTGCTTCCCTTTTTCGATTAGGGGCAACTCTGCTTTGACCTATCAGTAGAAAAATATTTAAGAAGAAAGTCAGTACTGGGGTTTTAATTCTTGGGATAAAGTTAAGTTACCCCATTCGATGGTACTTGAAATATCATTTTACTATAAGGTTTTCTATATACACCGTAAAGATGTAGTTAGGCTACTTTGGTTAGGTACTCCCATTTGCCCATATAAATAAAAAATCCTCACCAGTTTTTTTTAGGGGGGGGAGTAATAATTTTCTAGGGGGGGGGGTGCGTCGTTAGCTCTGGGGGGGATCGGCACCTCTGTTTGAAAGAGTATATTCTATTTCAAATTACGAGGAAATTAAATCTTTCGTCTCAAGTGTAGGGCGACCAGACATACTGCATTTCGCAGTGCGGTTTAGTTTGTTATTCAACTATCTAGCTATAAAAAAATTGCAAATAGTCTCTGTTTTATTTTTTTTGAAGTTTTTTCAAACAAAAAATACCCAAAAAATATGAATTATGAAAATTTAATGATGATTTCATAGTCGAAAAGTGAATCACTGAAACAAATCTGGTTATTGGCTTTCAATTCAATAATTAGTGACAGATGATGAGTTTTCCGGTTGGAAAAGGCCAGGAACATTGCAACAGGAACGTACAACAGTATTTTTACGACTAGCTGTCGCGTAGCTTTAGTTAGCGACGTTAATTCAACCTAACCTTGTAATTTTACGACCTCGAACTAAGATTTTTACTTTTTCGAAAATGAAGAAGAGAATGAACTAATGGTTGGTTGGTTGGTAGACATATATATTCAGGTTTGTGTGCTTGGTCAGCGACCCGCTTATAAACCTTCGTCAAGTAAGACAGACACAACAGACAACACACACACACAAGTGGATCCATCTAATTTTTAGAGACAGAGGCCAACTAGAGGATCCCCATAATTGGCTTGTCACCCCCAGAGGTATTGATTTGGTATGGGAACTTAGAGGACTTTCGGACCCAACAGATTTAACGAGCACGTACTCCGCATATACTCGGTAGGTCTTCAGTGGTACCGGGACTCGATCGCAGGACCTTCCGATCCCGAGACCGAGACGCTGACCACTAGGCTCACTACGGCCCGAATGAACTAATACTTACTAATACTTTTTCGAAATGAAGTTCATTTCCATTGTAACGAACTGGTTTAAAAAAAAACAGGACTTTCTTCTACTTCACATCAGCCTCTACCGATGAAAATTTTCCATCGCTATAGTGGCAGCGAATGTGTTAACGGATTTAAGTGCAAACAAAAAACTTTAACGCTCATTTTCACCTTTTTGTCACTTAGCACATTCTTCCACTAAGCTCTTCAGCTGTCAACAGGCCAGCCCATGTATGTCATAGCTGTATCGAAAAAAGGAAAACAACTATCAAACGCATAGAAACCAAATTAAAATCTAATCGTAATAATATATCTTACAATGGAATCGAATTTGTAGTATCTTAGAATAGAAATTTAACTTTTGTACAATTGGCAGATTTTAACAAACGTCCGTCAGGATATAGTGGGCAGTTTTCTTCACACTCCTCCAAAATACACCAATGGACAAGTTGCATGAAACGCGAAATTCATAATATATGTGTTTTTCTGGTACATTAGAAGCTGCAGATTCCGAATGTAAGGTTAAATATTCACAAATATGTTTAATTTCAACAAAAAATGCATTTTAAATTTGCCGAAAATGTACGTCACTGAAAACAGCTCTGGCGTCAACTGTTATGTTTTTGGCGATGTTTCGATCTATGCTGTAATACACTTTATAAAATAGTAAACCTTACAATTTCTGCGAAACCTCATTAAAAGAAGAAGACAATATTATTTGTAACCAGTTCATATCAAGGAAGTTAAACAGCTTGTTCCAAGTTTGGTTGTTAGTTAAAATACACACACTAGAACGCGTATGAGCTATTGCAGAACTATTGACTGTTGGATCTGATCGGAATAGTCGAGTGAAATCGTTCAACGTTTGAAGAAATTAACTGGAATGAACATGACATGTTTCTGTAAAATAGCATAACTTTTTTAAGAGTTTATAAGGATGAAAGCACGTTTCACAGTTTCAAAAGCGATACAGTGAAACGTGATACGAAATAACACGCCAAGAACAAAAAGAAGCCATCCGTGACGTCATCTGTTATGCTAAGAGAGGTTTAACAGGTGTGACGTATCATTAACTTTAAAATTGAATTTAAAAATAAATACATCTTTAAAACCAGAAATACTTGAGTTTTAGAGGTTTTTAATATGCTTAATCGAATAAATATGTTTGTGGAAAACGCTATAATTGTCCATTCAGAGGCTAACGGAAGATTTGTCAAAGAAAACTTTACATTTCTGCCGAAAATGCGGGAAATTTTTTTTAATTGGTTGAAAAATGTCACGCTAGAGCTGAACGACGGCCTTTGACTACGGTTCTCATAATTTTGAACCGCTGTCAAATGATGAGGCCGACATCTTAGTTGTCACCTAACAAAACCTTATGGCGACATCGTACATGGCGTCGGGATTTGGATCAAAATGGAATAAAGTGCACAATCCCTTAAATACGGCGTTATTTCATTTTCGGGTAGTCTTTTGTATACCGGAGATCTAAAACAAGTAAAGAACCTGGGAAGGTATCCTTCGTTATGTTGCGCCTTAATCCATTGCGATATGTTTTCTATTCTTAGCACAAAATATGATTATAAAGTACATTAAAATAAGTAACTTAAGAATAAATTAGTTTAGTTCCTGCGTGGCATGAATAGACGAGGATCTACCTGAAAATGTACAAAACAGGCAGGGGGTTGTTGTTCGACAATTTTCATTTTTATCCCCATTTGCTACATTTGTCGAAGCCCTATGTCCTGACAGCACTTTACGAAATGCCTACCAGGTTGTGTTGTGTGACCACTTAGGTGTCGACGCCGTCACTTGACCTCGGTCTAAGATTATGATTTCCGTGGCCAATAGCCAGCGTTAAATCTAGTGTGATATGAAAGTGATATCAACGATGACCTGAAATATCAACGAAGACACGTTTTGCGCCGGGGCTCGGATGGCCTAGTGGTTTGGATCACCGACCATTACGCTAGCAGTCTGCGCGCTGTAACGGGTGCGGGTTCGATTCCCGCCTTTGCCCTGAGTGTATTCTCTCTCTCTGCGTCTGTTAAAATTCTGTCTGTGTCTGTCTTGCTTGACGTAGGTTTATAAGCGGGTCTCTGATCAAGTACACAAACTTTAATATATAGGTATTAACCAACCAACCAATCGTTTTGCGCCGTGTGCCCACCAACTTAAGATTTAGGTATTTTATTTGTTATAATACGTACCAACAGATGGCAGCACCAAAAAGGCCTAAAACAAGTAAAATCTTATGAATACTGTATATACAATCGTAAAAGTTCATAACTAATAAAACATTTTTTACTAAAACAAAAAGCAAAAATATTAGGTTTTTTAAATAAATTTGTGTGGATTCTTTCTAAAAATCAAAAATTAACATTGATTATTAACAAAAAAATAACATTTAAAAACCTTTACAAAATTATTCTTAACAGGTTGACTGCGACGATAGCGATGGAAAATTTTCATCGATAGATGCTGATGTGAAGTAGAAGAACATCCTGTTTTTTAAACCAGTTCGTTACAATGGAAATGAACTAACTCTTATTCATTTTCGAAAAAGTAAAAATCTTAGTTCGAGGTCGTAAAATTACAAGGTTAGGTTGAATTAACGTCGTTAGATAGTTGAATAACAAACTAAACCGCACTGTGAAATGCAGTATGTCTGGTCGCCCTTCACTTAAGACGAAAGATTTAATTTCCTCGTAATTTGAAATAGAATAATATATAATCTTTCAAATCATTAAATATTATTCCAAGCACAGTGGGATCGGTTGCAAAAGTGTAACATCTAATATTCTACGTTCTATATCCTCAAATTGATCACCAAATAACCTTAAATTTGCTTGTGCGTGTTAGCTTAATTCAAATATAGGTGTTAACATAATTCAAATATAAGTGTTAACACCCCTACATAATTATGGCTGTATTATATTTGTCGTCAATAGACGAAAGATACACTTCGCAATAACACGAAAACTGCATAAGCTTTAAAATCTATGTATGGAAATTCATCAGTCACATCTGGGATTACTAGGTGCCAATTAAATATCATACGAAAGGGTAGATGAAAGTAGATAAGAAATGACAGTTCTGTGCCAGCGGTGGTGGGTGGTGGAATGACGTCACTGATCCTCCACCACCTCCACATGACGTCACCGGATATGACGTCACCGGAAGCGCACGTGCCCGGATATGACGTATGCGCTCGTGACCGGATATGACGTAGCGGAAGCGGAGTTGAGTTATTTCATTATAGGGTAGGTTTATATGACGTAATTATAGAGTAGGTTTATATGACGTAGATTACAGGGTAGGTTTATATGACGTATTTATAGGATAGTTTTATGTGACGTAGAACGAATGGAGTTGTTTTGGCATAGAGTAGTTATATGTGACGTAGATTATAAGATAGTTTTATATGACGTCAGTTTCGATATAGGTTTGTATGACGTAGAATGTAGATTATAGGGTAGGTTTATGTGACGAAGGAGTTGTTTTAATTTCAGTATTGTAATAGAATAGGGTTATATAATAGTTTTATGTGACACAATTTTAAGGATTAGAGTTATTTTTAGTAATTATAAGTCTTAAAAATATTATAAAATACTTTATTTTTTGATCAATTTTTATTAATCGTTTTAAAACTTTTATTTTTATTCTTAACAGATAAAATTTTCCATTAGAGAATTCTCTTTCTAGATACTTATTTCTAAATAAACACAGAAAATATATGAAAATACACATTGTTGTTATTTACATAAAAATATTTTTACACAGATAACTTTATCTCATAATCATATTGTTTTGTAAAGTAGGTTTATGTGACACAATTTTAAGAATTAGTGTTATTTTTAGTAATTATAAGTCTTAAAAATATTATAAATTACTTTTTTTCCCCCTCATGATTAATTTTAATTTCAATAATAGTTGGTAAAGAACCGTTATTATTTTTTTATTAATAGTTAAATATAAATAAGTTTAAAATATCACAATTTTAAGGATTAGTGTTATTTTTAGCAATTATAAGTCTTAAAAATATTATAAATTACTTTTTTCCCTCATGATCAATTTTAATTTCAATAATAGTTGGTAAAGAACCGTTATTATTAATAGTTTAATATAAATAAGTTTTTAAAATAGTTGGTAAAACACCGTTATTATATTTTTTTATTAGTAGTTTAATATAAATAAGTTTAAAATAGTTTGTAAAGCCCCATTATTTTTTTTTTTGTTGTTGATTGAGTAATTTTTATTGATTAATTTTTTAATAAATTGGTTATAGGTAAACTTTTTTGTGTGGATAACTTTATTTTACCATGCTTTTTGTAAATAAATATTAAAAGTGTAGTTTTTTCTGGTAAAAGATTTTAATTTTTATACAGTTTATTGTAAAAACCTACTTTAAAGTGGAAACCTTATTTAAGTCTTATTTCTAAATAAACACACATAATTCCATACCGCGTGAACATGTCTTATCTTGTTCATCACGTGAGAAAAACCAAACTCAAACAAACACGTGAGAAACCGGTTATCCGATTGCGTAATATACCACGTGAAACCCCGATTTCCAACGCCAATGCAATACACCACGTGACATAAGCTGAACCAAAATCAAATCACTTGCTTTTTTTTATTGCTTCAAGCGGTGAAGTTATAAATATTCTCTTATAGTAATCAGTTTTATTATGTTTAAGTGTAGTTCAAATCGTTAGTGTTATTTTAATCAGTAATGTTCTTATGTATAAAAAAGTAACTTTAACTATTTCACAAATTGAAATAGGCAGTTTTATTACGTTTAAATGTATTTCAAATGGATAGTGCTATTTTAATTGTTTTGTCTATAGCTAACGTGGTAAAACTAATTAGTCTCCCCGGTAAAAATGTTTAATAATTCTTATATTTACTGTTTGAACTTAAAAATATATATTTAAAACGTTCAGCTGTTATTTAAATGATTTACTTATATCTTAAAAGTGTAGTTTTTTTTTTACAATACTTTGGTTAAAATATTTTGACAAACGGTCCTAGAGTTAAAAGATTATTATCAAGACACTAGTAATAGTTTGTTTAATGATTCTTATATTGTAATATTTAGTGTTAAAAGTTAGATTTTTTCTGCTGTTTAATGTGAATTTTTATATTTAAATGTATTAAAAATATAATTTTACCCCAGTCAATTTATTTTTCTGGTTTAAAAACTTAGAAATTTTTGCTATTATTTTAAAAATTTTCTTAAATTAACTTGTTAATAAAATGTAACCGAAACTGCTAGGGGTTATCAAAGTAATTAATTTCGACTTTTTTACTATATATATTTTTTTATGTAATTAATAGCACCCAAGGACGATCACCTAGCCGGTAAATATTATTGGACGTTATAATTTTTAAAAAATATTCTTTAGATGTTTTCCCCTAAGTTAATAATTCAAGGTTTCAAAAATGTACATATTTAATAAAAATTTGACTAAAACTGTTCAAATGCGGATTTATTCGTCCTATTCTATAATTCAACATATGGAAAAGATTAAATATACTCTTAAAAAGAAGTAGCTACCCTATATTTCCAGCTATATAGACAAGATTCTGAAAGATGTCTATCGATAATAAATGCTAATTACCTACCGGACGGTATCACCCGGAATGTTCATTTAAAGAGATCATGTACTTTATTTTTGAGTTCTTATGACGACTAAGTGAAATCCTGGCATAAAAATATATGATAATTACAAAATAATTCGTAGAAAATACTCCCTTAAAGATTAACGCACAATCTAATACAGAGGATCTTATACGAGAAAATCAAGAGACTGTTCATGAATAAAACTTTTAAAAGTATACTTATATCAACGAAATACACCAAGTATTGTTAAATAGTATGTATGGTGATTATGTTGCAAATTGAATGTACTGGATGACACTCTTAAATATTACTCAGATAAAAAAAATGTTTTATGATAAAATTATAAACTCTTATAAACTCTTTTAGTGTAACTTTCCATTCATTTTTCGAAACATTGAAAAAATAACTAAATCTTTTTTTAGTATGTTCATTAAGAAAAATTAGTATTTCCGAAAGGGGGGGGTTAAATCACAAGATTCGTCGTTAGCTATTACATTATCACTATTTTCAACTTGTTGCTTTTTTTCAAATGTAATTTTTTTCATGACGTTTCAATTTGTAATTCGAACTGAATGCCTTATCACATACTGCACAGGTAAACTTTTTCATGTTCTGAAAATTATAAGAAATACTTGAAGAAATGGCACGTATTTTAAAAATAACAACTACTGTACAGTCTTTAAATATTACTCTTCTAACGTATTAAAACTGATTATTAATTTGAAGCTGTTTTATTTATTATTATTTTAGCGTTAATTATAGCGATCATTCTTTCAAAAAGCTAATTTTATTATAAAAATTTATATTGAGGATACTAAATTTATATTGAATAAGCTTTTACTTTAAAATATAAAACTTGTTGGTTTAAATATATGAGTGACTTATTTCCGGTGACGTCATATCCGGTGACGTCATGTGGAGGTGGTGGAGGATCAGTGACGTCATGCGGTGGTGGCGGAGGATCAGTGACGTCATTCCACCACCCACCACCGCTAGCCCAGAACTGTCATTCTTAACTACTGATGAAAGAGCTAGATCGTGTAGTTTGTGTAACAACTAGACCATAATGTTTATCAAGTTTTTAAACGAACTTGAACTCATAAGAACGGTTGGCGAAATGGTACTATGAATTTCATCAGAATTTGCTGTTATCGGTGAATCAGAACCACGCCACGCGCTGGCGCGTCATTAGCAGTCAAAGTGTTAACAAAAGTTTTAGCTGGAGCCAGTAGCCTGGTTTTGTAATCCATTTTCTTTGGAAGCTTAGACCCAGGGTCCGACCACCGAATAGGCCCAGGAAGCCTTCCAATATTCAAGGAATCCAAAATGGGGTACAGTCAATAATTTTTTGTGGAAGATGATCCCTATAATTAGATGAATGTCAATGTTTTTAGTTCGTACCAATGGAATGCATAATAGTTTGATTTAAACAAATACAAATTCACCGTTAGTGGTGAAATACAACAATAATATGGAAATTGATTGCATTCTAGTCAGTAGTTGAGGGAGAGCCACTGAACAAAATGCTGGCTTTCCTAGTACTAAATCATCGATCAGGGCTTGAATGTAACGAGCCATGGAAATTTTGGGCATGGATATTTGGAGCAAGGCATGGGCATGGATATTTGAGTTGTGTGTTTGTCTGTATTTTTCCTGAGTACTGCGACATACGTGGTAGTTGAATCTGTGGAGTCGAAAGTCCCGGACAAGAGCGCACGATGGCGCCACTTTTTGCTTTGGGTGCCCGCTCAGATGTCGACCTCGTCACTTGATCAGGGTTCTAAATGACGAGGCGTAATTCACAGTGTTAAAGCCCTTTGGAGGCTAAAAGTAGACAGCCGGAAACGTACAACATCATCCTAACCAAAATGAAATCACAAAAGGGTAAAGAAAGGGGGCCCGGGTGGCCTAGTGGGTTTGATCGCAGTCCATTACGCTAAGAGTCTGCGCACTGAACCGGGTGCGGGTTCGATTCCCGCCTTCGACCTGGGTGTACTTTCTCTCTGTATGTCAGTAAAAATTCTGTCTGTGCCCGTCTTACTCGACGAAGGTTTATAAGCGGGTCTCTGATAAAGCACACAAACCGGAAAATATATGTACAACTGTGGAAAAAAAGTACCCACTGGTGATTATTTCGGCCGTTGTTCATCCCATAGAATCGGACCTTTTTGACTTTGTAAATAATTAACATTTTAACATTAAGAAATGTAAATTAATGCCAATTAGCTCTTTAAGCAAAAAAAAAAGGAACACTGTTAACCTCTTTCTTAGTAAACAAATAATGAACAATCAAAGAATCACATTGTGCTGTATTTTTTAGACGTCATTCCAAACCGATTTATGGAAAAAATTAATTTTCCTTTAAATTTTAATTTTAAGGTTTCTCGTGATATTATTGATGTAGCAACAGCAATTTAAATGTCTTAATTAAAATTAAATTCAATGTCTTAAATTTAAATTCAATGCTAATTAAATTTGTAATTCGTGGACTGACAGGAGGGCAGAAGTCCGTCCAGACCTGCAGACGGATGGACAAAAAGTATGAAAGATAAGTCTCTCCTGCCATACCTTTCTATTATAAAAATAATTCTTAAGATCCGATGGATAGAACCGATTTCGGCACCGAAGTACGGACCGACAGACGGACACCTTGGACAGATTACCATGTCAATACCTACTTTTCTATTTAAAAAAATATATATATTTTGAATTTTAAAAAAATGGAAAGTAGGATAAAACTAACATCAGGGCTTCATCCTCATTGACTATACATCCCTTGTAGGTCCCCTTCCTCAAGATCTTACCAAACGTTTATTTTTCCCCCTTCAATAAACCAGTCAACTACAGACTACGCCAGTCATTTTGGAGATGGTCCCCCAAAGGTCATCAAGTGATTCGATTGAATAACTTGTAAAATAATAGGCCAAATGTAACAAAAACTAAGATTTAGGGATTTTCGAGGATGCTGAATATTTCTAAATTATTAAAATTGGGTGTTGCCATTGGAAATTTTAAAGTTAGTAACATTTTTAATATGAAGACGGTCCCTTATGCAAATTTTGTGACATGCAATTAACTCAAAATGTTATTTATTTACAAAATCAAAAAGGTCCGATTCTATGGGATGAACAATGGCCGAAATAATCACTAGTGGGTACTTTTTCTTTCCACAGCTATACCTACCAACCTAAAGAAAGGCAAACGCACGTCTCGTTTCCGGTGAAATCTCGGGGCTGCGCAAAATATTCTACTTGGTGGGCTGCGCAGCGAGAGGGTTCCACAACTAACCTAGTTAACGGAGATGAGCTGAGTAATCGTGAAAGAGAAAGGAAATCCTCGCTTCTTTGTGTCGGATATCAGTTTCCGACAACTGAAGAAGCCACTCGCCATTCAACGCCCTTTTCCGCCGGCTCCACCTACATACACACAAAGCCAGCCATGTCCTGCACTTTGTTGCGAATCGAGAAAGTGCTTGCAAAGGATCACTTCGAAGAAACATCACGACTGAATTCTATCTAGAGATTTCCTGGGTAATAAAATTCCAGCAATAGCCCAGTTCACTTATTAGTTTTAAATTACAAGTCTTTTTTTGTAAATAGTTTTTTAAACCTACTACATCCTAGAGGGAGGGTAATTTATCGTTTCAGGCTTCTAATTCTATCCTTCCTTCTAAGGAGCTTTAGACATCCAATTACGCGTCGTAATTTAGAACCCTTGTCAAGTGACGAGGTTGAGACCTGAGCGGGCATCCAACGGAACTTCGAGCGACATCGTAAGCTAACGCCGTCGGGACTTTGGACTCCACAGATTTAACGAACACGTCTATCCCTGTATACTCGGGTATTTTAGTCGGATTTTGGCTGCATATTTCCGTCTACAAGAAAGCAGTGACTACCACCGGGTTCGATCCCGTACCAAACGCTTGCGATACGATCTGGGTTGAAAGCGTGTCCAACACTTTACCGACTGAGCTACCACGCCCCTACTTCATCCTATTGACGGGTTGGTTGGTAGACATATATTTTCAGGCTTGTGTGCTTGGTCACAAAGACCATAGAGCTAGGAAGGAGAATAGAGATGTCCTTGTATATGCGCAGTAGCGCACAAATAAAGCAGGCTAGAGCGGTGCATCTTGGGATACCTCGGTGCTAGTATGTTATGCGCAGTAGCTGGAGAAACCTGACAGCCCTGCTTCAATTTCTCTCAACTGATGGACCTCTCTACACCTCCTTCCTACCTCTATGACAAAGACCCGCTTATAAACCGTCGAGAAGGACGGACGTAAAGGTATAAAGCGTCAAGAAGGACGGACACGACATACACACATATAAGACAGATGCTGCCATCTATCGCCACCTCCACAATTTAGACATGTCCCTGAAGGGGAGCTATTGACGGGTATTTGTTGGCAATATTCACTTCTTAGGCAACGCTTCCGGCTGTCTAATTCTAGCCTCCATTAGGGGCTTTAACACAGCCGAAGTCCGCCTCATAATTTAGAACCGCGGTCAAGTGACGAGGTCGACACCTGAGTTCCTGTTGGGTGCCAACCCAAATGGACTTCGAGCGACATCGTACGCTAACGCCGTCGGGACTTTGGACTCCACAAATTTAACAAGCGTGTCTGTCCCAGTATACTCGGGGAACCCCGTAATTAAGTCGATTTTATAATTTTTATATTTCTCAGCAAATATCAGTCTTTAGGATGTGGCCGAGTTTAGAACGCGGGACTCACTGCATGAGAGGCCCATGATCTTAAGACTGAGCTACGATGTCCCCGACTTATTAGTTTTAAAATACAAGTATTTTTTTCATAGTTTTCTAGACTCGGTTCTAACCCTAATACATTCTGTAGACGGGTATTTGTTAGCAAAAATAAAAATAAAAAATCGGCGTAGTTATGGGGTAATTACGAGTACACTGGGACCGATCAAAAACTGAGGTAACAGTAGAATAGTCAACCCTATTCAAACCTCGCTAAAGAAAGGTACACTATGGCTCATGGCTATGACGACGGACATTATGTCAAACTTGGATAGCCCTCGGTAGCAAAGTCTGCGTGTTCGATTCCGCTTTTAGAATAGGTACTCGTAGTCCTTCGAAAAATGCTTTGAGTAATATGATTGGTTTTCATTATCCATCTTTTAAACAAAAAAAGCAGACCATTGGCAAATTCTTATTACTTAGAATTAGGAGCATTTTTGTTCGTTATTTTGATATTCCAGTGACGTTAAAGCTAAGTGTGAAATGTACGGACGAGATATTTTAAATATAGATCAATAACCAAATTCTAAAGGTTTTGAACAGTGGCACTTAATTTGAAATAGTAGGTAACTTTAAACAAGCAAAATTCAGATTTAAGTAATCATCTTTTTATTTCCAAAACATCGCTAACATTTGTCATCGATAAAATATCCTGAATATTTTTAAACTTCCAAAATGGCGGCATATGTAAGAGGTTTCTGTAATACTTGTATAAAAAGTATTTTTTCTAATTTTGACCATTACCGCAAGGCATAAAAAATGTGGATACTACGAGTGCAAAAGTAAAGAGAGGGCTACGAAAGATTTGAGCTAAAAAGAGGGCTACGAAAGGGAGGGGGGAGTGATCTTTCGGGAGAGATCTCCCCCCCCCCCCCCCCCGCTCCCCTTCTTCTTATCTATTGTACAACATTGTATGATGTATAAACCATTGTAAAGTAAAAAAAAAAGTTATTACCTGTTCATCCTAGTTTGAGTCTGATTTTCATTTCTTTTTAAGTAAAATATGTTGAGAATAATATTTCCTATTATAACTTTTCAAGCGTATCACAAGTTAGAAAAAAGTTACAGTAAAACATACTAACTAAAAACTTAAGAATTATTAGTGTGTATCACGTATCCTCAATTACCTTATCATAATAAATAAAATTGCTTTGCATTTGATTTCATTTCGTAAATTTTTTAATAAAATTTCACTATTTCAGCTCATTTTTGTTTGTGATGCTCGTAATTTTTAGCACATTTATGCTACAAATAACTAAAATATCGACATGTAGATGGCAGCACAACTTAACAACTTAAATCTCTAGTTAACTAATGCATGCTTGTTAATTCAGAAGCCACTGGCAATACGCATACGAGATTAAATAAACTAAGTGGGTCATTCTCTGTAAATAGGACAAATTGCACTCTTAAAAATTAAAAAAAAATCTTTCGCAAATGAGATAATTATTTAATATATGAGTTGTACTCATCAGATACACTAAAATTTTTGTTGGTTCGGATCCATTTCAAGATTTTTTAATAAAAAATATATTTATACCACACTGAACAACTCGCATAAACTCCTTTAGGTTCTGAGCATGCGCGAAAAACAATGTATGGCGCATGCGGCACCGAAAACATTGCATGCTTATTGCTTTTTTGACTTGTTTCAAGTGTACGCACGGTGGTTTAGTCCTGGAATAGGAACGCGAATTACGTTCAATACTAGTTACTTGGAAAATACTCTTGATCCGAAAAGAGCGGGGTCAAAAATTGCTACATAGTTTTATTTCAGTGTTATTTAAAATCATTTTTTTGTGTCTAATTGTTGAATTCTAATTATAATAAAAATAGTTTTTGTAACCTGGTCGGTTTGCCAAACGAAAAATTGCCAAACAATTTTATTTCACTGTTATTTAACATCAATTGTTTAACTGCATGTTTATAATTATAATAAAAAAAAGTTTTTGTAACCTGATCGTGGTTTATAATTAATATCACTGATTTTGGTTATAATCATAATCTAGAAAAAGATGCAAAATCACTCTCGAGAAGTCGTGGAAAAGCAACGCTGCTTCCGACTAGGAGGCTGAGTGATCGGGGTTTGCTTTTGGGTGGCCACTAAGGTGTCGACCTCGTCACGTGACCAGGGTTGTAAATTACGAGGCGCAATTTGGCTGTGTTAAAGCTCTATGGAGGTTAAAAATAGACAGCCGGAAAAGGTACAACCTAACCTAACGCTACAGTGCCACGTACCTTTCGGTTTAAAAAGCGTGGGGTGAAGAAAATATAGTAACTAAAAATATTATGGCTACTAAAAATTACGAACAAATGACAGATCATTTGAATATTTGCCCAAAGATTTCAAACTTAAACTACTAGAAATTGCAGAACCATAATATTTTTTGGGAAATATATAATACTTTTATCAATAGAATGAGTTTGCAATACATAGAAACTAACTTAAAAAACGTTGGTGACTTAATAAACTTTAACATTTTAGAATTTTCTATGAATAGTTCTACACATTTTTATATAAAAAATCAACTTTTAATTTTAAATCCTTTTATGCTTTTGTTATTTTCATTATATAAATAATGACTGCTAGAAATAGACATTTTTCTCATTTTAAAAATATTTTAACTACTTTGTAAGTTACTAATTTTACCTTAAAGTATTTTACTCGGGTGTCGTCTCGTCACTTATCTGTGGTTCTAAATTACAACCCCCGTCGCCAATAGCCCTCGTGTAGCTCTAGTGCGACAAATTTCCCTAAACTACAAACTAACCCTAACTCCACTGCATCGGCAGCCGTGAAATATCCAAAGACATATGCTTTGAAAAAAACCCTACAATTTAGGCACCAAAAAAAACACGGTAGTATTCCATGCGCTTGGAAAGAAAGATTCAAGATGAAGTTATCCAATGTGGACAGACTTTCAAGGCTGAGATGTGAGGTAGTGAAGTGTGAGTGAGGATTTCTTAGGAAAAATCAAATAATATCATTTTCAAACAATTTTTATCATATTTAGTGATTTTGTATATTAATCTACATCTAAATGCCCGCAATTTGACACTAGTAAAAAAATACTCACACTTATTTATGATTGGTAAATGAGATTAAGGTAGTGACGATAGTAAAAGACTCGCATGCAATTTTTAATATTAAAAGTACCATAAAAACGTTATCAGTCATGGAGCGAAACAACCGATGGTAGATTTAGAAGCCTCAATTCTTTAAGACTATAACATGCCAATTTAAATTCGATTTCTTAGTCGTCTAGTAAGTTTTTAATTGAACTTTAAATCAGTGTTGTAGAAGTGACTCTATAACCCCCCAGGGACAATACATATTCCTAAAATTACATAAAACTATTGACGGTAGAAAAACATTATATACATTTTCGAAAACTACAGAAACTAGTTCACCATAAAAAGTTCCACTAAAAAGGATTATCTAAAACGGCCTTTTTTATGATATTAAAAGTTGTAAAAGCATGTGGGGACAGCGTGAGGGAGTGACAAATTGGGTATTTAAACGAAATTTTCTGTAAGTAAATTATAATTATTTGATATTTTTTTTAGTGGGACAAGTTAGGTTGTGGGTCAGTTTAAACTAATAAATCCCAAATATGCATACATAATTTGAAAATAAAGTACAAGGTATTCGGGACATCGATTTGTCCCTTTTACAGAGAATGACCCAAGTACATTTTCACCTATTAACAACGATTGGCAAGAAAATTACCGTCGCGAAACTGGGATTTCAGCTTAAGTTTATCGAAATAAAGAAAATAAAAGACAAATGAGGATCATAGTCCTGAAGAATGTATGTAGAACAACGTCACACGAAACACGAATTTATAAAACTTAAAAGTTACAATTTTTATTCGGAAATGAAGGTGTAATGGTATATTCACAAAGTCAACTTTAATGGGTTAATATTTACCTGACTGTGACGAGAGTGACCCAGTCTAGAATACACACAGATATTGGACATATTATTGTTATACACAAAGTAGTTTACACAGTTATTGTACGAATAAAATTAACAGAAAGACACTAAGGACAAAACTCATAAATAACACATGACATCAACAAACCAATTGGTGAAAGTTAATCGAACCACAACGCTATAATAAGCATTTTTCTTTCTTCTTTCTTCAGGTGTCGGCTCGTCACCTGACTGTGGTTCTAAATTACGACGCCCGTCGTCAATACCCCTCGTGTAGCTCTAGTGCGACGATAATTTAAACTAAACAGAACTAAACTTTTTTTCTTTCAATTTTTAAATCATAAAAGGGGACAGTGGACAGCACGGCTAAAAATATTGTATTTAATTTTCTTTATGAATGACCCTTACCCTCATTCTTCAAATAAATATTTTAAAAAAAAAACATCAATCATTCATTAACTCATATAACAACTAACTGCTATGTAGCTTTTACTCCCTTAATAAAATGTTAACGCTTTTTAGACTCTTTTATAAATATATATATATATATATATATTATATATATATATAATATATATATATATATATATATATATATATATATATATTATATATATATATATATATATATATATATATATATATATATATATTACATATTCGAACAATAAACTAAATTGCAAAAAGTGCCGAATTGAAATTAACAAAATTGTTAAATACCAATAAATAAAGTCATACATGAGTCAAAACTATACTTATACCGTTATTTTCGCGTTATCTTTTTTCAAAATATTCAATAATCCAAAGTTTAGGTTAGTAATTACAATTTAATAAAAACATGTAATAAGAATTCATTAATATTTTTTGTGGGTGTAATAAATATACATATGGGACTCTTATAAGAGTCATGGATCTCTTTTATTGCTCTATTCTAACAAATATGTTTAATTTTAGGTTACTAAGTTTACTTTTAGTCTACTAAGGTTTAGGTACTTATGTTAGAGTTTTTTGGTTTATTAAACTTGAATTATATTAACGCGGTATACTATACGACGTACAGTGGCATATTGGCCAAAGTATCAACTTCCCTAATGAGACTATGTAAAGTAAAATTCCTCGAAAAAGAGCTACGGTTACACCTTGAAGTCATACAAGTGGTTCTTGAAAAATTCGTGACCTTTGATCCTGTTAATTCGAAAAGGAAAGGAATGGACCGTTCACATTACTGAGGGCGAAAATTCAAAGACACGTTTCCACTTTAAATCAAAAAGCAGTTCTACCCAAAAAGGCGCGTTTACACCAAAGTCTTCTTTCCACAAGTTGTTGCAATTTATTGCTTTTTCTCCGAAATACAGCAACTTTTTCTGTCTTCCACTTGTGGAGAGACAAATCTTCCACTAAATTTTCGTTTCCCGCGGAGTGTCGGTAAAGTTCAAAGAAACTTGACAACTTAAAGCAAAAGATTTGTTGGTGTGCGCTTTTCGTTAGCAACTTGTAGGAAACGAGCGGAGAATTATTCTCCTGCACGTTTCACGGAATATTAAAAAAATCTTTATAGTCCGTTTCAAAAAATTAGACAAAAAACGTTTTGAGTCACAAAATTTCACTGAAAAGTTTTAGTTGAAAAAAGTCGGGATAGTAAGGATCGGGAAGGTATAAATAGTTAAAAATATCATGAAACAAGAGGAAAATAACACCAAAAAAAATTATTTACATTAATAGTGAAAATTACCAAAAAAATACGTCTTAAAAATCTAGAGAAAATCAATTTAATGCACGTTTAGAGGCCTAATTTTGAATTTTTATTGCTCGAATTGTATTTTTTTTATGATAAATTAAAAGTCACGATATCCGGTGAATTCAAAAGATTTAGTAACACTCCTCATTCAATTTTGTACAAAACAGCCGATATAGCCGTTTTAACTCTTTTACGGTGAAATATTATTGTCTATTTGCTTCAAATTTATAAGTTAACATCTCTAAATCCAAACCAAATGACTACCAGTCCATGCCTACCAGTTTACCTACGGTACTACCAGTCCTACCAGTTTTTCCACGACATTTGAATAGGCACTCAAAGCATCCGTTAAGGGTGACATCGTACGCAGTTATCGCAATGAGAGATGAATGAAACAGATTGAAGGGTGTAGTGAATTATTATTTGCAAAAATTTCTTATCTTATTTCACAATGGTGCAAAACTGTTAATCTTCAAACAATGTTTTATCTATTTAGATATCACATTCTAACATCTTTCGAATGATGAATTCATTTCTTAACTTGATGATTTCCCCAAAATGTGGGGCCATCAATTTAGGGTTTTAATTTCGAATTATTTGTGGCACAGTTGATATTTTTTATTTAAAAAAAATTTACACTTCTTAACTTTTTTTTCTGTTCAAAACAAGCATGAGAAACCTATTTTATTAGTTTTTTTTTGTAATATATAAATTTCAAACAAATGTTCAAAAATTATTTTAAACATAAAAAAAAATAATCTTGTCAACTTTGATGTAAGCGCGTCTTTAAGCTAAAGCATATTCAGTTGTTGTAATGTAAATTTATGTTTAGAATGTCTGTAAGTGTTACTATTTAGTCATTACTACTTCATTACATGATAAATAAGTTCATTTATAATTGGTAGAAAAAACTTTTATAAGATCTGGTTCGCTTGCAGACCCGCTTCTAAATACAAGATCTATTTTATCATTGTGTAAATCTTTTCATTTGCAAATTGCTGGCGTATCTGAATTTTCAATATAGGTAAACCAACAGTAAATTTATGGCAAAATTTTAAATATTATAATTTTGAATAATCGAAATATTATTATTATAATTTTACTTGAAATATTAAATCATAAAAAAATTAATAAAACAAATTAAACCTCCCTGTTTTTTTTGTGTTCGTAAAAAACCGACAGTAAAATGATCTGCTATTTGTTTCTGCAGTACCAAAGGTTGGTACGATTTGGTTAAATACACTTTGCACTTGAGGAGCTATAGACTGGCTCTTAGCTAAACGACCCGTTCTAGTGCAACGTTAATCGCATTCCAAGTCTCGCTAAGGCCCTTGAGTAACGAGTGTTGGAAAAGCCTTGAACGAAGTTTGTTATCCTAGTTATCAGTTCATTTCCGGTAATGACGTGAAAGAAAGGAACATCTTGGGATGTTTTACCAGCTCTTTTAGTAACATAACCGAGACACTAACATCGTGAAATGAAAATTCGGATTTCGTTTTTTCTTTCTTTTAAGGGCGAATGAGCACGATCGACCGCGGGTCTCCAAACCAAAGTGTCTCAGTGTTAATCCAATGGGAAAAAATTATTTTCTAAGCCACCTTTCTCCGGCTGTATTGAATACTTTTACAAACGGTTTTTTTTAATGATAAATGTAGATAACTTACAGGGCCCTATAATCCAACTTTTTTTTGTGCTTATATAAGCGGGTCTCTGATCAAGCACACAAGCCGGAATATATATGTACCTACAACTACCCCCACCTACCCCACCCCAACTTTTTGAAATCAATTCGAATATTCTGCGTCAACTTATTTATTGAAAATTTTAAAAAAATATTCGAACCAATTTAAAAAACTGGGATTGTCGGGATTTGTAAGTCAGCTACATTTATCACATAAAAAAGTTAGTCAAAATATTCAATACAGCTGGAGAAAAGTGGCTTAGAAAATAATTTTTTCTTCATTGGATTAACACTGAGGCACTTTGGTTTGGAGACCCGCTGTCCAGCGGGCTCATTCCCCCTTAAGTTCACAGATTATTTCTTGCTGAATAAGCTCTCTTTCGATAATCATTATGTAATACCATTAATTGCAAATTAATTTTCATGAAATGTAAAATAAACCTTTTAAATTATCTGATTATTTATTATCAAAAACAAATTCATAGTTACCATTAACAAATAATATACAATAATGGTTCATTAAAAATTGATGAAATTATACCATCATAATTGGAGTAGTAATTAGCATTAATGGAATAGTAATGATATTATTATTAATGGATTATTTATTATTAGTGCTAATACAATATTATGGATATTAATATTAATGGAATTTTAATGATATTAACAATAATGGTTTAATAATTTTAACACTAATGGATTATTAATTATTATGTAAATGGGATGTTGATTAATAATATTAATAGAAATATAATGATTTACATTATTGGGATATTAATTATCAATGTTATTGGAATTGGTATTATTTACATTCATGGGAATATTTATAATTATTTATAAAAAATTAATATCGAACCAATAAGCTATATTTATTTAGTTAATTATTAATTTATGATTAAATTTCTCAATGATATTTAACTTATTACTTAGTTATTAGTAATGTGGATTAGCCATTTCTTCTTTTTTATAATTATACAAGAAATTACTTCACATGTACGATGTACAAAAAACAAATTCATAGCAGTAATGTTGAAAACTGCAAAAATGTATCTTTGTGCCTCTGTTAATTCAATTACAAACTTGGTTAGTTATCATAGTGTTCTTGTTATTAAATTATAAACTGGGTTAATTATCAAAGCGCTCTTGTTATTAAATTATAAACTAGCTTAGTTTTTTTGAGAAACAACTAAACAAGAACAATAAACAACGCTTCTTTAAAAACATTGCTTTTTTGCAATTCTTGTTTCCGGTGGATCTTTCATCGTAACTCTGTTTCAAATTGATCTCTTCAAGAAAATAAAACGTTTTTTTACGAACCGTTTCCTCCTTCAAAGCATTTTAAAGCAACCAGGGTTCATTTTGTGTTTTTCAAAAGAAAAATGCATATTTAGTTTAATATCGCAACGGATAAAAGATTGTAAGTTTACAATATGAAAGTGGCATAAGACCCGGAATGCAGTGCCTATACGTTTTTCTATTAAATTAAAAACAGTAACATATATAATCCATTTCGACTAAAATTACAACATATATTAACTTTTATGCTGTAATTTTACCCAGGACAAATATACTCTGACTATCATGTGACGTAAAACGTCTGACGTTAAATATTATGCTAGTGAAATATTTTCGAATAATGGAACTAAAAAGTTTAGAACATGCAAAGTGTAACGCAATATTCTTTTAAAAAAATATTTTCCTGATTATTTTGATGTACTATACTATGTCGTATTTGTTTTTTACTTTTCATTTACTTTACGTGTAGTTGTGAAATCACTAATAGGGTGATATTTTTTGCACTAAAATATGCAAAATAGATTCTTTCATTTTATTAAAAGACTGACCGTAAAAATCTACAGATCTGCCTGCAAGGATATATCTTTTGCATTGTTACTGTCAATTGCTATTTTTAAAGCGTGGAAAAACAGTTAGCTTTAATTCACGTCTAAAACATTTCATGTTTTATAGCAAATTAAATACTTAAAAAAAATACTTTCACGTCACTTGCGTAGTGAACATCAACTTGAAAATGAAAAAACAATAATTTAAACCTTTGTCCATTCAAATTAAGTCCAGAATTAAAATTAAATTACTTCAACAGTTTGGAACTTTCTCGACCATGGTATTGTTATAGTTTTCAATTATTTCTTTAAAATAAATTCCTGTGTGGTGACGCCAAGCTTCAGATTCTATTAAATAAGCCTTGTAAAGTTTAAGCGTCACTTGCAAAATTAGTCTTAAACGACCTTGTTGTTTTGCAGGGCGACCGTCTAATCACGTTTTAAATTGCCATGTAGGCCCACAAGCATATATTTAAATAAAAAAGTCCGAAAATTAATTATTTTTCTAAAGGGAAAATAAAATAAAATTAAATATAAATTATTATTTAAGTATGTAATTTTCAGCTTTTTTTCTTCTTTTCGTCTTGTATGTTATCATAGAAAAGAAAAATGCTCTATTTGTATGTTTTAATTGGAAAAGAAAACTGTTTTTATAAAAAAAAACCATTACATTTTATTGCAGTAGCTATGATTCAAAATTATTATACAGAGACAAAACATTTGATCATAATCTAAACTAGTGAGGTCAAATGTAATTGGGACACACATGACGCTATCAAGAACCTTTTATTAAACTATAATTTAAACTAAAATTCTAACTATTTATTCGGCTTAATGACTTTTATTCTGAAGTATGAAAGGAATTTCTTTATTACTAATTAAATAAATATTTAGAATTAAAGTTTAGAATGTGTTTTGACAGAAATGGCAGAAAAGAGACGCGGTTAACTTTTGAAATGATGAATAAAAACTTTTTTGTGTATAAGTTTCGAGGTTTATTTTTTCAATTTGATGTTAACAATTGTTAAATGTCTTTTTTTCCCAAAATCATTATATAAAAATATTATAACGGTTTAAGAAGTATAATTTTGAATATTTGTACATGAAAAAACTTGTTTTAATGGCTTTTTTTCCTTTATAATTTATGTTTAGTAGTGGTAAATTGAAAACATTTTGATATGCATTCTAAATTCACAACATCTTAAAGAATTCTTAAACAAAAGGGTTTATACTTTGAATTGAAAAAATGCTCTGAAAATTTTCTAACATAAGCACTCAAATATTCAAAAACTATTTGTTTATTTTTTATTTTTTTGACTGCTTATATAGTGGCTTGAGTATTTAAATGGATATTTTGTTTTTATAACATGTTACTTCGTGTTTTTTTTTTTAATTTTAAAACACTGAAATGATTTATAGTTAGAGGAGCTGAATATCACTTTTCTGCCATTGATTGCCAGTAGCATTTATCTATTCGTTTGCAAATTGACTTAGACCTAGGATAAACTTCAGATGACTTTCATAAAATTAAATTTTCCCTCTTATATTCATTAATATAATCCCCTATTACAGTTTTTTTTATATAATAGTTGCTTTTTTTAAATAGCTATGCAAATGGCAAATGAAGCTGAAACTATTATAGTTATTCATTTATATCATTTTAGAAAACATGCATTCAATGGATGTTAATTGAATTGTTTATTTCACAAAAACCAGTTAAGTGCAAATCACTTGGCTGGTTTTTGAAATAAAGGGTTCTTATGATCTCTAACATAACTATAACACAAATAGTTCTATTCCCGCTATTTTTACGATTAATGGACAATCGAGAGCTTGCTGTTGATGTTATTTAATATACTGCAGTGGGTAGGTAAACTGCAGTAACCACAACAATGAATTGGACCAATTTTACTCTGAAATAATCAGTCTTTAGTGTACTTTCTTATAAGTTAGATTTATTGAGTGCCTACAACAATGGTCCAAGTCATTAGTTTGGATACGGCAGTATCGTGTTTGTTATTTATATAGAGGTATGATTAATATATCATATGTTATTTTGCTACAAATTGTCACTTTCTTTTGTGACAGATATCACATCGTACACATTTTGATGTAATTTAAAAGATTGAGTAATATGTTTTATTGTGCTGACACGTGCGAAAAGTCGTTTGGTTTGCAATTTTCATTTTTAAATTATAATTATATTTAAATTGCTTATTTATGATAGTGTTTTTAAATCAAACATATTTTTATTGCTACCAAAAAAATAATATAGAAATCTCTAAGATTTAGCTATCGAGCCTTTAAGATTTTTTCACAGAGTTAGGGCAATCGGATCTAAAATTTTGTTTTTAAGATATTCCATTATATAACTGAAATGGAAGAAGTATTTTATTTTTTATTTCAATTTTCATTCTGTCCTTTTAACAGGTATGATGCGTTATTTAGATACAAAAATAATAAAATAAGAAGTATTTTTCCAAAATCATTTAAAGTATAATTTACACCAAAGCGAAATAATTAATGTTTGAATTTGCTTCTTATTTTACGGTTCCCCTTAATTGAAAAAAAAAGATAAAAAGAAATATGTTGTTCTTATTTTCCAGATTAAATGAGTAACTTATTTCGGAAACCAGTCAAGTGATTTGCATTTAACTGGGTTTTAAAAGAAACGATTCAATCGGTCAAATTATGAACTAACCAACGTAACATAATATTGAAAATCTTTTCGTTATTTTTCTGAAACTGGAACGGTCTAACTTCGTATTTTTTTAAAATTCTTCGTAAAAGATTGTTTTCAAAAACCATTTGTTTAAAAAAATGTGTTTAAATAAAGAATATTATGAACTACATTTTGCTATGGTCTCGGAGAATATAAGAAGTAAAAAAAAACTTTTGTTGTAGCTTATTTAAAATATTAAACTTGAATTATTGTTTACAAAACACATGTTTACAAAAAAAAATATTCCGCAATCCAGATGTTTTGTAAATATTGAACATATTTTTTTTTAAAAAATGTAGTAACTACCAACAGTTGATTGATTTCAGCGGAAAAAAATAGATAGCCTCAAAAAGACTCGGAAAAGTTTTAATCAGTTAAGGCGTTGTCTAAATCTGTTAGCTGGGAGAAAGCTGCTGTTTTGATTAGTACTTTGGAAACACAATTTGTAAAAAAAAAACCTGTATGCATACTTGTATAATAATAAAAAATGGTTAGAGTAGAAAATAAAAAAGTAAATAACCTAATTGGCCCATTACGATAAAGTTAATAACATAGCCAACAATGAGAATGTTTTGAATATATTTGTTACGTTTCTTTATTAGTGTACTGAAAACGAATTTCATAAAAATAGAGCCGTATTATGCATTATTTTTACTCAATTTAACAGTTGATCGACAGTAATTAGCAGTTATATGCGATTTTTTATTAATCAATGTAATAGTTAATAAATTTATCTTACTTTTGAAGTTAATTTACTGACTTCTCGAAAGGTTGTGCACTGTTAAAAATTTCTTACTTGGTTTCACAAAAAAAGGTACCTAATAGCTGCAACGACTGTGTGGTGATACGTTTCACTATATTTTCGGTTTTAGGTTGAACTATTTTTCAGATTTTGGAAACCAAACCTGAAAAATAGTTCAACCGAATTCTTAAAATATGGTGAAACATTTCACCACACAGGGAGTGATACTATTCAAGTATTGTGCGCACGTCTTAACTTTCCATTACAGAGTTTAATGGACAACTGGAACGGCCACGCCTACGGTGACGTCACAGTTACGTCAAACTTTGTCATCTTTCCCACAAACAAACCCCGCTTCGCTCTGTTCGAATATCCACAAGCTTAGAAAACGCTAGACAAAGAGAAACGTGATTGCAATGAAACATTTCTATGTTACTAGGGGGTTTCAGTCACGTGATTTGTCGTGCAAATGAAGGCATTTATTTCATAATAATTCAGTACAACAATCAAACATTATTTAGAAAATTTTATTTTATATCCGTAATCGGAGAATTTTAATGCACTCTTGCTAACACAACGAGGAAGTTGTCTGAATTTTTAAATTCATTCACAAACAAAAGTTCTTTCAAAAACACGTCGAATGGTATCATTCACACTTGTAAAAAATCTAATTAAATGAAGTAATTGTTAAGTCAGTAATTGACTTTAAAGTAAGCACATTATGTGTCACTTTCGGTAAAAACACTCTTAATCATTTTGCATTGGCTTATGGCGTCAGGATTGAGGATTGGCATTCTTGTCCACTGACGTGGAATTTCTTACCAATTTCTGCGTGATATATCTGTTGAAAAATACGACCATTGTTTTGAATGATCTCTGACCGGAAAATAGCTTTTTAATAAAAACGGGTATTCTAAGTTTTACTTATTTTCATTAAACCTTGTAGATTTCGTATGACGATTTCGATTGATCGAAGAGTTGGCTAGATTTGAATTTTGAAATATATCTACGGCGCGCACTAGTACGATTGTAAACTAAACAACAAAATCGAGAACTGACTGTTCTAATTTATTTCCAAAAGCTGGTTCAAATTAGCAGTTTGTTCTTTTCGACACACAGTTTTGAAAAGGTTTCTTGTCTATTTAATGAAGTGCATGTAAACTGTAGCACCGTTTTTCTTTTTAAAAAAATCGCCAAAAGTCATGGCATGTTACCCCAGGCAGCAAGCGTAATCGGCGAATGGTTGACCAATCATCGATTTCATCGGCAAATGATTGGAACTTTTTTTACGAAGATCGGGAAGACGTCGCGCCAACTTGTCACTCCGACGTCTACAAAAACCGGTCGCTTTGTGAGATCGGATAGAGATGGGGCTGAAGTCGTCTGCCAATTAGTCGATTTTTTGGTATTTTAAACGTCGGTTTACGAGGTCGGCCCGCCCTCGTCAGGCGATCAATTAAAAGTGGTCGTTTGTAGTGATTGGACCAATGTCGGTACGATCTTTCAATTCGATCATGAAGATAATAAATTTTATAGATTATAAAATAAATTAAAAAATCTAGTGACAAGCCCTGTGATGAATGAAACGAAGTTTTCTATTCATTTAAACTTAATAAGCTTAAAGATTTCTGAAATGCAGCGTGGAATACGTTTATCAAGAATATGTAATCTTAATATTTTCAAAATCGATAAAAGTCTTCCATTAATTTTAACCGCGAACTTCATAATCGAAAACATTGCAATAACAGAGTTTCTTCAAAGTTCCGTTGGGTGCCCACTCAGGTGTCGACCTCCTCACTTGACCAGGATTCTAAATTATGAAGCGTAATTGGCTGTGTTAAAGCTCCTAAAGGAGGCCAGAAATATGCAGCCGGAAACGATTACATCACACAGGTCGCAGAGTTTTTATCACGTGAGTGTGAGGAACCGTCGGTCAAGCAACTACGGTAAGTAAATTTAATAATTTATATATTTAAAGTGTTTTGGTCTTTCTCTTAAAATACTACTAATACGATTTGTTTAGCTTAATTTTCGTGGACTATCGAAACCAGAAAGGGTGCACGATTTAGTATCAGATTTTGTTATTTAGCTTCTGACCTATCAGACGATTTTGAGTAAGATCAATACATTCATTTGTGTCTATCCTGCATGGGCTTAGCGCGTTAAGTGCTTATGAGTAATTTCATGTAGCTGTAGTGTAATCACAATTTAAGAGGAAATTAAAACTTTTTTAAATTGAAAATAAATCAAAATAAATAAAGCTTGCTACATTATTAGTTTAATAAGTGTAGATCAGCTATTCCACTAATTTTTTTTTCATTTAATGTTAAAAGTTGTAGTAATATCACTTTTACACATGTGACTTGCACTACAGAAGATAATTTGCATGGAATTTGCCTTATGTAACTACGAACGAGTTTAGCCTCGACTTCAAAGAGTTGATGATTTATATGAATTAAATATTCGAGACAAAACAACGACAAAAACATCAACAAAATTAAATATTCGAGGTTGAAAACTTCTTATTTTTATACTTAATGAGTTTACACGAATTAAAATTATGTTTCGAGCCATGAAAACTAAAAAGTACACTTAACCATTTATGCAATTTACTATTAATTAAGTAAGTATTCAATATAGGGTGAATATGACATGCAGATCTCACTTAAAATTTCGATTTTTTTTATCTTTCGATCATTTTTGAAGTAAGTAATTTATTTTACCAAGACCTATATTAACTGGAGGCCCAATGGGTTCGCCTTGCTTGCAAAGGTCCTAGGTTCGGGTTCGTTATCGCAGGTGTCGGCTCGTCACTGACTGTGGTTCTTAATTACGACGCCTGTCGCAATAGCCCTCGTGATTTTTGATATTGATATTTTTTCCTTATTCCTGTTTAAATGCTATATAATAGGTAAATGTGAAATTTTGACAGAATTTAAAGAAACATAAACAAAAAAAAAATTCTATGAACAATGGTGAAGTTATATATTGTTCTTTGTTTATGGCTTTCATTCATAATTAGTGACGTCGTGTGGCTTTATTAACGACGTTAATTCAAAATAACCTTGTAATTTAAGACATCGAATAAGATTTTACTTTTTCGAAAATGAAGAAGAGTAGTCATTTCCATTGTAACGAACTGGTTTAAAAACAGGATGTTCTTCTACTTCACATCACCTCTATTGATGAAAATTTTCCATCGCTATCGTCGCAGTCAACGTGTTAAGTGATCTAATGCATTGCATATTTGCTTATCAGGAAAAATACTGATTTTTTAAAATCTCTGAAATAAATAATTCTTGATTGCATGAAAATTTATGTTTAGATCAGTGTTTAGATTTCAAATAGTTAGTGGTATTTTAAATAATTTATAGTATTAAAGTTTGTTTTTCTACATTTAATGATTTAAATATACTTGGATGTTAGCTAGTTATAAATATAAATCTTTTAAAGTGCAGTATTATCACTGTTTATACTTATTTGTTAATTTTAGTTTCAGCTGCTGTGAGACTGCACATTTCAGGAAACAACACACATGTGATAGAAAGGGAACATCTTCAGTGGCTTAGACTACTAAGTACAATTTATACGCATTGTATTTCTATTGCTACCTGTCATTTTATTATAAAATATTAGTAATTCAAGTAGCGTTTCTTTTTTCTTGGTTTAAAATAAATTTTTGAGTGTCCACATGCTTGCAGGTTTAGGAAGTTTTAAATTAAGTGGATTCAATAGGTAGCTGTTAAACAGGTAGGTAATGAATTTGAGAAAGTCGTGAAGAAAATTTGAAATTAAAGAAACTCTACTAGACAGGGGCTCATATGAAATAATGAGAAATTACTTGCTTCATGGTTTCTAATAAAAGGGTTAAGCCCCAAAATACCTTCAAGGCTTTAGTTGCATTGGTAAGTCCTCGGTTTAGCATCGGGAGCATGTTGGGTAGATACCAATAATCGTAGGAAAGACGTTGGAATCGCCTCGGCAAGCATTGGGTAACCGCCTGAACGTAGGAAAATGGTCGCAAGATAATCGGCTTACAGTCGTATAATAACGCGAGTTAGGTTGGCGTGACGTGGGTAAATGGTCGCGCGTGGAATGGCAAGAAGTCGCTGCGATGGTCAAATCCGATATAACCGACGATTTGTAGTTGCAAAAAGGGTGGTAACTAGTCGCCGACGATTGCGAAATGGTCGTATATGGTACATCGGCCCGATGCACTGCCGATTGGCATTGCCGATCTCTTGCCAACATACCAAAATGCGTCGTAAGTGGTCGCCCCTAATGGCAATGGTCGCTCGCCAAGGACGAAACGCATGCCGCTGCGATGGACATCGCCACCCTTTTCTGACGTGATCGGCTTGATGTCGCAGAATGCATTGCGACTTTGGCCGATGCTCGGCCAACGATTTTTGCTGCTTGGGAAGTCGCTGCGATGGTTAAATCGATCAATAACCGACGATTTGGTCGCAAAAGGGGCGCAACTAGTCGCCGACGATTGGCAAAGTTGTGTTTTGTACATCGGCCCCATGTGCTTCCGATTGTCATTTTCGATCTCTTGCCGATTATCAAAATGCGTCGGTAAGTGGTCGCACAGATTGGCAAATGGTCGCTTGCCAAGGACGAAACGCAGCCGCTGCGAGGACATCCCCAATCCCTTTCCGACGTGTCGGCTCGATGTCGCAGTATTTTTTTGCGACGTTTGGCCGATGCTCGGCCAACGATTATTTTCTGCTAGGGTACGTTAGACGCTGTTTCCGATCACGTGAGTTTCATGGAATTTTAATGCTCATATTTCGAGTCAAATCAATAATTTTAAGATTTTTAAGCTGATATTCAAAATCTACAGCTTCTAATCTACCAGAAAAATATATATAATTCTGTCATTTTGAGTTAGGATACAAGTTCCTCATTTATCTATACTAAAATGCGATGGAAAACCCCCATTGTACGAAAATCCCCTCGACTGTAAATACCACAACGATATGACACATGAATGCAACGTTATTCTTGCCGAAGTTGGTGTACAGCCGATTAGTAATTGGGAAATGCCATTTGCGAGAAAGCAGCTCTGCAGTTGCTGATAAGCCAAGTGCTTGATTGTGGCTCAAGTGCATTGCCCAGTGTGCAGCATTTCCGCTCTTATCGGTTCGGAAGTGATAAGAGCAGATTTCGCGGCTACCTCTTTTGAGTTGGCCTTTTTCCCATGCTCAGGTAAAACAAGAGGGAGGGTGGATTGACTTTCTCAGATTAGTATTCATCGATGGGATAGTCAGACTCTCGAACTCGTTTATAACGAGTACCGCAACATTTACTCGTTAAATCCGAGTCTCTATAAAAAGAAAAGAAATTGATGTTCTTAACAAAAACTTTATAGTCGGTTTTATTTTAATCGCCTGCTTCTCTTTCCATCGCCTAACTTCTCTTTGTTCTTTAGCCACTTTTGAAACTGTATAAGAAGACAATACACGCTGTTTGAAGATATCTACGTTTTTACTCCGTCTTCAAACTCCTGTAAAATTTTCACTTTCTTGTCAACTGTTAAACCCATGAAATTTAGCGCGCGTTGTCAATGAATTCAAGTCAAAGATTAAATCCACCTGTTGAACCGCATTTTTGACCATTCCTCCTATTTAAAATCGGGCGTGAAAAAAAATGTCCCAAACAAAGGGAGTGAAGGGAACTTTTCCAAAAAAAAAAGTTAGCTTCTAAACTGACTGCTTAGTGAAAAAAAATATACAATAGATAAATAGGAAAAAGAAGATAGAAAAATATTCCTCCTTCCATAGACAACATTGGACCAACCAAATATTCTTGTTTCCCTAGGTAAATCCGGATTTTCGTTAAATCAGGGCTCGCTATAAACGAGTTCGGCTATACTTAAATGAGACCTAATTCTAGTTTTCAAATCATCTTATCGATCTAATACGTTATTACAGTTGCGACAAACGTAATGAGTAACTCATGCGTTTATACAGAAAATATTGTTCCGAGATAGGAGTTCAATGTTTATATAATCCATTAATTATTTATATAATTTCAATTGTTTATATAATCCTATATTTAAATTTAGGAACAAATTCTTAAAACATTTCGTATTTATCTTTTTAGAAGATACTCTTTTTTTTTTTGAACGTTTTCATTAAACACTCAAAAGTTAGTTGAACTTGAATTCTTTTCCATGAATCGTGGATGTGATGTGACGAGGTTGTTTAGATTCCATATTGCACTTTCTGCTTTGTATAAGTCTAAAATCACCATCGTTTTTCCTCTTTTCCAAACGGTGTGAGCCAACTGAGATTAGATTAGACTTAGTTTTTTTCTAAGATTTAGTTTACACTAAACGTTTCACCCTGTTTCCCGTTTTTAAACCTTTCACTCGTAATGATTCCATTTGGAATCATCAAACTTTTGCAAAAAAAAATTCTTATTAAGTTAAACTCCCATTTATTTCAAATAAATTTTATTAAATTTTCAATACATTTTTCTCTAGAGTTACATTTTTTTTTTTTTTTTTTTGGGGGGGGGGGGGTAGAATAAAAAAATCTTCAAAATTACATCACGTGATTAATGGACGCCCCCTTACATGCCGTCATTATGAACCTCTTGTTTGTGGGGTGATGCTCTGATATTTTGAAATAAAAAAGGAATATATAATTTGGCTTTTTTTTGGTGGGGAGGGGTCTTTTTTTTGAAATTAAGTAAGGTTTTATGCTAGTATTTATTAAATCTATGATTCTACTTAAACTATTTTAATAAACTTTTCAAATAAAAAGGGTGTCAATTGACCAAAAGTGCTACTGTCTCGAAATTTCCCCAACCTAGGCCCTCCCCTCCCCCCCCCCCCCCCCCTCCTGGCTACGCTACTAAGTTTTTAACTTTTTTATTTACTAAGCTGAGCTTTGGAGCCAACTGAGTACAGTATTTAAAAGCGTCAAATAATTTTTGGGTCCAGCTTGTGTATAATTCAGACATTTTATATATCATAGTACCAAACTATATTTTAATAACAGTAAAAACTACTTTAAGTTAAAGAAATTGATAAAAAGAAAAGAATTCTTTTAAACTAGGTCAGAGCTAGGCCGTTAGAGAGTAACTCAAAAAGTATGCAGACACAGCACAAAAAATCTGTTGATTTTACAGTTAATAAATGTCCACTGGAACGCCAGTTAAAATCGCCAGTCTTTTTTTACAATTTAAAAATGTTTTTTTTTACAGAAAAACCGTAATTTAACATTAAGAAACTTCTAGTTTAGCCGGGCAAAGTGCTAAGGTAGTAGTTGTTCCCCGTTAATTTAGCAGATTCTCCGTGATGAAAATCCAGATTTAACGAGCACGTCTGTCCTAATGTACTCGGGTACACCAGTGATTTTTGAAGTATTTTTTGGTAGCATAAATACGTTTGTACTATTGTCGGGATACGAACCAGGAACCTTCTCGGCTGGAAACCAGTCGATTAGCGTCCTCGGCCACGGAATGCCCTCATACACAGTTTACACTAATTTCGTTCTACATTGTGACATTGGTGACGTCAATTGAACGAGCCCTGTTATCGAAGATAAAAACAGTTTAAAACTATTTTCCTAGTTTTTAACTGCAATAAATATGGTATTTAACTGTAAATACCAGGGATTGTTGAATTACGCGTTACTAGTAACAGTTATTTTTTTGAGGTAACGCCGAGTAACGCCATTAGATTTTTCAGAAAGTAACTGTAACGGAAACTTTGAGGTAGCGAAGTAACGAAAAATTTCGTTACTTTTTTCCATATTACTTCATATGTCGCTATTCACGGGGCTCATTTGTTGCGGAGCCAATTTTGAAATGCAACTCCTTTTAAAATTAAATAAAAAAAAGTGTTACACCTAATTCTAATTACAGTGTTTTGTGCTTATGTCTCTTTAATCTTGGATCTCTTGCCCAGCCCCCCCCCCCCCCCCCCACTTTAAGAGGGTCCCCGAATTTTCTTCATGAGCATTTATGCTCAATACAACTGCCCCCAAACTTAGTTTTTAATATGAAGTATGCAAAAAAAATAATAAATTCATGAACAAAAGTTGACTATAAAATTGTGTTTAAACTCAGAATTAATCAATTCACAATTTTTATTTTTTATTTTAGGGGATTAAGCATGCTTTCCAAGCAAATTACTTTGGCTATTGTTTTTGGTAAACACTGAAATATAGAAAAATACACACGAATATTTTATAGAGGTATGTTTAGGGGCCCCCAAATTTGCTTGTGCCCAGGGCCCCTAAAGTTGTAAGTCGGTCCCTGAGTGTGGTTGGAGTCGCACAGGGCCTCTGATTCCGATGTGGAGCATTCACCTTCATTTTTCCAAAATTGCCACCACTGGGATGACGATGAAGCCGATGATGGATGGCACCCCTTGCCGTTAACTCTTGCCCGGGGGTGGCAAGAAATCCCCACTTCCTTGCCATCTGGTTCGAGAGTTGCCGCCTGGATTGGGCCGGAAACCAGAGACACTCAACACAGAACGGACTACTTTTCCAAACCTGTTCCTTTTGACGCAGAACCGCTTTTGCCAAAGATGCTCTCGCACAGGATGTCGGCCCTTGCACCGACTATGAATAAAGAAAATTAAACTGTAAATCTTAAGAATATTAAGTGTTCCAATAAATACGCCAAGAACCATTTTTTAAAATTCATAAGATTGAGAACTGGACACCTTAGAGGAATGAAAATTCAGCCGGGTGGAAGTAAAACATATCCCAGCTGTAAAAACTGCGACAACATATATTTAAGTTCCGAACACGTCCGAATATCTTGGCAAGTATTCAACAAATGAGTGACTCTTCCTTTGAAGATATTTATTCAGACAATTGCCTTTAGATTACTGAGGTAGTGAGGACAGCGCATGCTCTTATTTGACACACAGAATTTCCCCCAAAACTTATTTGGCCCTCAGAATTTCGATCCATAGACAAAACAACAACACGGACAATTTCAATGCTAAATCCAGATAGGAACCATATCAAAATCTATACTTCATTTGAGAAGGTTTTGCTACATTTTTTTTTAAAATGCTGAATAAAGATTTAAATGTGCCGTTGCATTGAGATCGAAATTTTTGTCCATTAATTTGAATATAGTTATTTTTTTCTCATATTTATAAAATACAAAACTTTAAACAAGCTCTTAAAACTCATAGTACTAATATCAGCATAATGCATGATTTACTAACTTTTATTACTTTTAACGTCATCTAATAAATATTTTTTTAAAATTTCAACTTCCGAAATAACTAATTCAACTTTGAAAACAAATAACTTATAATAAAAATCAGTTTTGCTGAGAAGAAATATGTTTCAATACATATTTTTTTAATATATATATAACAGGATGTAGAAACCCCATACTCTCTAAAAATAACCTCCGTAGGCTTCCAGGCAGGAAATACTTGCCTACAGAATGGGTGGCCTGCCTCTGTCTAATACCCAGCTGCTATACACGCTGTCTACTCAATGGTATTCTTTATAGCGCGGGTATAGAGGGGCTATAAAAATGGGGGGGGGGGGGGAGATAATTGACATTTTTGTTAAAACTTTAAATAGTTTAAAGAGTAAAATTCTGTTATATTGTACCTTGGCGGATTTTACCTGCCCTTGCTTTTCAATTTTTGAAAATTCATAAAATTGGCACAATAAAAAATCTGCATGATTTGCTTTTATTATTTAGCTTTTAAGATTTTATCCTGTTGTTATTTATAACCTGAAAATGCAAAAAATACAAGTTCATAAGAAAGAAAAATTAGAGAACTGAAATACATTTTCTAGTATTCATAAATATGTTCGAGTTAAAAGGATATAATAACAATACGAGAGTTTGGTCTAACATTGACCTACTTGTAAACTTGAACAATAAAGTTTTTAAATGAAATAATTCATTCCATCTAAATGACACGAACAACCTAAAATTGTAATTTTTATTGTGCTTTAGAAACGCCGTAATCATGACATAAAGTCAATTTAGAAAAAATGACAATAATTTTGGTACCTATTTTATTAAAATAAACGGAAAACTAAATTTCCATATTAGGTTAACCTTTCAGTCAATATTTCAAAAGAACATGTTTTTGACTACTAAATCTGTTTGTTGTAGTTTTTTTAAGCAAATCGTTAAATGGCCACAAAAGGAAAATAAGAAATTTAAATATCATTGCATTTTTCTATAAATGTAACAAAATGAATTAACAAAAGTAAAAGACAAAAGTCTAAAAATCATGTTTAGTTTATTTATATTAAATAAAAAAGAAATAACGACATTTTTTTTTTATGAAAACAACTTTTTTTTATGTAGATACATTTTCAATGATGTAATTGCTGATAAAAAATGGCGAAATTATTTGACAACTTTCCGATTTTCTAGGCTTCAACAAAAAAAAAAAGTTTTGAAGTGTATGTCATGTCACTTACAATACATTGAATAAAATGGCACATTAGTTTAATTGTTCAATTTTTATACGGAAATATCATCAATGCATAAACGTGTAACTAAATGTATACCCAAACATGAATTAATTTCACTTCTCCGGTTTAATTGCATTTTCGCAACCGCTTCAAGCCGGTTAAGAAGGTGTCATATGATATTTATAACTAAAAATAATGTATACATTAGAATTAATAGAGTATATGATCCCGTTTCGTTTATTCTATTTTAAAATTGTATAAATCATTTAATTTGCAATAAAATTAATTTTGCTGGAAAAATCAACTAATACGGAACAAGTTTACAGTTTAGATGTAAAAAATAAAAGGACACAACTTAAACTGGTTTACTAACCTAATAAAAGAAATATATGTACAACAGAATATATTTTGCCAAAAGAAGTATCTTAAAATATGGCGTACAATTTTCATTTATTATTATTATTTTGTTACAAAAATATAAACTACATAAATATTTTTAACAGCAGTATAAAAAAAAATACTTTGTCATTTTTGAATCCATGCCTGCGTTCTGCTTTGATTTTGTAAGAAAAAAATATTTAAAAAAGGCGTATTGAAATGTTTAAAAAAAATCATATTTATAAAAAAAAAACTTTCTGAAAACTTCTATGCTAGATCCTCTATCTTTCAGAAATATTTTTAAATAATTAGTAAGTATTTAAAAAAAAAACTTTAGTTCGTCAGTATCTTTATTTCTATTTTCAAAAGCATGGTGGTTTGTAGCGCATGACTAACCACAAACTTCCTTTTTATATTTATTTTGACGAAACTATTGCTGTGCATACAATGATGGATTTATGGCGGAAACGAGATGATGAAAATTATAAGCATCCTATTTTATCCATTCATCGTTAAAATATCAAAAAATAAGTCTAAACATTGTTGTCAATAGCTGTGCCAATTTCGGAATTGAAGAACAAAATGTTTCAATGTTTCAAGTCGTTAGCGGCAACAGTTCCAACGGTTTTGTTTCCTTTCTTGGTCACGTTAAATTGCTGTCTCACAATTTTGCTCAATTTCTCAGCACACACACATAAGACAAAATATTATCTAAACCGAAGTTTTCCAACAACATTGACATGCATACAACAATGCTTTGCATACTTGAAATTTAATCGAATAAAACCGATAAAGTTTAATAAATAGCTCGAACTAAAACAAGTTGCACGTAAAGAACTGTAAAATTGAACACATACGAAAACAAGAAGTTCTTAAAGAACTAAAATAGCCTACTTTCCTGTTACTTAAATGCTTACTGAAATTCTAATCGGGAAACAACTTAGGTTCTTAACAGTAAATATCATCAACAACCGTTTCTACACTAGATTTATACACATTAGAAAAACAAATAGCTAAACACAGCATCCAGCTATAACATAAACTTCTAAAAGCCAAAATCAACTATTTTCCTTAATATTCTTTCGCAAATTAACTTAATTATTTATCGTCTGCTCGATATATTTGTAATTCGAAGAATAATTAAATATTTATTAATAACAAAAGTAATGAAACTACTCCAAACTGCATTAAAAAATACGAAATGTAAATCAAAACTAAGCATAATTGTATGCAAAAAATATGCCTTACCGCTTTCTTGGTAAACAATTAATGAACAATCAAAGAATTACATTGTGCTACATTTTATGACGTCATTGCGAACTGATTCATGAAAAAATTATTTTGCTTCAAATATTTTTGATAAAATTTCTGATGCCATTGTTGATTTGGCAACAGTGATTTAAATGACTCAAAATTGAATTCCAATGCTAATTCAATGGGAAATTCACCGACAGATAGTAAATTTATGTCCGTCCGGACGTACAGACAGGCGGATAAAAAGTATGAAAGTTGGGTCTCTGAGGTCATAGCTTTCTAACAAAAAAAGAATTTTTAAGATCAGATGTACCGATTTTGGAAGGGGGGTACGAACAGACGGACAGACAGACAGACGGACATCGACCGCATGTCAATACCTACTTTTTCATTTTTTTAATTCTTTCGAATTAAAAAAATAAAAGTAGGCTTAAAAAACGCTCATTTTGGGTGTGAAATCGAAACAACCTGGTACATCACCTGAAACAACTATTTTTTCACTTCCTAAAGGACGAGCATGGATCGGAATCGGCTTTAAACAGTAGGTCTCGATCTACTGAACTCTCCTGTAACAGAATTTAAAATAAACAAGAAGTTCTAAACGAACAACTACTTTTCTGTTACTTAAATACTTATTATATTAATATTTTAATCGGAAGACAAGTAGGTGTGTAACAGTAACTGTCACCTAGACCGCTTCTATATAAAATTTATACACATTAGAAAAAAATCGCCAAACACAGCATCCAGTCGTAATTTAAGATTTTTAAAAACAATTAAATTCAAATACCAATGCAATGGGAAATTCGCCGACAGACAGTAGACATATGTCCGTCCGGACGTACAGACGGACGGACTAAAAGTATGAAAGTTGGGTATCTGAGGTCATATCTTTGTAACAAACAAATAATTTTTAAGATCCGACGGACAGAACTGATTTTGGAAGGGGGTAATGACGGACGGACAGACAGACTGACATCGTCAGCATGTTAATACCTACTTTTTCATTTTCTTTTTTCGAATTAAAAAAAAAGTAGGCTAAAAAGAGAGTAGCATTCTTATTAATTATATGTTTCAGGGATGGGACCCCATCAGAGTGCGTATGTTATGTCTTCATCCAGATTGTTCTAAATCAGGCCCTGGGGGATCGAAGGGTAGACCAGACAGTCAGACGGGGCGGAGCTTTAGTCGAAAGAACATTTCGCTCTCTGAACCTGTTTTTTAATTAATAGAAACAAACAGTTATTTGGGAAAAAATTGTCTCAGAAATGGTTGACCCCAATATTTAAATTTTTCTTTGTTTTTTTGTTTGTTTGCTGATAACTTTCATTGTCGATCTATTCAGAAACGAGGTAATTTTTATTGAATTTATTTCTCGTGTTATTTTTTATTATTTAATTTATTTAGCAAATAATATTTTTTGGCAATAATTTCAATTGTTGGCTCAAAAAGAAAAATATATGGGAAACCAGCCCAAGTCTCCAACCTAAAAATACAGCAGTAAAATTCAAGTTAAATATATGATAACATAGATGCACACAATCGATAACATAGATGTGATGAGGAATAAATCTTACCCATATATTCTCTGACAATATTCTTAAAATATATTTGTTCTTATGTTGAAAATCTACTATGCATTTAAATCGTTATCAAATGTATTTATTCAAAAAATGATTTTCTCAGCATTTTTCTTAATCAGCATGCTAAATTCCCCCCCCCCCCCCCCAGAATATGAATAAAAATAGCTATACATACGGATATTTTCTAAACCACCGCAGTTCAAAATTAAGAGCCCTGTCTACAATAGCCGTTGCAACGTTAATTCATTTTAAACCAACCTTGCTTTACTTTTGGCCCGTTGTTGGTTATCAATTGTGTAGTTGTATAAACAATCATGTAAATTTTTGATAACTATCTCTTAAAAAGAACATCAAAGACATCCCCCTGAGAAATAATTGAAGCAATTGAGCAGACGACCGAGCTAAGGTCGACCGGAAATGCCCTTCAGCTGAAACCCCCAGTGCCAAACTCTTCATCTTTTGTTTATTGATATTGGCAACATCAACCGCTATTCACTCATTTTTCTCTTCACTTTCCAAGAAATAGGGAAACCATTTGAGGACCATGTGACATCTGTAGAAGTTTTAGCTTGTAGTTTTAGTTTTTAGTTTTAGTTGAATTATCGTCGCACTACACGAGGGCTATTGTCGACGGGCGTCATAATTTAGAACCACAGTCAGGTGACGAGCCGACACCTGAGTAGGCACCCAACGCAACCATTAAGGGCGACATCGTACGCAGCATCGGGACTTTGGAGCATATTTAACGTGCACTCCCTCTATACGGGCTATTATTCGTCGGACATTTTTGGCTGCACGGGCCGCTTATAGGTCGGCAGTTATTTTGGCGATGCCCGGACCATATGACATCTGTAGAAGTTTCGGCTTGTAGTTTTAGAGAGCCGCCTTCCTTTCACCACTCGAGGGTTAGGGTTATGTTGAATTATCGTCACACTAGAGCTACACGAGGGCTATTGGCGACGGTCGTCGTCATTTAGAGCCACAGTCAAATGACGAGCAGAACCCAGGGCCTGACCATGACAGGTTGGGTTGGGGCCCACGGCCTCAACCTGTCATGGGTAATTTTGGGTCTCTTTTTGAAGTGATATTGTAACAAAAAATATGCATACTGCAAAAATTTGACCTTCAAAAGTTAGTTCAATCGTCAAATATTATAATATCAACCATTTTTTTATTGCTCCTATTGTTATTGAAAAATCAAAATTATTAAATAGTTTGTTTTTCATAAAATCATACAAACTTGTGACATAGAAAACAAAATGTACCAGTTTTCAGTCAATTTTGCCCCCCCCCAAAAAAAAAAATAATAATAATGGGCCCAAAGTCCGGGCCTATTAGGCCTAAGCAAGGATTATTTGTTAAATGCCCGGACCCGAACCTGGGACCGTTCGCATGCAATTCAAGCACTTTACCCACTGGGACCCCAGCCCTCACCACTCGAGGATATTTGGTGTTCCTGAGTCGGGTTTTCACCGAACTATGACCATGGCGAATAAATCTAATTTTAGAAGAAAAAATCTATTAATTGTTCCTTTATGGTCTATGGACCAAAGAAGTGCATACAGTCCACACTTGCTAATCCGAAATATAAACTGTCAAAATCTTCGGATTGTCGAAGGAGGGTTGGTTGGCATTTGATCGTTATACTACAGCGTACTTGTTCTATGACATTTGAGTGGTTTGCGTCTTCGAGAGTATGACTAAGGGAAGTGAATGGTGATGGGAATGTTTTAGACGGTGTAACGCTCTTGTTTTCATTTTTCGCGTTCTACAATTTCATTGGTTGCATCGGTTTCTCTCTCAAAATGACCGATACAGGTGAAAAGAAATTTTTCTATGCAAGCTTTCTTTAACAAATGATTTGGACAACCAACATCACAGCAAGAAGTTGGCATTTTAAAAATTTAAAAAGTAAAACATTCTTAGAAAACTCATTTTCGAATACCAATACAAAAGTTATTCCTGACAAAAAATGAAAACAAACCGTTGGAGCTGTTGCCATCCACGACGTGAAACAACTCCGTTGTGTACTCCGATTAAGTTTGAAAAATTATTTTTGTCTTATTTATGCACATAAGCAAATGACGAATAAAAGTGAAATAAAAAAAAGCGTTAAAAGCTTTTTTTTTATTAATTTTTTTATCATACTTTTAAAACTTGATCAATATTTGTTTCTTTTCTCATTTTTTTTTTCACACGTTTCCGTTTATACGAACCAATCAAAGTAGAAATAGGGCCGTAGTGAGCCTAGTGGTCAGCGTCTCGGTCTCGGGATCAGAAGGTCCTGCGATCGAGTCCCGGTACCACTGAAGACCTACCGAGTATATGCGGAGTACGTGCTCGTTAAATCTGTTGGGTCCGAAAGTCCTCTAAGTTCCCATACCAAATCAATACCTCTGGGGGTGACAAGCCAATTCTGGGGATCCTCTAGTTGGCCTCTGTCTCTAAAAATTAGATGGATCCACTTATGTGTGTGTGTGTTGTCTGTTGTGTCTGTCTTACTTGACGAAGGTTTATAAGCGGGTCGCTGACCGAGCACACAAACCTGAATATATATGTCTACCAACCAAGTAGAAATTGTAACGAATTTTTTTAAATAAACCATTTGTTTCATTTAAACTGGGGTTTAAAATGAAGGCATTTTGTTCTCTCAAAAACGATCTCGAACCGTTAAAATAACCCATTTCATATAGTAACTTAACTTACATCACCACATTATTTCGGCTAACACCCTTTTGAGACAGTCAAAAATACTTTTTCTTTGTAAAAATCATAAATAAAACTTTCCCATTTTAAAATGCAAATGAAAAAGCAACTCCATTTACTAGTGAAAGCTTAAAACAAAACCAATATAACGAATGAAACGATACCCTACTATTACTAAGAAAATTACTATCAGAAATAGAACAAACGTAACTTCATCTAAGGCGAAACAAAATTTTGGAGTGATATATAATTATCTCCGACGACGAAAAATACCGACCGATTTTATTTTTATCAGAAGTGTTACATTTTGTATTAGAGTAGCAATTTCGAAGCATGAAGGGTAATAATGGCAGTTATTACGAAAGGAGAGAGCCATTGGGCTTTTACAATGTTATTCGGTAAACTTGAAACAAAATATGCAAAATATTACTTGTATTACTAGGGTTACTGTTTTGTTGAATTGTAGGGAACAGCGGTAATATTCTTTCTTAAGGATAGTGATCATGTAACGCATAGGGTTAAAGTTGAAGTGAATGAGAAGCTATTTTGCCGTAATACTTTTTTTTAACCTTTTTAAAACATATAATGAGAAAAATCTACATATTTTTTGCTATTTTATCGGGTTTTATTATTATTTTTACACATGCTCTACCGAAATTTAAACGCATGTTAAAACAAATGAAACAAAATGGGAAAAATGAAGCAAACAAAAAGCCAGAAATAAACTTATAATTGAACAACAAAACAAGATTTTAATTCATCAATGGTACTAAACTCAATTCTGAATACTCAGAAAATATTTTTTTTTATAAAAGCCACTTAAAATAATCAGTCAGTGGCGAACAAGAATGAAGTGTTGCTAGTGGGATTATTTCGGAGTTACTATTATTTCTGGGAATTATTATGAAATTTTTTAATAACGCAGGTGAAGCCACTGCAAAGGAATGTGCGCATGATGAATGAGGTTTGAATGTCGAAACCGCGCGCTCGCTAGGTAAACCTGACTAGAGCTGCTTCCGTTTCGCGCCACCAGATGTCGCGCCCGCCGGTGTGCCATTGCGTTGTGCAAATAGAGCCGTTCCATTGATAAACTCCTCATATTACTCGCGTTACGCACTCACACATCTGTGAAGTTTTTCCCAAAAGCCACGGCCACCAGGTAACCCGGCCGAGTGTCGTGTTATTCAAATAGCAGCCACCTCGAATCCTCCGAACGTGTACGCGTTTCCGATTAATGAGGCTGCCTCCATTGAATGGCCATGTCACCCATTCATAAAAACGTCAGCAGGCGCTGAGCGTAGCAGCAGCGCCATTCGAGTGGAGGAGTCGCGCGCGAACGGACGACGAACTGCTGCTTCGAGCGCCATGTAACCACGGACCGCGGCCCCTTCATGGAACGCGATGGGCCCGGCAAGATCGACGGGCTGATCTCGCTGGCTCAGCCCCGGCCCGGGACGGCGCGCCGACAGAATGAGTATATCGAGAGCCCGCTCAACAGGCCGCCGCTGCCCAAGCTGGGGGCAGGCAAGGCGCCCGTCACGGCGCAGCCCAAGAAAGCGCCGGCCTCTTCAACCCAGGAGGACCCGGGATCGAACCCGGACGACCACAACGACTCCATTATCTGCAGGCAGTGCCGGCGATGCCGCTGCGCCGCGTGCCGCCGCGGCCGGGCCCTGCCCTCGCGCTGGATCTGCAACAACAAGTGCCTGTGCTCGCCGCACACCGCCGTGGATTACTGCTCGTGCATGTGCTGCGTGCGCGGCCTCTTCTACCACTGGGCCAAGGACTACGAGATGGACAGCGACGTGTCGTGCGCCGACCAGCCGTGCTCGTGCGCGCCCCACCACAGACTGCTGCGCTGGGGCTGCCTGGGCCTGCTTTCCCTGCCCCTGCCCTGCCTGTGTTGCTACTGGCCGCTCAAAGGCTGCGTTAAGGCCTGCGAGGGCTGCTACGCGCGCTGCACCGGGCACGGCTGCCGGTGCGAGGCTGGCACCCGGCCGCCGGAAAAGCGCCTGCTGGACTCGGACCAGGGCTGAACCCATCATGGCCAAACCCCTGTACATAGTATGATGAAAGGCATTCATATGGAGATGCTCGGATTTTGGCTGGTGGTGAGTCAGCGTCGCCCCTTGCAGCTTTCTTTACCAAAGAGTTTTGCCTCGCAGCGACCGGTGTGTGCTTTGAGTGTGTGTGTCCCCACGCGTGATTTCGGATTATGTGCTCTTTGTGGTGTCTCTGGCCAGTCGGACATAGCGGATACTTCAAAGTGAGCTTTTTTCAATCCTTTTATCACACTGTGTGTCGGAGCATTCCTAAAAGACAGACTTTTCGAAGCTATGTGTCTTGTCCTCGGTCGAGACACATCATTATCCATGTATCTTGCTCTGTGTGCCTCGCCTTTAGAAGAGACGCATAGTTATCCATGTGTCTCTACTCTAACCGATACACATAGTTATCAATGCGTCTCTACTGTAGCCAAGACACATAGTTATCAATGTGTCTTGCTATGCATGTCTCATGAACAGACAAGACACAGTTTGTTATTGAGGTATAACGATAAGTTCAAACTTTACGCTCGCATAATTGCTATGTGATGCGTAACATAGATACTTACAAATGGCTGTCTTTTAGGAACGCTCCAACTTTTCAGGCTGTATAAAGTCATTCCTATAAGACAGATTTGAATGCGAAGGTGTGATTTTAATTATAACTTTGTGAATAACCAATAGATAAAGGAAAAGCTGTCTTTTGGGAATATAATCCAAAATGTCATTAAAATTATTTTTTTAAATCACATCTTTTGAATGAATTGAAAAGAACCTTTAGGTTATTAGTTTTGCAGATAAGATAAATTCATCCATTAATTCTAATATTTATTTTCATTTGTTCTAAAGTGTGATTAATCTGGGCTGTTTTAGTGATATTTGGATAAAGTAAAAGCCACAAATCATTTTCATAAGTAAATTTCCAATTTCATTGATACATTCTCTCTTGTGCATTTAAAAAAAAAGTAATTCAAAGTACCCCAAATCATTACCATTTTGATGTTTTGAAACTTTTTGCTCAAAGTCTTCATTAAATCTTGGGAACTTTGACTTATTAAATTAACGAGATAAAAGAAAATATATTTTGCTGAACTATTATACCATCATTTTTATTCATTGGTTTTTAGCCTTACAGAAATTAGATGTATTTTTAACGAATCATTTATTGATTTATTTCCATTTTTCATCTTACAAATATGAACCACTCTATTTGCCTTTAATTTTAAATACGCTTGACAATCTAAATTAAAAATAACGAATCAAATTTTTTACACACCTTAAACATAATTGTCAAACCTTATAGCAAAGTTTAAAATGATTTCCTTAACAAGTGTTTAAAATTAAGTATTTTTTTATATATTTTATTGGGAAAAGGGTAAAAGACATGAACTACCTATTTCTGTTTGGTTGTTACACGCAAATAAATTTAGATAAGTAAGCGCTCAAACCTTTATCAAATCCAATCTGCTATCTGAATGAAATATTTTGATATTTATTGGGTGTCATATTTTAATTTTAGAAAATCTTAGCCTCTATAATGAAAAAATATTGTCGTATTTCTAAAAGTTACCTTAACTTTCAAGCTAATGTGCAAGCCAACATATATATTGCACTCGATAACCGCCCAAGAGTTAAAATTTTAAAAGAATGCTTAGAAAAAATATTAAATTTTAATTTTAAAGAAACATGTTACCCTTAAATGTGCTATTTTAAATTTTTTTAAATAAATTTTTTTTATGGAATGTCTGGCCAATGACTAACATCTCTTATGGGATATTTTTCGCAATATACAAAAGATGCAGATATCAAGATATGCAAACGTAAAATTTGGAGGGTATTTTTAAATCACTCCTATTTTTTTACATAATATATCCGTGTTAAGTACACATTAACAAATATAAATTTAAGAATGTTTAACCAGTTAATTAAAAGTATCCAATGATACATAAACATTTTTTAAATATTTGTTTTTGTGTATTAGTTGAAAGAATAGTATTTGCTTCATGCAAATTGCAACTATTAAATTTAAATATATATCAGTATTTCATAAATAATTTGTGAGAAAATGATCATAGAGCTACACATAAAATCCAAAAACCTAAAAAGATAACAGAATAAATATGAATGCTTTAAATATATGATTGTACAAATGATAACCTTTAATTAATGACATGATTTGAAATATAACTTCCAAATTATGCACATGTTTTAAATCCAAAAACCTATTAATAGCTATTAAAAATTATAAAAATCAGTCAACATTCCCTAGCATTTTAAAGTACAAATCTTCTTTAAAAAAACACTTAACCTTATTTTAATATCACAGAACTACATTCATCAATATACATTCAAAAACTTCTACCGTGGTTTTTTTTTTATTTGCTTTTCGTTCTTCTCTATTTTAATCTTGCTGAAAAAAGTTTTAATTGGCAGCATGGCCTTTTATTGAACATTAAATTTTTTTGGCTGTCTGTTTCTAGTCTTCATTTTGAGCTTTAATGCAGCCAAGGTAGGTTTGTACATGTATTTTCCGGTTTGTGTGCTTTATCAGAGGCCCGCTTATAAGTCATTAATGTCATGCCCGTCAAGTAAGACAGATACGACAAAATTTTTACTGACACAGAGAGAGAAGTACACTCAGCGCGAAGGCGGGATTTGAGCCCGCACCCGGTACAGTGCGCAGACTGTTAGTGTAATGGGCTGCGATCAAACCCATTAGGCTACCTGGGCTCTCTTAACGCAACCAATTTGTGTTTGAAAACGTTTCCGGCCGTCTACAGGATTTTTAGCCTCTGTACTGGATCAAAAAACCAATACGAGCCTTGTAATATTACCCTATTATAAATAGTACGTTTGTAAAATTTATTATTATTTATTTTTGTTGTGGTTTAGTTGAATTAACGGAAAATTTCTATAGTAAAGCAAGGGTTATTTGTTTATTCCTAGTTTTCCTTGAATTTGATTGCAACTGCTTTATAAGATTCAAGTAACTCGTTTAAACTTTTAATTATGAATAAAAAGCATTTTAATGCAGTGAAAATAAATAATAAAATGTACTAAAATTATAAATGTTTGCTTAAATGAGCCATTTTGTAAATATTTGAATAATACACAAGTACAAGTGTTTCGTTCGACATTCCTAATAACTTTTTTTAATTACAACTTGGCCATAATTACTCTTGTAGAGAAATTGGTTTATATTGATTAAGGCTTTCATTTGCAAAGATTGAAGAGCCAGCAGTTTTTCCAGTAATTCATTCACTCATTGCATACTTTTTTCGCAATTCTATTTTGATGAAACAACTAACCTCCTTTCCCACACAAAATCCACATCCTGCCGATTGCGTAACCAATAAACAGTCTGGAGAAAAGCAGCGCCGATTTTTTTTATTTTGTTCCAAGGTTCTTCTCTAGAATATTAAAACAGGAGATACTGCCGATAGCTGCTAATTTCGTTCATGCCTAATTTACTTTTGAATTGAGAAATTGTATTTGAATGATTCTTTTTACTTATATAAGCTTTAAAATATAACATTTATAATTTTAACATTGTTTGGTTTTGGTTGAATCAACGTCGCACTAGAGTTCGCTATTGGCAACGGATGAAGTATATTTGATGAGAAGTATTATTTTTTTTGCTCGATGAAGTTTCTTCGGGTGCAGGCTTAGATGTCGACCTTTTCACTTGACCCTTTTTCAAAATTACAAGGCGTATTTGACTGTGCTGAAGCTTCTGTCGTATTCTAGAAATAGACAGCCGGAAACGTTCAATTCAAAAATGACTATAGTTGTAGCTGCTTTCCGTTCTACGTGTAGCATCCCTCTGTTTTAAGTTTCAGCTTCTTTCTGTTTTAATTTTATTATTAGACCGGATCCCTCTTAAAGCCAGTTTGAATTGCATTGATATGCAATTGAGGTTTGAGCGGTTAGTTATCAAATTTTTTTTTATCAAGTATTCTTTATAAATTAAAAGAAATCGAACAAATTTAAATTATTATCAAAATTGAAAATTACTTTTCCATAAAAAAAGATAGTTGATTTTAAAAATTAAAAATGTATTAATCATTTTCCCGCGATATTCTTTCCCTAACCAATTGTTAAATTAGTTCTTCATGTATTTTTCCCCTGTTAGGAAAAAAAGGGAGATTAGGTCTTATCAAATTACCTGGTTTTTTTTCTCATTTTTTCGTTGCTTTATCAGTTGAGGGTATAAATCTCAAGTGCAGGTTTATCACTCGAATAGGCACAAGTTTGACTGTAAGTGTGCGAACTAAGGTATAAAACGTTTTACACACAGGAAGTTATAAAACTTGCCTTCTTAAAATTAATAAGCATTAACTTTTTTTTAATTGTTTTATTACTAACCAATAATCATATAACATAAAATAAGCTCTAAAATGTATTTGATTGTATAATCTTAATTCTAAAATGCAGAAATGTCTTATAACTAAGCCCTAATTAAGAACTTTCTAAACCATTTTAGTCATTGCATATTCTACTTGAAAATTAGTTAACTAAATTTCTGTACCTCGTGTAAAAATGACTTCGCTGCGATAAGGGACATCTGTCCAAACAAAATAGTCATGTTTCAAAAAATTAACTCATATTTCGAGTTTAAATTTCACGACAAACAAGAGAGAATGATTGATGTGGTTTAAATACAGGCTCTTTTAATTTAAATTCAGCATGGAATTATCGGTATTATTTACATTTACATACAGCTGTCGATGTTTGAGACTGCTTATTTAAATCCAAATAATGGCGTTGTTAGTTCAACGATTTCCCCTCTCGCTATGAAAATCTGTCTGATTCGGAAGATTGTGTGTGTATGGAGTCAAACAAAATATGCAGTAGACATGCTTTTTTGCTAGTTTGAAAATAAAACTTTTTTTTCATTCCAGTTTTATCTATATAGATGCTTATCTTGTAGACTGTATCAACTACTTTTAACTGTGGATATATTTTCAAACTGTACACTAAGCTTTGTAAAGTGATTGAACTCTGAACTTCATTATTAGTGCCTCGAAATGATCATTCTGACATTCTCATTATCATCTTAATCGCTTTCTCACCTTACGCCCATCAACCAATCATTCATTTTGATTAGATGCAGCTAACCTGTGTTAACAGATGCAGAATTGGTATGGAAAATCAAAACGAGGTCAGTCACCTAGAATAACAAGCTTTAAAGTAATGTAGTTGTAGAATTAGTGTGATGCCAATTCATATTATTATATATAAAACTAAAAATTAGACAAATTGCATTTCATACTGCCTTGCTTATTAATTAGGACATGATAGGTTTGAAGATTTTTTTTAGGATTATTTTATGTTCTATCTGCAATACAAATATGGTACAGAAAATTGTTTGATCTGTTTGATTGTTAATATCTTTTATAATACGTACGATAAAAGAAGTAAGAAGTAGTCGTTGCAATTACCGATTTCACAACTCCAGTAAATTTGTTTTAATTTGTAGTTGTTTTAATTACCTTTTTTCATCAAAAATGCAACAAACTAGTCGTGTCCTGGTTAATAGAGCAACAGTATCTACCCTTTTCCCCTTATTAAAATATTACTGTTTGTCTAATGTGCATAGTCTCATGTTTTTTTGTTGTTTTATGAACGCTAAAGGTGATGCATACCCATGTGGTGCATGGAACACCCTGTTTAGCCGTAACATGACTGTGATCGTAGTTTGCACATGGTGGCATTTGTTTCAGAAATTCGATCTGGTTTTTACTTGAGTCATTCAGTATCGACTAAGAAACCCTTAAATTAGGAAAGTTGGCAAACGCTTATCGTCTGAGTGCCCTCTAGGCCAATAACCATCGTGGAGGGGATTTCTTTCAACGAATTTCGCCTAGTTGCCACCATCGAGACGATAAAACCGTGCGCTTCCGCACACGAGAGAGTGCGCGGTTTTATTATCCCTATGGTTGTCACTACTCTAAATCGAGCAGATATCTGGTGACTCCAGTTTTGACTTGTTTTGAATGCTTTACAACATCCTTTATAATCAATTGGAAAGTAGAATACTGGAGCATTAACCCCTTTCATCGTATCGGTAATAATCAAAATGTTGCAAGTCACGAGTAGTTGTAAACCGTAGAGTGACGAAACCAAATGAAAGAACCGTAGCTTTCAAGCTATGTCAAAACGTAGTCAAATGAATGTGTTAATACATTATTTAATTGTACATATTACTAAATTGAATTATATTTTTATAGAGTTTGTAATTTCACACAAAAAAATATTCTATTACAAAGCAACTTTTTGTAATTATTTATTAGACTGTGTTTGGAGTTGTAAAATTGTATTTTCCCTTAAAAATGAAAGAAAAAAAGCATTGATATTTAGTGCAAATGTGTATGTCTAATTTTTAAAATGTAAATTTTGCTAATGCACTAAAAGAAATCTAATTTATTTTTGGCTTTCCAACACATTTTACCATCCCTAAACAAAAGTTATAAATCGTTCATAAATATTAATTTCGGCAAGGGTTATACGATTATTTTCCTTATGAAGAATATTAACTATTTTTGTACTATTTAACTATTTTTAATAAAAAACAAATTTAACATAAAAAATCAACATTTTTCAGTCTTGTAAGTGTTAGATGTTTCTCGTTTTTACATAGACGAACAATAAAAAAAAAATTAACAATTAGTCCATTACGGCTAATAAAATTAATTTAACATTTCTATTAATATTTTTTATATACCAATCCAAATTTTAAAATTGATCAAGCATTTTTATTGTTTCTTTTATTTTGTTGTTTGACGACAATTTTATATTTACACTTTACTAAAACTAATGAAACTTTAGCTAAAAATTTCTAAATTATCGAGCATCAAATTTGGTCATTAATGTTAAAATATTAATATTTGTAACTTTTTTTTTAACTAAGGTCAATTTTAAAATTTACATTGTTTGAGAAGTTCTCTTTTGTATGCATTTTATAACCAGTGGTCTGTTTATAGGATGCCGAGATCTTTTTTTAAAGACTTTAACAAAGAATTAAATTTATTAATAAAGGACCTTTCAGAAACCTAATTTGGGGAGAAATGTTTAGTTTTTAGCTATTAATAGTCCTTTAAAATATTCTTTGCTAACTAGCATCGGTATTTGAGTATTTATCGAACTAAGAACTTATTATAGTTATCTATTGAAAATCCATTTTTAAAACGTCAATGCAGTTAAAAAAGTACTACGATAAAAATGGGACATTGTAATAAAATTTCTATAGGCAGACCCCTGATACTTCCTTACTCCACCGTACGCGGACAAGGGAAGTATTTTTTTCCTATTCCACCGTACGTGGAATTGGGAAGTTTCTTTCCCAACTTCACCGTACATGGAAATGGGAAGTTTCTTTCCCAACTCCACCGTACGTGGATAAGGGAAGATTCTTTCCCTGTGGGAGATCGCCACTTTTGCTCGTATAGTGGGATATACTGATTTCTGTGTTGCTTCACTGTTCACATTTCATTAAAAAAAGTGTTCTTAACGGCTGTCTGTACATATGGATTGCAAAAGGCCTCTCTTGTCAAAAGATATTTATTGTGCGGTATATTGCAGAAGTATTTTATATAAGAAAATGTGTTATATTTATTTCCTATTGGTACAAATGCTGCCTAGGAATGGGCGTCAATAAAAACCACTGTAGTCTTATTTCGGTGTATGCAGTCTTCTTTTGAGCAGTTAATCAGTTTTTCTTTTCTGACTGATGTACAGTAACCTCGAGTCAATCTGTTAACGAGATGTGTTCGATCAGTTTCTGTATTGATAAGGCCAAAAAATTGTCAGAAAAGACCCAACCCATCAAGATTTGCCCTTAAAAATCACGTTAGTTTTAAAAACGAGCAATTAAATGCCTAATAATGGATAATTTTACGGTTTATAAATTAATAAGTTTTTATAATGAGCAATTAAAACACATTAGACACAAGATTATTTTAAAGAAAATAATTAAATATACAGAATGGTTATTGTTTAAGTTGTGTTTAAAGAAAAACTGTGCAAACCTGATGATTTATAATTGAAAATGGAGAATAAATAAGCTTTTGTATTGAAACATTTTATTTTAAATGCAAGTTGGCTCTTTTCGTCCTTCTCTTGGCAAGGATTGTATAATTTTATGGGTTGAGTCTTTTCTGTATTAAGATTTATTATTTTTGTCTTAATCTTGTTAATAACATTGATGTCGAGCTTACAGTATATGTCATGAATATTATTTAGTTTTCTTTTTAGTGAATCAAATGAAGATAATTGAATGCAGAGTTTGAGTTTTTCCCCAAAAAAGTTTTATAATTTATTCTTAAAATAATTTTTTACAACGAAATTGCTATGTCCAAAAAGTTTCTTTATTTCATAGAAAAACTATGTTTCATATCTAAAAGATGTTTTTAATTAAATTAAAAATTTATCTGCATAAACGTTTTATAAAAGCTAAAAGTTTATAAGATTAAAAAAAATCATTGAGGTTAAACGTTTACATTTAACACATGTATAAAAAATATTTTGATTTTAAGAATTTTAAATAAGAAACTTTATGCATTTTCTTTTCAACCAAAATACTATTAGTACTAATCAATAGTTTTTCTTTTAAAGTCAAATAATTGAATTTGTTGAATTAAATTACTTATCACAGAATAGGAAATGTTTAAATAATAACAGTGATTATAAAGTACTTCGGTGAGTAATCTAGCATTGTTAAAAATATAATATCAAAGCAAGAAAGGTAATATATAAGTTTATTTATAAGAATAGAAAATACATTTACGTTCTTTAAAATGGTGAATATATCAACTTCGAATAATATAAATACGAGCACGTTTGAGACAATCAGAGTTTATAATCGGTGTGTATTGCTATAAAAGGTAAACGAGTGACCATATATTTACCTTTGGTAAGTTATTTTTAACGTGTATTTTAGTTCAACATATATGCATAACTATCAACATTAGATCTTTAATCGATGTGTCAGAGTATACTTACAAAGACTTTTTCAGCTGATCTATTCATTCGTTTTACATTCAAGGTCATTATCCTACGATTGCTAAGGTCAATTGTAAAAACTAAAAAAAAAATTCTCTTGGCTTACTGGATGTTAACGACTATTTCTAGTGTTGATGGTAATAAATATTTTAAGTTCGATAATTTATTTCATTAGACCAAAGCTAATGTTATTTACATGTATTTTGAATTCCCGATTATAACTCAGTTATCTTTGAAATAAATATAACACAAGCATAGATCTCAAAATGCGTGCTGAAATTATAGTGTGAATAATTTACTCAAAATAATTGAGGAATAAACATAAGAACATTCATACAAATTGAAAGGAAACTTTTTCTTGCAAATAGTTTTGCCCAAAAGAATTCAATTATAATGGCAAAGTTTTCTCTGACCTTAGGCATAAATATAGTTTTTGGATTTAACAATTTTACAAAAATAAATTGTACTTAGCATTTGTGCGCTTGATCATAAGAAATGCAATATAGCTACTTGTAAACAAAGCAATCGTAAAGAATCAATAATTTTTCATCAACATTACCTAAAACAGATTTTGAGATAATCATTCTCAAAATCGGGGTTTATTTTTGTTTTTTGTATTTCATTAGAAGTTTTAAAGAAGTACAAGTATCAAAACACTCAAAACTATCATAAAAGATCACAACAATCATGTGTCGATTTAATAAGCTATAGCTTCTGAAATGTAAGATCTTTTACCCCAAATTGAAGTCGAGTAAAAAATTCATCTTTTACCAATGGATATAAACACAATAAGAGGTAAGTTAAAAATTAATTTTTAAGTAACTTTTATGGATAAATGTTCATATAATATGGATAGTTTTAATTATAATTATTTTATTTTGTTGGAATAATGTGATTAGTAAACAGTCTTTATTTGTGTGGATTAATATGCTCAAAGCGTAAGTTTATATTTTCAGCATTTGCTCCTTGTGCGGTAAATACTAGTTATAGCAAGCAGAAGATACATACAAGATGAAGAATAGGACCAAAGGGGTAAGTTACATTTTTTAATAATTTATATTGATTTTTTCGAAGCGATTGACCGCTTCAATTTCCGTAGTCCATTTTACTCATTATTATTTTTTTTTACCGAAAACTAAATTTCAAAATAGTAGTATAAGATATTCATATAACTTTTATTTTTAGCGACCTTTATGTGAGCGAGAAAGTAAAGACGAAAAATGATAAAGTGTTTGTAGAACTTTAAATTAATATATCATCCATATAAACACAAATTTAATAAACAAAAAAAATTAACAAGAGACCTATGTCGCTATACCTATAAAATCTTCTATAACATTATTATATTAAAATTGGTACGAATAGCCACAGGCCCTCCCTTAGCAGATGCGAGGCCCAGTGCGAACATAACCTTTCCGGCAGTGGAGCGGGTGATAGGCATGCCAAATCAATGGTTTGGGCCGACAGGTGTTCCAAGCACAGGAAGTCCTTTCGAAGCGTATTCCAATTAGACGACACTCAATGGGATCTCACGGCAATGTGGTTCACAGCTGTGCGGGGGTCGCTTCGGAATCTTAGATTAGATCTTCCTGTCTTCAATTACGAGACTTCCTTTTCCACTGTCTGTGGCTGACCTTTCGCACAAAAAGGGTTGTTGGGAACTCACAGGAGCGAATTTCAATGACCTCGATCAAAACGCACATTTTTCTCCCTCAGAATTATCACATTTTCGTTTAGCGCGAATTTTTTAAAAAATGTCTTCATATTGAAAACACTCTATGAAGCATAGCACATATTTTCTCTGGCTAGGATTTGATGTTCGAGTAAAAACTCATCTGAATGGTTCGAAGTAAAAAAAAAAATCTGAACTTTGAGTATCTAAAAACTTTTGCCCTAGGTTTATTCGGTACATGTGCTGTGCAATTTCCCACGCAAAATTTCAAAGGCTTTCGTCATAAATACAGAAAAACCGTGCGTTTCCGCACATTATATCGGAAACGCATGGTTTTTCTAAGTCATGTTTTTGAAATGGAACTGTAATCTGAATGATTTCAATGGAGAAATCAAAAACATCATACGTGAACTTCGGGTAAAAAAATGCACTTTATTTTCTCGTTCACAAAAAGGTTTCGTTTGTAGAAGCTTCGTTGGGAATATTAAATATTTTTTATTACAATCTAAACATTAAAAACAACTTTTCCAATATTTATTTGTTTAAATTATTAAAAAAAATTATCTTTTGTGATCATAAATAGTCTTAAGTCTTGAGCATTCAATTCTCACTTAATGAGTATATTAAGGTTCATCTCTCCCCCGAAAAGAAATGTCACCACAATTTCTCAAAAGATAACATTTTGGCCCTTTTTAATGAAAAAGGTTGCCGACCACAGGCCTAGTTCATGTACTTTTTGAAAGGGAAAAGTTGAAAAATAGAGTTATCGCTCAACTTTTCTTACGTGGCAACATTTTGTAGTATTCTCTAATTACCTGTATTAATTAGTTAAAGGTACATTTTTAATGTGGTAATAAAATAATTTTTTTTTATAAAAAATAAAACTTCATTTTGAAAAAAATAATACTAAGTAGTGTTTAGAGAAACTTACACTATATCCCGTTTAAAGGTATAACAATCTCCATTATTTTAAATACCAATAATTAGCTCTTCTGTTTAAAAGATGAACGATTAAAATTTGCATCTAAAGGAAACGAAGATATATTTAAAAACTTCAAACTCTGCTGTTTCAAAAAATCAAACTAGTTTGTCATCCATTGTATTATGTAGTAAATTCTAGTCTCTAATATACATGCTCTTATAAATGTATGTTATATACCTACATAATACAATTTTAAAATCTTCAAGATAGTGCAATAATGAATTCAAATTCTTATAAACCTTAAATGTCACCCAACAAAATAACTGATCGTTAAATATTCTTCAATTGGACTATCTATTATTTGGAAAGCGTTGTAATAAAAAAAAATTATATATATTTGTGTGTAAGATTTAACGCTGATTTAACTCTAAAGCTTTTCTTGTATGTCCAATTTCACTGAAACGAATTTTGTTAAATATTGTAAGAATTGCTGAAACTCCTGTATCACAAAGTTCTTTGAGTAACTTTCACTAATTTACCTGATATTATGTCTGATTTTTATAATTGAGTTTAGTTGTTTACTTTTTAGTATATTATACTGTCATATACTATAAATATGGTGCACTACGAGTGCATTGTAGGTATAGTATATCATAGTGTATTGTTGTAAAATTGATACAGACTTCGTGTGCATGGGTTTCATTATATACTATATTTATTTGTGTATGAACGCAGTTTTGAAGTTGATGTGTGATAACTTTGTAAATATGTAAAAATGTAAGAGATGTATATTTTGCACTATGTAAATAAGTCATGTAATTTATGACAAAACTTGCTTGTCGTGTATTATAAAAATAGAGCCGTGCCCCATTCATGCTATTTTAGTTTATAATTTAACAGAAGATAATTAAAGTTATATAAAATAAATATATTTTTCACTTTCACTTGTTGCATTGTATTATTATTTTAACTTTATTTTCATTGCAGCCTATTGTCATTTTGTGAGATTGAATTTATTCTGAAGCCTTATAGGAAGAATAGTTATAGAAAGTCTCTTAACTTGTTAACACCTTTCATTCTTAGGATATAATAAATGAATGAATATTTGAGAAATCTTGTTTTTATTTATCTCCATTATTTAAAATGAAGATACTTTCAAAATTTAAATTGAAGGAAATAAATCCAAAAATTTTACATAACATCTACGATATTTTAATTTTTTTTATTTTTAGATACATGAGTTGTGTAAAGATTGCTAAAATATTGCAAGAGAAATCTGAATAATTAGTATCATTTGACGCGGTACATTCTACACTATTTCGACATTGGAAACTATAACACAGCTATAAAAAACCTTATATTTCCACATTAATTTTTTACTAAATTATTTTTCTCTAGGGTTATACTTTTCCCCCAACATATTTAGCTCTAGAAACTAAAGTTGAAATGCAAACATAGTATCTTTTTGACCGGGCATCCTTTCTGCAATCAGGTTTTAAGTTTTCGTCGCTGAATTTCGATTCGTGAAACATGAGATTTTGAGTTGACGCTTTTAAACTAAAGTAACTGTACCTCTATGTAGATGTGCGTGAAACCGAATCTCCGATGGCGAATCAGTCTCTTCGCACGTACAGCTTCCAGTGATTAAATTATAAAATAAAATGAAAAAGGACTTTTTGCACAAAATCAAATTACTACTAGCTGGTGTAAACTTTTTCCAAAACGAAAGAGAGGATGTTGCTATGGTTGTGCTTCGCTTACGTACAGTGAGATTTCCACATACTGGCATTTGCGACACTTGGGGGAGACTGATCTAAAAAGTTTTTAAAAATTCAGCACATTATCTTGTTAATGAAATTTTCGAAATTTTGACGCATAAAGATAGTTACATTCTTACGCAGCGATTCTACTACAATTTTTGTCCCGGAACTTAATTTTTTACTATTGCCTCTTAAACAGATGTTTCAAAATGAGAGGAAAGAAAGCTCCAGATTGCCATTTACCCGGGACCTCAATTAACCTTATGACTCTCCTATATGGTTACAAAGTTACAATATTATGACTTGGTAATCCGTTTTTAATATGACTTCTTCAAAAAGCTTTCGGAGTTATAATATTATATAAGTAGAACTCTCTGGAAATCACTCTGTACCCTTAGGTCAAAACGGTTTTTAATAGCTGTGTATTTGAGAATCTAACCCACTGAGAAATTTTAGTTGGTGTGAAAGGGGAAAAAAGTAAACTTGTATCACTTTCCACTTGGCTGGTTCAACCATTTCAACTCGTGTGGCGTCTTATGGCCTTGACGTTTAGAATGCGTCTGTTTCATGGAAAAACAGTTTGTCGTTCCAACAATTTATCTGTAGATCATTTTCTCTTGGAATATGTCAAACTTAAACTTGATAGTTTTACGACAAAATGCTAGAAAAAATATGTACTTAAGAAAGTTAAGTTATAAGAAAAGAGTAAAAACTGTGAATATAGTGCAAAATTTTAGGTACATGTTCTAGGAGGTTAAAAGTAGGGTTATTTAGGATTGTGTCGGCCCACTCAAGTTTTGGTTTAACCGTTCTACTATAGAAGCTTTGAGAAAAAATACAAAACGCTCCTTTGAATCGTCCCGTGGGGAAGTTTTTTTTTCGTTTCCTAATGACCGCTAGAGAGTGTGAGGGTCCACGCTTGATAACTTTCTTCAGGTGGTCAACCTCTGAAAACTTCTCTTTTTTCTTGCATGAAAGCGTTTCCTGGCATTGTTCCCCTCTTTGACAAGAAAGGCGATTAGAGCACAGGCTATTGCTATATATAGGTAGTGTATTCTATATATAAGAATATGGAGTGTATTTTTTTGTATAGGAATGGGTGACATAGTTTTACATATAGTCGGTGTAAAATGTATTTCAGATGTAGAAAACTGTTTTGCAATTGCATTCTTGATTACAAATATGTACTTAGGTTATTATGTGTTAAAAGTTTCTAAACAGTTTAGTTTTTGACCACAAAAACTATAGAACTAACTTATTTTCTGTTTTATTTTAAATTTTTAGATTTCAAAAGTTGTGTTGTAAAACTACAATTGAGGTTTTTTTACAATAAAAAGGAATTATTTAATTGCAACCATATAATTTTATTAGTACAAACACTCTTTTAGATGGTAGTTGGATAAATTCTCTATTCATTTCTTCGAATAGACGCGGGTAAACCTTTCTGTTTTCAAACTTTCCATTGACAGCGTATATCTTTGACAACGCATTGTGGTACATTTTTAAATGTATTAGCCAAAAAATTGCTGCCTGTTTACCGCTAAATAGGAAATAGTTTTAAAATTACAATTTTTTTTTAAGTAATCCGCCTCAAACTTCAATAAACCTCTAGCTTGAGTGTGAAAATGTCAAAATATCAGTCATCAGACGTTCCATTTGTCTGTGTATCTTTTTGACAACTTATACCACAGATCTTTGCTGTATTGTGTAAAGATGTTGTCGCCTATTTATCAATAAGCACGAGACAATTGCAGAATCGCCTAAAAAAATGCGACTAATTTATTCAATCTTAAATGTCACTTCAAGCTTGGCTTCCTGACGAAACTTGTCAATGCGCTTTGGTTTTCTTTGTTTGCCACCCAAATGACACGGTTCAAGGAAATAATGAATGTTTCCAAATAAAGAAAGCGGGGGAAGCTTTTCCAAATCATTTCTGCCAAGAGGGGTAGTTCTAAAATTAAACTCGCTTTGACGTATGTATCGCATCTCCTCGGCGATCACACAACTCCGTCTTTCTGCCTTAATTATGGAGGAATTATTTGAACCTCTTAACAGTTCCATTTATTTTACAAACAGTCGACAACTGTTTTCCAACAGCCCAAGCTAGACTTGGGGACGAATTCAAAATTGAGACTCGAAGGGGGCAGTTAGATTTTTTTTTTTAATTTGTGTCCAACTAACGTTTTTTTTTCAGGAGTTTATAGTTTATGTCGTGCATTTCATGTCTTTTAAATTTTAAAACACTTTTTTCACGAAAATTGAGATGTTTTTCGACAAATTTGTAACAAAAAATGCTGTAAGTTGAATATGTAATGTTCCTAAATTACTTTTAACAGTTTGCTTTTTTTTACAAATTGTCTAGATGTGCTTTATTTTGGTAATTTTAGTATTTCACAAGATCGATATAACTTGGAATGGGCATTGAAAATATTTAACAACTCTATGTATTTTTCATCGTCGAAAAAACATCGCAGAACAAATGAATTATTGAAGCTACTTCAAATCCATACTGTTTAAAAATATTTGCTGTTAAAGAAATTTCTATGGGGAGAATTATTTGGTCTATACTCAAAAATAAATCTGTCAAGTTTAGGTTGCGTTAGTTTTAAAATCTTAAAAGAGGTAACTGGCCAAAATATCATATCACTCGATTCATCCGTGTGCAAGCTTTAGTACAAGGAAAACCCGCATTCCATCCGCCTACGGCTGCGATGGAGGTCCAAACTGAAAGAGAGGGCTTGCAGATTGAATAAGCGCCTTTGCAACCAAAAACAATATTCTGCAGAACTTTATTTCAAATCAACAGGAGTCCCAGTGCCAAGTCTCCTCTTAACTCAAATCTTGAAATACTACAAAATAAAAATCTTCATATAATGCTCCCAACCTATAACTATAAAAGCCTCCCGACCTATAATAGCTGGCTCTTAACGAGTTTTGTATTAATACCACATTTGTATTTTGTATTTGTACTAATACCAAAGTAATTTGCCGGATTTATTGATAAAACTGCCTCCAGATCAGTAATTCGAGAAAAAAAAGTCCAGTTAAATTCAAGAAAAAATATAAATGTTCATAAAAATAAAGCATAAGAAACTGTATTCTACATTTTGGGGAAATTTGAGTTGGGGATTTGAATAGTCTGTCTACTCGGATTGTGTATTTGAATAGTCTGTCGTTTAATCGCGGCTGCTGAACCCATGTGGCCAAAGTCCTCTTCCATTGTGCGACTGGGTGAAAGAGGTCAATTTCGACTTCCTGTCCTGATTGCCTAAGTGGAACTGCAAGGTCGCCTTCTTTGCGCCATTGTTACGCGCCTAGTCGCTTGACGACATTTGTTTGAGCGCCACGCTTCCCTGCACGCCGCCCTGTGGATTGGAATGAATGGCTGCTTGAACTGACGTCGCACTAGAGCCATCATTGCCAAGGGGATCATGACTGAAGGGGGCCTCAACATTGGCAGTTTTGGCTCAAAAGTTAGAAATAAACAAAAAATATTTGTCATATTTTTTGAATTTTCGAAAACAACTGTTAAAAATGATGGTGACACTTGGCACCCCTAGGGGTGAATGGTGGTCACAAGCCCAAGATTGGTGCCCAATGGTGATCACAAGCCCAAGATTCATCGACCCAAGGAGATTCAAAGCCTTGAGGAGCCAAATGGGACCGCCTTTTCACCCCGGGGTGAAAGATGGCCCCCATTTGTCACCATCAGTTTTAACAGTGTGTCATATTTCACAAGAAATAGGAATCAAAGATACGCCTTCTGTGCCACCTTGGCGATATGGACGAATTCCATCTCAAGAACTGCCCTTAAATTTTAAAACTTTTACCTAATTTAGACAACTCTAATGAGGCTTAATTGTGACAAATTTGATTTTTACACTGATTCTGCTTTTTATTGGGCTGCTCGTCAAATGATGGCAGAGATGCCGTTGAGATTTGTTAAAAAATGAATAATTTCCATTTTAAATGAATTACTAAACTGCTGCCTTAAAAATTTGCAGCTCTGAAATACTGTCATGACTAGAGTAGCTCTAATCAGGACCGTGGTCAAGTGACGAAGACAACACCTAAGCTTGCTCTCAACGCAACCTTAGAGCGGCATAGTACGCAGAGGCAGGACTTTGGACAACGACAAATGTGATGTGCACCAGTCCCATATGCATGGCTTTATTTATTAATGGTATTTGTTCAGTACCATCTATTTATAGGATGACTAAAACGGTGACTTAACATGTGAAAGCATCATCCTTGGCATGACTCCTTAACCCAACTATTTACTTCGGCTCCCTCTTCTATCTGGAATACATTTTAACAGAGGCGTAGCCAAAAAAAATGCAAGCAGAGAGATGTTTGGAAAGTATAACTATAAATGTTCTTATCTACGCTGTATAAAACAATTCAGTCAGGATATAGCACCCTTACAAGTAACGCCTACATGTGTACTGTAACTTTCAAGCACATGTGCCACCGCCACGATCCAGTTTGAATTCCTCAATTGGTCGAAAAGAAGAGCACTGACCAAGCTCACGGCGTCTCAGCATGAGCAACCTAAGAAACTACAGAAAAATTAAGTATAATTGTTTTTGCAGCACCAGCTACAATCAAGTACCGCAGAATGCGCTGTGAATATACGAAAAATGTGCTGTATTGACAAAAAAAAAAGCATTATGCGTTGCACTGGTTTCCATAAACTATAACACCATAAAACGGCACAAGTAATCCCCACATTTTATGTTTATATTAATTTAACTTTTAAATCTTAATTATAATTTTACAAACAAAACAATTTGTCATTTCATTTTATGTGCCATAATTACTTTTAATTCAGGAAGTCAACTAAAAAAGGAAAATGCTGTAAAATCCAAAAATGGTCTTCAAGGAATGGTTGATGATGTTAAATAGAAATTTTGCCGATTAAAAAAAATCTATAAATTAACTTTAAAGTGTTATTGGACTTAACATCAGATCTATTTTTTAGGTTTCTTTTCGTGGTCAATATTCAAAGAATGAAGAAGTTCAGGGGCTGTAGTGCCAATGATGATGATGGTGATTCAAAGAATGATTTTAAAATAATTGCTGCCTTTATTATAATGCAAGCGTTAATTTTACTATTGCAAGTTACAATTTTAGATGTTCGCATTTATAGTTAATGCAGTTTTGACTTATTTTCATCAACTTAGATGGGGTTCTCCTGTTGAAATCCACCATGATTAACTTTTTTTTTTGGTATGCATTTGTATTTCATTTTGTTTATTACTTTATGTAGTCGCTTCAGCGCCGGTTTGAATCTCCATATGTTAGTAATTTCTCTATTTACTTTTTGTCTGTTATAAAATCTTTAATACAACAGGAGAGAAAGGGCTAAGGCTAGTCTTCTTTCGTTTCCGCCTGCGAGCGTGATTATTGTCTGACCATTTTTGTGTAACTAAAGAAGATAGCGTTTTTTATGTCCATCCTGTTTTTGCAGTGAAAATTTGTTACGACACTCTCCCTCCTACGCTCTTTCAATGGATACATCCTTGCTGAATGTGGCAGACTGAAAGAAAATATTTCTTTTTGTAGGGTTGCCAAATGTCCTGGACAGTCCTGGTTTTAAAGCAACGAGTACTTTTTAAAATAGTGTTTCAGTGTCAATTTTTACTGAGGCTATATCAAAGATATACTCAACCTGTTACGATCTTCGGTACCTGATTAGGGGTATATTTAAAAATGTACATTAGTTTTTCTATTGATGCTTTGAAGATGTTTACTGTGTCATTTGATACAAAATTTTGTGTAAATCATTTTGTCATTGAAGTGTAAAACTTAAAGTTTTACCAAAAAACGCTAGAATAAAAAGATAGGTTATTTTAAAAAAGTCGAACTTTAAAATAGTTAGTTTTAAGATGAACGCAAAAATTTCTTAAGACAGTTTCTTCAAAAATCCCTTTAAGTTCTGAGTACTCCTGATAACTCATGTCATAGCAATCAACAGCTCTATAGCATTACAAATCATGAAAAAAATTACTAAAATCCTAAAAGAAAATGCCGAGTAATTTTTCCTAATTTATTTTAATTGTTTTACATTTATTATTTTTTTTATTATCCCTATTTATATTTATTATTATATTTGCCTCTATTCTTAATTGAGATTGATACTCGCTTCCCTAACCGGAGGCTTCTCTCTGTGTTAATTCAATGCCGTTAAAAACATTTTTGAAGGTTAATTACTCCATCTGTAGTGAATATTTTAACAAACGGTTTTTATGTGATAAATATAGCTGGCTTAAATGTGTCCCGAATTTTTTTTGTATTTGGTTCAAATGTTTTATTATAAAACTATATATTGAAAGTCCCAATTATTTGAACCCATTTCAAAAGAATTGAATTCTAGAGATATTTTAACCAAGCGCAAACATATATATATATATATATATATATATATATATATATATATATATATATATATATATATATATATATATATATATATATATATATATATTATATATATATATATATATATATATATATATATATATATATATATATATATATATATATATATATATATATATATATATATATATATATATATATATATGTTTGCGCCTCAGTGTTTGTATTCTACGTATGCCGGCAGATGTAGCGAAATGTAAGAATTCAACCACTGCATTCGCTGGAGCTAACTGTACTTTTGGCAATAATAATATTGTAGTTTATATAAAGAGTTATATTGTGAAATAAAGTTGTTATACAGTCCACTCGTGTGTGAGGTGTTTGTTTTTAGTGTGCGGCTGAGGCCAAGGTGTGTGTGCGTGTTCATTTTTGGTCCGTCGAGGTTTTTAATGCCGTCGGTCTATGGTTAACTTAGTTTTTTTTTGGTGGGTGTGTTTTTTTTTAGCATTTTTTGTGTATTTGCATTTGGTTTTAGAGGAAGTTTTAAGGTATGGGTTTAGTGGTTTTATCAGTGTTTTAAAGAGTTTGTGTATAGTTTTTCGCGATGGCTGTGAAGTTGAATTTAAGGAAAGATGAGTTGATTTTGCTCGCAGAGGAATTGGGTTTGACTATTCCTAGTAAGGCTATAATAAGGGATTTGAAGAGCTTAATTGAATCTAGTGAAATTTATAAAAATGATCAGGAGTTGGTGCGTAGTATTGTTGATAATATCTTGTCGGATAAGGTAGAGGCAACTGAAAGGGCAAAGCGGGAGAGTGAGATAGAGTTAGAGCGTTTAAAGTTAGCTCAATTAGAAGAACAGGCTAAAATCGCAAATACATCTCAAATGTCAGATACATTTAACGTGGGTTCAAATGTTAGTTTGGAGAGTTTAATCAAAAGTGTGAGAACGCTAACAATCCCTGTACCTGTTAAGTCTGAGTTATTTAGTTTATTTTTTCATTCTTTGGAAAAGGCGTTCGAAAGCAAGTCTGTCCCCGAGGATTATAAGGCAGAGATCTTGTTGACTATTCTGGGAGAAAGGGTAAACAATTTATTGATATATGTAAATAAGGAGGAATCGGGTGATTACAAAAAAATAAAAAGTTTGATACTAAAGGAATTCGAGCCCACCCCCCAGGAATGCCTTGCTAATTTTAAGAAAGCTAAAAAACTACCGTCCGAAACTTACGTACAGTTTGCATCCCGCTTAAGTGCTTCCTTTGATTTCTACTGTCAGTTACGTAAAGTTAGCGACTTCAAATCCGTGTGTGAACTGACAGTTTCCGACAGAATGTTTGAAACCCTTGATAGAGACTTAATGACTCATATTGGTGTTAAACAAGGAGACACATATTTTAAACCCCAACAACTCGGTCGCGAATGCGACATTTACCTATCGTCGAGAGGCAAAGTTGCCGCTGAGCATACAGGTAGAAGCTCTGGCGATGAGGCTAAGAAATTTGGAGGGAACAGGTGGCAAGGTAGCTCAAGTTGGCGAGCAGATAGAAATATTTCTAGGGTATTTGTTTCTGAAACTGCAGATTCTAATTGTGTTTTGTGCAAGAATAGGACCCATCCTCTTGCGACGTGTGCCAAATTTAAAAGACTGTCTGTTTGGGACAGGTCGGATGTCATAAAGCGCAATAATCTTTGTTACCGTTGCTTCCAACCTCATAGATTAAGTGAATGTCGCTCGCTCAAAAACTGTTTCTGTCAAAAACCTCACCATAAGATGATTCATTTTCCTCGTGAAAATTCCAACAACAGTGACGCCCCCCTGAGAGTGGATGCCCCAACCTTCGTACCTAGACAGAGTGAGGAGACCCCTGATATAGCATCCCCGTCGCAAGTGTTTGCAACTAGTTTTAATGAAAATAAACCAAAGAACGTGCTTCTTAGTACCGTTCGAGCCCTTATTAAAAATAAATTTGGCGAATGGGTTGAAGTTAGATGTTTGTTGGACGTTGGATCTCAATCTTGTTTGTGCACTAGGGCATGTGTCGAAAGGTTGCAGCTAAAAATGGAGAAAATAAATACAGTGATTTCATGCGTTAATGGGGCTACAATGGTCGTGAAAAACAAAGTGAGTACTTTGGTGGCAAATAAGGATTCGACCTACGTTCGAGAGTTGTCCATGTTGGTTGTTAACAAGATTACGGATCTTGTACCTAGCCAAGTACTTAATGTAGGTGTTGAAGTTACAGAGGTTGTATCACTTGCAGATGATAGTTTTAATGTTCCGGCTAATGTAGACGTTTTGCTAGGTGCCGAGATATTTTATGAACTATTAAATCCGGCTCGACGGACCAAAAATGAACTAAATAACTCAGACTTAACAGGTACAGGGATTGTTAGCGTTCTCACACTTTTGTGGTGATATGGTGAAGGTAGGAGATGATAACGTGAGGTAGGAGATTTGGCAGTTCTGATTGAGGATAATATGCCCACCTTTAAATGGCCATTAGGACGAATAGTTGAGATATATAAGGGTAGTGACAACCTAGTTCGGGTAGTACAAATAAAAACCCAAAAGGGAGTGTACAAACGAGCAATATCACGAGTGTGTCTACTGCCAATTCCTAAATGACTTTTAGTAACATTTTTATTGGTTTTTACTAATCTAGTTGTGTTCTTTTAATTACATTTTAAGCCACTTTTAGTTGAATGCTGAGCATGTCAACGGGGGGAGAATGTTTGCGCCTCAGTGTTTGTATTCTACGTATGCCGGCAGATGTAGCGAAATGTAAGAATTCAACCACTGCATTCGCTGGAGCTAATATAATAAAGCTAATATAATAATTCAATATATAAAGAGTTATATTGTGAAATAAAGTTGTTATACAGTCCACTCGTGTGTGAGGTGTTTGTTTTTAGTGTGCGGCTGAGGCCAAGGTGTGTGTGCGTGTTCAATATATATATAATCATCAGCTTGATGATTCCATTGATTCAATTGATAAATAAAGAGTACGTCGTATTTTTTAATTGAAACTTTTTCTACTCAACCTCTTGAAACCTAAACACAATTTTACGATTTTCCGTCAAAGGATAATATTCTCCGTGAAATATTGTCTATTGTTTTCAATATTACGCGTACAAGGAAGTACTACGTACTTCCTTTCCAGGCTTCACGTAGACAAGAGCCTTTCGTTTGTTAGGTCGAATCATTGTCGCACTAGAGCGAGCTGTGAGCTATCGGAAGTGGTTTGGGTAGTAGGAAAACTGATGAACCCCTGCATTAGATTAGAAAGTAAAGTAAAACAGAAAATATATAAACTATTAACTAAAATAGAAATTTTGTCAATTTGTTTTGTCATTTTGTTTTTTAAACTAACTGGTAATCAATTTTTAATGTTATTTAACTATTAAAGATTTAATTTTAATTATTTTCCATTGCTTATTTTAAAGCTATATGTGAAATTAATAATATATTACGGTAAAAAAATAGTTGGAACGTAAATTGCACTTTATGATGAATTTATTTATGTTTTTCCTCCTTTTTATTTATAACAACTAGATATCACTAACCAACAACGAAATTTTGTTGAATTGATATGATTTACCATTTTAGTCTTGAATGTTTTGAAACTGAAGATAGCATTCATAAAATCTCTTCCATTTTCCCCTAAACGAACAATGAAAAGTAAAACAACGGTCTTTTAAATGGAACTTTTAATAACCGTCAGGGCATAATGAATTGGCGTAGGTAACTAAAGTGAAATTTTCGGAAGAATTTACTTTTACCTTTGTAGACTTTAAAATGATCAAATCTTACATTTCAAACAAAAAGTGTCGCCTTGTCCCCAATTTCTTTAAATGAACATTAAGTAAAACTGCGGCTTTATAAGCGATACTTATAAGTACTGTCAGTAGATAAAGGATTGATATGTTGAGGAATTGTTTACCTTATTCACACAAAAAATTATAACTTTAATTTAACACTTAGTATATAATATAAAAAGGACTCGCATGACAAAAAAAGACTGATACTTATGAGTAACCTTCACTAACAAGTGGTGCCTTGAATTTAAAGTTTGGAGAAGATTGATTAACAACAATTAAAGACAATTTTGTCAAATTTAAAAAATTAATTTTTCAGTAAGAATAATCTACAATAAACAAATGTATCACACAAAATAATGCTCCGTTTTATGGGGGCATGCGGTAGATGGTTATAAATGTAGATGGTTATAATGGTTATAAATGAGATGTAGTAGCTGTTCCTAGTAGATGGTAGTAGATGGTTATAAATGACTCCTTCATCTTTTAAATTTTAAAATTTATAAAAATTATTAAATTTATAAATTTTTAAAAATTATGGGTGTTGGTGGAAAACCTGCAGTCAGGTGACGGGTTTACACGTCTGTATCCCTCAGAGGGTTAATATGAAATATAATGTAATGCGATGAGGTTAAAAATCCAAAATAGAGATATTGTGTGTTTCTACAGGGGGCATGTCTACACTCTTAAAACAAACGAGCGGTTTTAACTCAGTCTGAGTTAATTTCCACTCCTTTCCGGTGCTGAAAATGCACTTCCCCTATAGGAGTGGATTTCACTCTTTTGTTTTAAGAGTGTACATGTTTTCGGAGGGTGCAGATTCTAAAAACGTGTTTTTTGAATATTGTGTGTTTCTACAGGGGCATGTCTACACTTTTAAAACAAACGAGCGGTTTTAACTCAGTCTGAGTTAATTTCCACTCCTTTCCGGTGCTGAAAATGCGCTTCCCCTATTGGAGTGGATTTCACTCTTTTGTTTTAAGAGTGTACATGTTTTCGGAGGGTGCAGATTCTAAAAACGTGTTTTTTGAATATTGTGTGTTTCTACAGGGGGCATGTCTACACTCTTAAAACAAACGAGCGGTTTTAACTCAGTCTGAGTTAATTTCCACTCCTTTCCGGTGCTGAAAATGCACTTCCCCTATAGGAGTGGATTTCACTCTTTTGTTTTAAGAGTGTACATGTTTTCGGAGGGTGCAGATTCTAAAAACGTGTTTTTTGAATATTGGTTCGTCTGTCAGTCTGGCTACCTGACACTACTACCACTGAAACTAAAAGAGGTACGAACTACAAATTTGGTACACGGGGACATGTCGGACGTCATAATAAGGTTTACGAGAAAATCGCGCAAGCGCAAATGGTAGCTGCCGTCGATTTTTTTTTCGGTTTTAAATTTTGGGTTGTTTTGGTATTGGTTGTGTAGATATTATGTTTTGTAAATGTGTTATAGTTGTATTTATCTACGAGTGTTTCCATGCAAAAGGGGACCAAGTAAGATATACGTACCTGGCAACATGACTTGCTATGAACTGTAATGGTAACATAAGTTTGAATTATCATCGTACTATAGCTACAAGAGGGCTATTGGCGCGGACCCGAACCTGGGACCTTCCACATGCAAGGTGAATGCCTAACCGACTGGGCTCTCCAGCCCCCTGAACTGTAACGAAGTGAGCGGATTTCGAAAAATAAACAACAACGGTGACTGCATTTCAACAATCAAATGGAGGCTAGAAATAGAACATCCGGAAAACGTACAACTTAACCTAACCTTACAACAATCATGAATTTAAGAGAAATTAGCAATAAGACATCTACTGCTTAAAACCGATGCTACGAATTTCAATGCCTTCTAATAGGCATCAAATCCCCGGACTTTGGTATCGAGAGGGCTCTAACCACTCTGCCATTGTCCTAACTTTCCCTTGTGAGTTGGGATATACCGATAACAAGGGATTCAAAATACACCTACCGATGACCCAAATTATCGTATCCTATTTATAGGATTATGCCTATTACCTATTTATAGGATTGAATTAAGATACCTATTTATATCTGATAGACACCTACTTATATTCATCGCATCCTATTGAAAAATAATTTTTCAAATTTATATTTAAATATATAATTTTGAAATGTTAATACGAGAGAAGGTCTACAATTATCATTTGTGCATAGAATTTCATTCAGCCAAATAACACAAATTTATTCAGGCTAATAATTTTTAATACATGTTTGCAACAATCTTTTGTTTGCAAAATTATTTTAGTTCCTAGAAACTTCTGGGCTTAACTATATTTATGAAAATGAACAAAAAATAATTTTGAAAATTTCAATAAAAAACTAACTTTTTTAGTATGCATCAAGTCCCCTTACTCTCAATATTTACTTAATTCGTTTATTTTTACTTACCTTATTAAAATGCCGAACTCATAATCATCGTTTTTCAATCATTTAGCAGAGCCGAATCGCATAGCCCAACATGGTACAGGACTGAGCTCAGCCCAATTTCTAAAGATCTTGTAGGCTTTAGTTTTCCTTATACTACGTATATTAATTGCGTTTCATTCATTCATAACAGCATTTCCCTCTTATGCAAAATGAAAGCTATTACAAGTCATTGTTCTAGTCAGAAACTGGTTTCTTTTTGATTTCATCTCTTAGGCGTGCGAAAAATTGATGAACTTCAATGGGCGAGAGAGTTTTTTATTTTTTAATTCTGTTTCATTATTTGTAATTGCATTTCATTCACTGACCTTACGATTTCGGCTGGACCTGAATGAATTTTTATTACCAGACTGTATTTGATGCATTTTATTTTAGCGGAATCTATTTTCCTGAACCATATTGTTTCATTAATTTATGAATATCTAAATGTAAGAATGAGTTCCAAATAGTCCTTCCAAACTGTAATACAATTCAAATTATTCAAAAGTATTTTTTTCTAAATGGGGCTGCATTTTTTGGCGGATGCCTTTACAGCTTTTGCCTTTTACAGATTTAGTATATTCCCCAGAACTGATAGCCATTTATTGTGGCATCATCTAGGCGGCTCTCGCTACCAATTTTGACTCCCAGATTCCAATTAATCTGAGCTGTCTGTGGATGTTAAAGAATGGCGAGATTTAATTTTGCCGAGAGAACCCAAGCCAATTGGTTACTCAAGGGATCTTTTACATGCCATATAATCGTTATTCAAAATTACTGAAGGAATGTCAAAGTAAGTTTTTATTTAGACGTTAATTACTATTGCCAAAAAACCCTCCTACCGTCACATATATATATATATATATATATATATATATATATATATATATATATATATATATATATATATATATATATATATATATATATATATATATATATATATATATATATATCGACGTGTGATCGAAGATGATAGATATATATATAGATTATAGATATATTATCGAACGGATAGAGTGATAGTAATCGAAACGGCGTGTGGTGAACGTTAACCATATTTTTGGTATTCGGTTGAACCATTTCTCAGGTTTTTGTTTCCAAATCCAGAAAAATGGTTCAACCAAACACCGAAAAAAAGGTGAAACATTTCAGCACACAGCAGTTGCAGCTACTAGGAACCAATATCATGGTGAAACCAAGCACAAAATTTTTAACAGTGTAAAGAAAAAAAAATAATTAAAAGATATAAATAAAATCGATTTGTATTAGGATTATTTAAAGTATTGTGTCTTCGGAGTAATTGTGACAAGTTATATTTAAAAAAAAAATGTTTAATTAAATTTTTTGTGTATATTTCGTCGAAGAAACCTTTAAAAACCTATTGCGAAGAAATATTTTTAGAAACAGCAGTGTGGTCATAATATTCCATATGGTTATATTTACCCTAACTTAGATAATTTAATTGTTTCTGGTTGTCTATTTCTAGCCTCTCATCCGTAACTTCCATTTTTTTTCATAGTACAGAGAAGTTTGGTTTAAATTTTTGGCAGTCTGTTTCTAGTCTCTTAGCTGTGATTTAACGCAGCCAAAGCCTACTTGATTGTCAAATTAAGCCCGAAGATGTTTTTGTTCGATTTGATTACAACTGTCATACATACTACAGTAAACCGGTCTTGCCTTGATTATTTAGAGATGATGTGCTCTTAGGAGAATTATATATATATATTTCTCGATTGATATTTTGTTAATGTGTATTCCGCTGTTTATTTTGATTTCAAGGATTACACAAACATTGGGTTTTGATACTGTCGGAAGAATCTGTGTTTTCTTCTATATTTTGCGTGAGTATCGGTAAAGTGAAGCATGTTGTGGTAAATGAATATAGATTCTTTTAATATAGGAAATTTAATGTGTCTATAAGAAAGATTTCACACTGCACTTCTTAACGTAAATATTTTTAACACCTTCTTAACTTATATATTTAAAGAAAAGAGCGGCTTGGGAACCTCCCTTTATGGACAGAAGGCATTCTCATTTTTTTTACAATACCGACTCTGTTACTGATACTATAATGAAATTGCTTTGTTTTACGTGACGCAGATAATTCCTGGTTTCATTCTTGGGTTTCATTGGCGGTTTAATATAGCTTGTAAATTTTAACAATAAAATATTTAAGGAGTGCTAACAAAGTTCGAATTTTATATCTTTTCTATCTAAATTGGTGCAGATTGAATAAAAAATAGTGCTTATATTTGTTTCATTTTATTAGGTAGGAGGGTTTTTTGGCAATAGTAATTAACATCTAAATAAAAACTTACTTTGACATTCCTTCAGTAATTTTGAATAATGATTATATGGCATGTAAAAGATCCCTTGAGTAACCAATTGGCTTGGGTTCTCTCGGCAAAATTAAATCTCGCCATTCTTTAACATCCACAGACAGCTCAGATTAATTGGAATCTGGGAGTCAAAATTGGTAGCGAGAGCCGCCTAGATGATGCCACAATAAATGGCTATCAGTTCTGGGGAATATACTAAATCTGTAAAAGGCAAAAGCTGTAAAGGTATCCGCCAAAAAATGCAGCCCCATTTAGAAAAAAATACTTTTGAATAATTTGAATTGTATTACAGTTTGGAAGGACTATAACTCATTCTTACATTTAGATATTCATAAATTAATGAAACAATATGGTTCAGGAAAATAGATTCCGCTAAAATAAAATGCATCAAATACAGTCTGGTAATAAAAATTCATTCAGGTCCAGCCGAAATCGTAAGGTCAGTGAATGAAATGCAATTACAAATAATGAAACAGAATTAAAAAATAAAAAACTCTCTCGCCCATTGAAGTTCAGCAATTTTTCGCACGCCTAAGAGATGAAATCAAAAAGAAACCAGTTTCTGACTAGAACAATGACTTGTAATAGCTTTCATTTTGCATAAGAGGGAAATGCTGTTATGAATGAATGAAACGCAATTAATATACGTAGTATAAGGAAAACTAAAACCTACAAGATCTTTAGAAATTGGGCTGAGCTCAGTCCTGTACCATGTTGGGCTATGCGATTCGGCTCTGCTAAATGATTGAAAAACGATGATTATGAGTTCGGCATTTTAATAAGGTAAGTAAAAATAAACGAATTAAGTAAATATTGAGAGTAAGGGGACTTGATGCATACTAAAAAAGTTAGTTTTTTTATTGAAATTTTCAAAATTATTTTTTGTTCATTTTCATAAATATAGTTAAGCCCAGAAGTTTCTAGGAACTAAAATAATTTTGCAAACAAAAGATTGTTGCAAACATGTATTAAAAATTATTAGCCTGAATAAATTTGTGTTATTTGGCTGAATGAAATTCTATGCACAAATGATAATTGTAGACCTTCTCTCGTATTAACATTTCAAAATTATATATTTAAATATAAATTTGAAAAATTATTTTTCAATAGGATGCGATGAATATAAGTAGGTGTCTATCAGATATAAATAGGTATCTTAATTCAATCCTATAAATAGGTAATAGGCATAATCCTATAAATAGGATACGATAATTTGGGTCATCGGTAGGTGTATTTTGAATCCCTTGTTATCGGTATATCCCAACTCACAAGAGAAAGTTAGGACAATGGCAGAGTGGTTAGAGCCCTCTCGATACCAAAGTCCGGGGATTTGATGCCTATTAGAAGGCATTAAAATTCGTAGCATCGGTTTTAAGCAGTAGATGTCTTATTGCTAATTTCTCTTAAATTCATGATTGTTGTAAGGTTAGGTTAAGTTGTACGTTTTCCGGATGTTCTATTTCTAGCCTCCATTTGATTGTTGAAATGCAGTCACCGTTGTTGTTTATTTTTCGAAATCCGCTCACTTCGTTACAGTTCAGGGGGCTGGAGAGCCCAGTCGGTTAGGCATTCACCTTGCATGTGGAAGGTCCCAGGTTCGGGTCCGCGCCAATAGCCCTCGTGTAGCTATAGTACGATGATAATTCAAACTTATGTTACCATTACAGTTCATAGCAAGTCATGTTGCCAGGTACGTATATCTTACTTGGTCCCCTTTTGCATGGAAACACTCGTAGATAAATACAACTATAACACATTTACAAAACATAATATCTACACAACCAATACCAAAACAACCCAAAATTTAAAACCGAAAAAAAAATCGACGGCAGCTACCATTTGCGCTTGCGCGATTTTCTCGTAAACCTTATTATGACGTCCGACATGTCCCCGTGTACCAAATTTGTAGTTCGTACCTCTTTTAGTTTCAGTGGTAGTAGTGTCAGGTAGCCAGACTGACAGACGAACCAATATTCAAAAAACACGTTTAGAATCTGCCCCTCCGAAAACATGTCACTCTTAAACAAAGAGTGAAATCCACTCTATAGGGAAGGCATTTCAGCCCGGGAAAGGAGTGGAAATTAACTCAGACTGATAACGCTTGTTTAAAGTGGACTCCCTTAAAACACACAATATAAAAGTTTAGAATCTGCACCTCGAACATGACTCTTAAAACAAAAGAGTGAAATCCACTCCTATAGGGGAAGTGCATTTTCAGCACCGGAAAGGAGTGGAAATTAACTCAGACTGAGTTAAAACCGCTCGTTTGTTTTAAGAGTGTAGACATGCCTCCTGTAGAAACACACAATATCTCTATTTTGGATTTTTAACCTCATCGCATTACCTTATATTTCATATTAACCCTCTGAGGGATACAGACGTGTAAACCCGTCACCTGACTGCAGGTTTTCCACCAACACCCATAATTTTTAAAAATTTATAAATTTAATAATTTTTATAAAATTTTAAAATTTAAAAGATGAAGGAGTCATTTATAACCATCTACTACAGAAATATAATTTTTAATTTAAAGAAAATAAATTTTTTCAGTTAAAAATTTTAATTCAAACTTCATGTAGTGAAAACAAGTTTACACTTTATTTGCTTATCCCTCAGAGGGTTGCAATTGAATGTAAGACCCCACACAACCAACTAATCGCGCAGACTGGGAAAGTGGAACGTAACTGTTGCATATAACATTGCTTGCCACAATAGAATATAGCTAAATAGAAAATAACGTTTAACTGTTTTTGGAAGCAAGGTATAATTGTATTGCCGTACAAAGGTATGTATTATTTGGATCAAATTGATCGATTGTTGCTAAATTACTTTCTGTAATTCATTGTGCCTAATGATTGAATAGTATGAACGAAAAAACAAAGCAATGCCAGTGAATTGAATGCTAAAACGTTAAGAGAAACTAAATGAATTTTTAAACTTTAGAGCACATGATTAAACATGAAGCAATTACAGAAGATTATTTTTTTAAAAACTTAGAAAAAAGATACACATCTAAGCTTGAAGCAATTAACAGTGCCAATAAATTGAATGCTAAAATATTAAGCTAAAGAAATTGTTAAACTTTAGAGCAGGTACTAGACACTAGTAAATTACTGAACACTGCTTAATTTTTATGCTATCTTTGAACTAGGAAAAATATATACAATTTAAAAGGAGTCGTATGCGGACATTTGAATATCTGAAATTTTTTAATTGAGTAAAATTGGAGAAATTTGTGAATGAGAGAGAGAGAGAGAAAGGTAACAATGTCTTTAAATTATTTTTACTACACTGTTAAAAATTTGGTGCTAGGTTTCACCATGATATTGATTGGTTTCACCATGATATTGGTTCCTAGTAGCTGCAACGGCTTAGTGGTGAAATGTTTCACCTTTTTTTCGGTGCTTGGTTGAACCATTTTTCTGGATTTGGAAACAAAAACCTGAGAAATGGTTCAACCGAATACCAAAAATATGGTGGAACGTTTCACCATTCAGCCGTTGCAGCTACTAGGAACCAATATCATGGTGAAACCAAGCACAAAATTTTTAACAGTGTACAACAAAAAAGATTCGCTATCTGTGAAAGATGTAAATTAATCAAATATGAATTAAAATGTGGTTGAAAAAATGTTTTCAGAGGAAATCAAAGTATTTTTCGGCAAAGTTTACCACAACTAAACATATATTAAAAGAAATATATATTGAACAAGAAAAATAATGCTTGGAAATTAAAAATAAAGTTTTCATTCTTGGTTACGAAGTATAGCCTCTTCCCTTTAGAGGTACACATACGTAGACGTTTGTAGAATTCCTTTCACAACTTTATTTGACAATTTTCTTAATTCTATTTTTTCTGTTATAAACTAGAATGTTTAAACTTTCTCTAAAAATATCAAAGCAGCTGATTTATTAATTGTATTAAAAAAATTATGTGTAAGAAGGTTAAGCAGATTTTAAATGTCTTTCAAAAAAGTTTTTTCAACGGTACATTTTTAAAGAAAATTGCATGAAAACAAATGTCAGAATGGACTATTAATTACAAGAAACTGATAGATATTGTTTGTTTATTTATAGCAGAGCAAAAATGTGTACCGTTCCAAACCTCAAATTTTACTTTATTGACGGGCCTCTCATCAAATGTTAAATGGGTTTTTTTTCCAAAAAATTCCTTGCAAAACATACATTTAAATATATGATTATTAAAAAATATATGGTTATACAAAGAATATCGGCGTGGGTTTACTTTCAGGAGTGAAGATGTTGAGAGAAGAGTAAAAAAAATGTTTCATCTGTAACATTTAACTTAACATACAGGGTGTTCCAAACGTGACCGGAAATGGAAAGGTGCAATTCCGAAATATTTACCTGGCCCCCGCCAATAAAAAACGGCTAAATAATTGGTAATAACGGCTAAATAATTGGTATGAAGATTGCACTTGTGCTACACAAGAATGTAGTACTTTTAGTTTGATTTTGTTGAATTTACATCTGATTAAAATTACAGGTTTAACAAGTTTTCAAAACATATCTTTTTTAGGAGGCTGTTCATTTTGATAGGTTGTTGCATTATTGTTACAAAACTTGATGTTGATCATTAGTCGATACATTTCAATTATTCTAATTTGCTTATTTATATTAATAAGGACAGAAAATTAGTAAACAGCACAAAGAAGGAGGATTTGTATGGCTTAAAGGTGCATGTATGTGCAGTGGTTCTGCTATTGTTTTTGTATGGGTCAATCATATAATAAGAATCGACCCTTCAAAAATTTGTACATGTGCTTGCATATAAAATAACCAACAAACGTAAATAAAGGATGGGGAAAATTATGGGTTTACTCATACTACGATATTTTCTACATATCCGCCATCAGCAGCAATAACGTGACGCAGTCTTGAGCAAAATTACCAGCCCAGTTGAAATTTCGCAAACAGTTCCGTTATTTTATTGGTTTTTGGTCCTTTGGTAAGATTAAACTTCTGTTGGAAACTTTGTCTTGTTGCAGGAACGTTGTGTTCTAGGCGGTGAAATTCCAATACCAAAAAAAATCCTCTCTTCTAAAGAATAAATCATATCTTCACAGCAAGCTGGCGATTAGTGAACAGCACACGCTTTCAGCAGACAGGCGACTTACAGAATGGAGATCTCACAGTCTGGCTTATTTTATTAATCTTCAAATCACCTACAGATACAGTTATACAAATACATGTATATCAGTTGTTAAAAATTTCAACAAATTTTAAAAACCTGTCCACCAGAAAGCTGACTGTTGTCCCGTTCCAACACATACACATTTCGACAAACTGTACATTCCCATCGCAAAACCGTTTAGTGTTCATTGAATTTTCAAATATCTTGCTCAAATTTGAAATCCACCAAATCAATTAAATTGAAATCCAAACACAAAAATTCCATTTTAGTAGTTACTAATCATTTTTAGTAGTTTTAGAAACTGTGATGCAACAAAGTCTGCAAACTGTAAAATTACTAGACGATATGTCAATTCAGCCAAACCAAACTCAAAACGAATGCATCCCTTCGTCAAACCATTCTTGTGCTGCTCTAGTTCAAGGACCAACCACGACCAAAATGCGTGACCAATTGGCTGTGTATTAGTTTTTGTAGGGGTTGGGTAAATATTTCGTAATTGCATCCTTTTCATTTCCGGTCAATTTTGGAACACCCTGTATTAACTTAACATTTAAACATCTATATTTACAAAGATCGCAATAAATAAGTGAGTAAAAAAACTATTCTTGATACTTTTTTAAACGGTAAGCCATCGAAAAGTTTGAATTTTTTTTTGTACTTGAATCGGTCACACATGAAACGTTTGGTTTGACCCAAGAAAATCTCCTTTTCCGAATTTGCGAAATGAGAGGGAAACCTCTCAAGTGACCTTGATTCGCGGTGTTCATTCATTAGTAGGTTCTCCGTATATGGTTTGGCGTTAATTTAGGTCAATGTCCTTCTAATGAAGAAGTGACACATTTTGAGCATTGTTACTTGGGCGCGGGATGTCTGAAATTGTCATTTTAGCAACATCCTGTTCACGTGACTGCTTTGTTCGCTTCCGAACTCAGCTTTACTTCCTTCTTACTGGCTGGGTTTGGTTAGGTTATACGTTTTCCGACTGCCTATGTCTACGTCTAGCCTCCATGGAGATCCAACACAGCCAAGTTACGCCTCGTAATTTAGAACCTTGGTCAAGTGAAGATGTCGACACATGAGCTGGCACCCAACTGGGCTTCGAGCGACATCGTATGCTTACTGCGTCGGGATTTTGGACTCCACAGATTTAACGAGCACGTCTCTCCCAGTGTACTCGGGTCAATCCGTGATTGTGAATTTTCCTACTATTTCCAGTACATATCTGATTTATAGGATGACTAGTACTAGCTGGGATTCGAACCTCCGCACTTCTGAGAAGGTTAAATCTCAAGACGCCTTAACCAAACTCGGCGACAGACCAACTTCCTCCTAATTGACTAGGAGCCAGGGTTAGTTGGGTATAGGGTAGCTGGTTTATTGCTACGCGTAGAGCGTATTTATACCAGACATGATCTGGCTTTTAAGGAGCTAGGGTTGGTTGGTTCATATATATTCAGGTTTGTGTGTAGGATCAGAGACCCGCTTATAAACCTTCGTCAAGTAACACAGACACAGACAGAATTTTTACTGACACAGAGAGGTAAGGTACACCCAGGACGAAGGTGGGAATCAAACCCGTAGTGAGCAGACTGTTAGCGTAATCGGCTGCGATCCAACTAGATTAACACTGCCAAATTCGCCCCGTAATTTTGAACCCTGGTCAAGTGACGAGGTCGACACCTGAGCGGGCGCCCAAAGCAAACCATTGACGTCAACGCGCGTTTGCTCGGGACTTTCGACTCCAGATTTAATGAGCACGTATGTCGCAATGTACTCAGGGGACAAATACAGACAAACCCAAAATCCATGCCCATATGCCGGTTTTTGAACTCGGGACCTTCTGACTGCCTGGCAATCTCCCTGATCATTCAACCGCCCAATCGGTTCAAGACCTTCAATTTTGCGACAATAAAATGACTTTGGTCGCATTTATCGGAATAGTTTTTAAAAATCACCAACGGCGATTTTCGGAAGATTCGTGATTTACCAAATTTCGAGATTAAACGGTTTTCCAATGCCTAAACTTCCAGATTTCCAAAGATAAAATATTACTTTCCACTGTATTTGATTGCAGCTGTTTCTGTAAACACAATTTACAGCACTATTCTGTAGTTTTCAGCATGCGCATGCCCCGTACGTAGTCTTCTTTGACATTAGTCAGTGTTCTACTTTTCTACCAAAATTTCGGAAATCGGCATGCCTGTATAACCAATACAGTGTCTATGTAAAAGGGGGGAAATAACAAAGTTGTTGCTTTAAAAGTACTCAATGTTGAAAATAAAAACATTTATAAAATAATTTATAATTAAAATAGTTAAGAGGGACTGTCAGTCTCATAGAGCTAATGCATTAGATTTGAAATCACAACTTTTGCAAAAGAATTGGTTTGCCATGTTATTCCATTTTCACCAAGTATAGGAATCATAATAACATCAATTTAAAACAAAATTGAAAAGAAAATAACATCCGGATATTTAGTTATTAATTGATAAAGTTTTAAAATAGTGTCGCCATCTGCTGTTTATTTTTTGCATTTTAAAACTTCAAAAATATATAAATAAATAAGTAGATAACATTTTCGTTTCAAATTTGTTTCATTTCGATGTTATGTTGATTTCCATACCTGGGGAAAAGGGGCTAACATGGCAAAGCAATACTTCTGCGGAAGTTGTGATTCAAAAACTAATGCAATAGCTCAATAGGATTGCAACTAAAATCCCTCTTAAACGGAAATCGTAACTAATAATTTTATTGCACAAATATTTTTTTTTATTCTCTTGTGAAACAATGGGACTTCGGTGCGGGGCACCCTTTGCACCCCCCTGTTGACCGTACTAGGCATGCATTTTTCTTTTACAGCGCGATCCGTTTATGTGATGTCTAAAACAAGAACAGAACCTGCGAAGGCGTTCACTGTGGTTGATACCGGAGTCCATTACCTCTTCACATCCCTGAAAAAAATACTACGGATATGTAAATTACATAAGCCAATTTTTGAAACAATTATATATTTAGAATCTTTTGCAAGTAATTTTGGAAAAAAAGTCATCATAACATTTGCTGGGTCACGTCAATTTCGTGGAATTTGAGCGGTAAAAATACACATATTTGCTGTGCCATGAATAAACAAACAATCTCTGTCAGTTTTTTGTGATTAATAGTCCATTCTAACTTTTGTTTTAATAAAAAAAAAACTGTTGAAAAAACTTATTTGCAATAACTCCGGAATCTGCTTGACTCTCTTGGTACGTCTTTTTTTAATACAATTAATAAATCGGCTGCTTCGGTATCGGTACTTTTGGAAATCTTGAACATCCTAGTTTATAATAAAATAGTTAGTATTAAAAAAAATTGTAAACTGAAGTTGTGAAATGAGACTTCTACAAAGGTCCACGTATGTATACCTCTGAAGGGAAGAGTCTATACTTCCTAACCAAGAAGGAAAAGTATAATTTAAATCAGCAAGCATCATTTTTCTTGCTTAAATATGTATTTCTTTTAATATATAATTAGTTGTGTTAAACTTTGCCGATAAATACTTTGTTTTCCTCTGAAAACATTTTTTTCAACCAAATTTTAATCATCATTTGATTAATTTCCATTTTTCACACTTAGCCAATCATTTTTGATGTAGTAAAAATAATTTAAAGACTTTACCTTTTTTTTCTCTCTCTCTCATTCGCCAATTTTTCCAATTTTAATCAATTAAAAAATTTCAGAAATTCAAATGTCCGCATGCGACTCCTTTTGAACTGTTAATATTTTTGAATTGTGTATATATTATGGTGCGAAGTGGATAAGAAGAAAAATAACATTAAACATGCATAGCTGCTCTCTCCACATCACAATTTTTGTTATCATACGTGTTTCAGCCACCACAGAGGCATCGTAGAGCCTCTGCTTATCAGTATAGGTAAGTACTCGCGTTTACAGCTTTGTCTTTATCAGCTATCGCGCGACTCTTCAGAATAACCTTATTCGAGGAAGGAGTATTATCTCTCGTCTCAAAACTCTTTCCGCTGAACAAAAAAATACTGTAAATTTTATAACCGCCAACTGTCATCTAGATTGTGGGATTTACCTTTACTGCAAATGCATAATTTGTTGTTTGCCTTTGCACCCGAAATAAGCTGAAATTACCTTTGTATCGCGTTAGGCTTTTTTGCACCGATAAAATTACTTTAAATTTGGGAGCCATAAATTTCTCACTTCGCTTAGTTTGAAATTATTTTTAATCTTAGATATATATAGGAATAAAGAAAATAAGAAGCGAAAATAGTGTAAATTCACGGAAATATTCAGACAGAAAATTGCCGATAGAATGTCCGTTAATTGAAGGAAGCATTTTTGGGAGAGTGTGTTATCTTTATTCTTTTAGCGTGCTTGTATACAGCTTGCATGTATTCTTTTTTTTCTTGTAGTTCTTTTGAGCGCTAAAAACGAATACGATAATGAAAAGTCCCCAACTACCTTTATATTAAAGGCTTGGCATATTCAACATGCTCCACTCCATAAATATGGCCCAAGGCTTTTTTTTGTCGTATCCAGTTTGGAAACTCTAAAAACTATAAAAATAAACTAAGTTCAACAAAAATTGTCAATATTAGGCCATACCTAGTAATAATAGTAAGCTATTCTTATGCATATGATTACATGAAACTCAACAATCAACATCCATTTAAATGGACGATGTTTTTTTTAAAGCATTATAAATAAACAATTCAGAAAATAGTTTCGGCCATATGTAATTTACATCCCTATACAAGAGGTAGAATTATTATACAAAGCCTGCAAGAATGCAAAATATAGTGAGGCAAAAATACTTTTTCGAAAAACATCTGAAATCGTAATTGCTATTCGCTCTATATCATTTGCTAAACAAATAAATGACTGCTGCCATGCAATCAAGGATTGAAAAGCAATAATTTGTTCCTCTAGTATAAATAAATTAAAATTTTAAAATTCAAAATAAATTGTGTGGTAACAGGAACGGAAAAAAATATCTATTTAAATGGATACCAGTCTGAAGGTTAAAGAAACAATAGATGTGTGTTTTCAATTTTTTAGGGATATTGTTTTCTGATACGAGAAATACTGTTTGTCTATGGCTTTGTCGACCCTTCATGTTTTTATAAGAAAACAATTCAGGGACCATTTTAGCCTTTACGCCGGTACGGAAGCAAAACATTGCCGCTCCGTTGAAAACATACATTTTAAAGTACGTATAAAAGTTTATTTTAATTAAAATTTAATTAAATTCCAAAGGGCACGTTTCTCGAGGCAACAGTTCCAGTGGTTTTCTTTCTTGGTCCTTCTGTAATTACATTTGTTTAGAACAATACAATATTTTCTTACGTTACAGAAACGAATGTTTTGGACAAACTTTTCTATCAGTAGAACTAAAGTTTTTCTATGTTCGTGAAGCCGTAAAATTGCTGTCCTACAATTTCGATTAATTTCTCCGCCAAACTATCAACTAAACCGGAGTTTCCTGATAACATTGATGTTTTGTATACTTGAAATTTAATGGAACTAAAACCTAGAAAGTTTAATAAATAGCTGGAATAAAAACAAGTGACATCAAAAAAAATCTCTAAAATCAAACACAGCAGACAAAAAAACACGCTCAATTTGAGATTGAAATCGAAAATTGAAACATCCAATGAAATCACAGGAAGGACAAAAAAAACAGGAGAGTTACTTTATCCCGAAGCAACCCCATTATAATACTAAAAGCGTACGATGTCGCCCTTAACGGTTGCGTTGGGTGCCTATTCAGGTGTCGGCTCGTCACTTGACTGTGGTTCTAAAATACGACGCCCGTCGCCAATAGCCCTCGTGTAGCTCTAGTGCGACGATAATTCAAACCTAACCTAACCTATAATACTAAAAACTGATATTCAGATAAATATACTTATTCTAGACTACCGTCGAAGTGGGTAAGCGTCAGAAAAAGATTTGCTTCTTAATTTATCTTCATAAAATGATCTAAACTTGTTTCACATTTTTGGAAATGTGGCAACATTGGCTTTCATTTCATGTAAAAAAAGTTACTGTTACTCGGTTATATTTAAAACTTACTCAACACTGTGTATTATTTGTCGAACTTTTTAACTTCACGGACCGTTTATAGGTCAGCAGTAATTTTGGCGATGCCCGAACCTGTGACCTTTCGCATGCAAAGCAAGCGCCTTACCGACTGGGCTCCCCCGCCTTAAGTATTAAAGAGTTCGATTAAAGTAGTTTTCAAATTGTTCGCTTAAAAGAACAAATGTTTGTGTAGCTTTAAAAAAAAAGAAGTTAAGTAGCGTTAGTCACCCGAAAGGATCGCTCTCCATTTGCAGTGTATTGATCTTGATTCATTCCCTCTCCTTTCCGACTGGCACAAAGACATTGTTAACCGGGGCACTCAGAAAGGCACCTGGAAACAACACTTTGGTGTGGGCTGGGGAGCCCAGTAGGTAAGGTGCTTGCCTTGCATGAGAAAGGTCCCAGGCTCGGGCAAAATTACTGCCGACCTATAAACGGACTGTGCAGCTAAAAAGTCCGAAGAATAATACCCCGTGCAGAAGATGTGCACATCAAATTTGCTCGAAAGTCCTGATGCTGCGTACGATGTCGCCCTTATAATAGCCTTCATGTAGCTCTAGTGCTACGGATTCTACTCAACTCAACAGTTTGGAGGGCCCGGATGCCCGAGTGGTTTGGAGTGGACCATTACGCTAGCAGTCTGCGCGCTGTAACGGGTGCGGGTTCGATTCCCGCCTTCGCCCTGGGTGTATATTCCTTTCTCTGTGACAGTAAAAAAAAATCTTTCTGTGTCTTACTTGACGAAGGCTTCATAAGCGGGTCTCTGATCAAGTACTCAAGCTGGAATATATACACTCTTAAAACAAACGAGCGGTTTTAACTCAGTCTGAGTTAATTTCCACTCCTTTCCGTGCCGAAAAAATGAAACAACTTCTCCTATAGGAGTGAATTTCACATCTCTCATTTTCGGAGTGGGTAAAAGAAATAAAAGAAAACAATCTGCGTCCTACAGTCTTAAAACGAGCGGTTTTAAACTCACGTCCGTGAGTTTCAATTTTCACTCTCCTTTCCGGTTGCCGCGAAAATGCACTTCTCCTATAGGAGTGAATTTCACTCTTTTTGTTTAATCTGCTTAAGTGTATGTAACCTTGTAGACCGTACCTCCAACCCCCCAACCTCAATAGTTTGGTATAAGAAAACCATTCATTAGAGACCATTCATATGATTCTCCGGGACTATTTGCATTATATAGGCACAATTTCTATTTTTGTAGACCATTTTGATTATTTGGCCACATATTTCAATTTTGTCGAGCTATTTTCAATGTTTTGGGACATTTTCCAATGTTTTATTTTACTAGGTCGAAACAGTTCTCAATTTTTCATTACGATTTGTGCAATTAAGAAACCATGAACCATGTTTACTAATTTGGAATAATTTTTGCTTTTTTTTATTATTCAGAACGCAGCAATAAGGAACCCGATTTATGGTTAATAAACGAGTTTTATTATTCAAGACCATTTTCACAATTAATGTCCCATTTTCACTCATTGGAATTATCTTACTATTCATCGGAATCATTTTCACTATTTCCGGACAATTGTTACCATTTCCAAACGATTTGCTGCCAATTTTACCTACTCTACAAATGTAAAAGTAAAAAAATATATATCAGTCATTTTAAAGGTTTTTTAATGCACTAATATTCTTAATTAGTATCCAAATTTTAAGTGTTCACATGGATTTTTTTCATTTTATAGTTTTGTGCATTTACATTTCTCTTATTTTTTAATTAAATGATCAATAATGATTATTATGTTTATCTCTTCTTTCTAAAATATTCGACTTTAAATTTCTGCTTGCAAAACACAGCCTGGGGCCCAAATAAGCGTGGACTTGAAAATGAAGTGCCAACGTTCTTTTCTGCCGAACAAAATTAGACTGACGTCAAGTTCAGAAAGAAGGACTGCCAAAAAAATTAAATCCATCAAGTAGAAATAAAATAAAATAAAACCTGGCATCATGATTGAAAAATGGGGGAGTTTACCTGTTATATTTTACCAACGACCTGCTGGCCCGGGTGGCCTAGTGGGTTTGATCTCAGCCCATTACGCTAACAGTCTGCGCACTGCCCCTGGTGTGCGTTCGATCCTCGCCTTCGCCCTGGGTGTACCTTCTCGCTCTCTCTGTGTCAGTAAAAATTCTTCTTGACGAAGGTTTATAAGCGGGTCTTTGACCAAGCACACAAACCGGAAAATACATGTACCAACCTAACTACCTACCTTTACCTGTTATATTTTACCAACGGGGCTGGGGAGCCCAGTTGCTTAAGGCGTTCGCCTTGCATGCGGAAGGTCCCAGGTTCGGGTCCGGGCATCGCCAAAATAACTGCCGACCTATAAACGGCCCGTGCAGCCAAAAATGTCGACGAATAATACCCCGTGTAGAAAGAGTGCACGTTAACTATGCTTCAAAGTCCCGACGTTGCGTACGATGTCGCCCTTAGCGGTTGCGTTGGGTGCCCACTCAGGTGTCGGCTCGTCACCTGACTGTGATTCTAAATTACGACACCCGTCGCCAATAGCCCTCGTGTAGCTCTAGTGTGACGATAATTCAAACTAAACTAAAAATATTTTACCCCAACGACCTGTTAAATTCAACTTCATTCTGACAGGAACTCATTTTACAGTTACTTTAAAATGTATTTTTTTGCTTTAATGCATTATCATTGTCACGAATGGCATTTAACAACACTTCAAAAAAAGAAATTTACTTAAAGGAATTTAAATGCACAAATATTCTTAATTAAAAAGAATACATATTAATATTATCCACTATGAAAAGTTATACAAAGTCTTAGTGGTTACTCCGTGCATAGATTGGGTCTATTTTAAAAAAAAGTTATTTTACTGACAACTTGTCTAAATTCACATTTTTCTGGCCAGTTAGTACTCATTTTACATATATTTTAAAACGCATCTGTATTTCTAACCTTCGTATACACTAAAATACAGTCGTAGTAACATTTATTCTGTATTTTTAATCAGCGATATGATATATAGTGTTTTTATTTTATTTTTAAAAGGTAAAACTTTAAATGTTTATTATTTTTTATTATTAGTGATCTTCTTTCGCAGAAACTGTAAAAAAAAAATCTGTTAATTGTACAGGAAAAAAACAGATTTCAAATAAATACTGTTATTTAAAAAAATATATTTCTGTAAAAATATTTTTAAATATTTCTGTCAAAATATTTAAAAATATTTCTGTAAAACAGTTTTTTTCTGTTTTTAACCATTAAAGACTGCAACCGAACAAGCATTTGAACTATTTGTGGAACGTCCGAAATAGCTAAATTGGGAGAGCGTTGGATATCTAAAGGTACATGGTTCGAGCCTGTGTTCAACAGTTTATTGTACATCGGTGCTATTGTGGTCAGCCTGTCACTGGGGTGACCGAGCATTCTGTTTCGGCGAGGTAGAATTTGGTCTTTATATTTTGTCTGTTAAAAAAAAGCTTTCTCGTTAATATTAAATTTTTTTAAATAAAATAAGCAGATTATCTCTGTAAATTATATGGTATATTTTTAGAACACCAGCTGACAGTTTTTTTTCTGTAAAAATAACCGACCTTTTTAAAATGTAGCTGTTATGGTGGTTATGACTCTAGGCTGTAAACGCGCGGGCCTGCGTTCAAATACCAAAAAAGGAAGTTGTGTGATATGAAAGCCTGAAAAGAAAGCAATACACCCCTTCTTGTTCCTGCCTGGAATCATCGTCTTTGTTAATAAATATATAATAAAGGTATTTTGTATAAAAAATGAAAAATAGCGACAGTTTTTTTTTTTCTATTTCTTATCCAGTAGTTTCTAAAATGAAGTTCCGATCGCAGATGAATTGGCAAAACAACAAAGTTTACACCCAAACACGTTTATGTCAATTTTCCAAAACTTGAAGTGTTCTATTTTCGAGAAAAATTGCAATTTTGACTGAAACATCTGAAAGAACTACTCTAAGAATATTTTTTGCAGTCGTCTTTTTTAATCTCATCTGTTGCCATTCTGTCATAAACTAAAGAATTTTAAAATTTGATAGCTAAAAATGCAATAAAAATTGACTATACTTCAATAAAAATTACTTAATGAATTAACATTTTTAGATTTTTTATCAAGCGCACTTTATGATAAAGCATTATACTGTTTTTATGTTAAGTTTGCCTTTTAATCTCTCATTTTGTACATTTAATTTAGACTATTAATCCCTATAGCGATAAAGTATAGTTAAAAAAACTGAAACATTTTTAGATGTTCACCTTTTCAAAACCTTATTTAATAAATTAGGTAATTTTATATAGCCTTATGAAACTTAGTTACATAAATCTAAACCACTACCCATTAGTTATTTTAGTTAAATCGAGTTTTATATAGCCTTATGAAACTTAAATACATAAATCTACAATAATCTACTCATAACCATAAATTTAGTCAAATCAAGTTTTATAGCATTAATAATGCTGTTTGACTAAGTTTCAATGCTATAAAGTGTTACTCAGTTTCATAATGATTATGAAACTTAGTAATACACATCTAAAACGCTTCGCATAAGTTATTTCAGTCAAATCGGAAACCATGCTTCTTACATAATGAAGGCAATTTCACAGTCCCGCCTTTCTAATATGAAACTAAAGCAAACATCCCATTTTAGAAAATTGTTTAATAACCCTTGAGTTATTTGACAGTGCCGCCATTTTTAGCTTCTGCAGCCAGCCAGTGTTTTCACTTAGCCGTAAAATAAACACCCCAGGAAGCCATCGAGGAAACTAGTCGCGCTGTTCTTCCAACCAGCTGCTCTAATAGTGGATGTCAGTTTGAAAATCCGCCCATTTCAAGCTTTCCTTGGGGTAATTTTAGTCCGATAGACTTCCGGTGGGCTTGTTGTTTTAAGAAAAAGTGGGAGAGCTGGAATTCTCTACCCGATAAATCATATCTGCTGACAGCCTTGAAAAGAGAGAATGGCTGCTTTTCCAGAGCGGTCAAAATGTTTCAAACCATACATTGTTAAACTTATCGCGAAAAATTCAGAGACTGATTCAAATAAATCTCCACTTAAACGCCATAAATTTACATTTCGTAGAGAACGTAATTAAAATAAAAATGCAATTCATTATTCAAATGGTCTTAAGTTGAGCTATACATATATACTTAGTAACCATTTAGCATTTCAAAAAATAGTCAGAGAATTCGCGAAATATCCAGAGAATATCTTCAACTTTCGCAAGAGGAGATTAATTTCTATTTGCCCCATTAATTAACGTTATTTCCCCCCCCCCTGAATCTTCTCATGTATCGCGAAATGTTAGGTTAGTAATTTGAATTTGCCTTGTATTTGCGTATTTTAAAATCGCTGCTTTTCAGTGCTTGCAACATTCTGAAAATATATTTTATATTTATATATATATATATATATATATATATATATATATATATATATATATATATATATATATATATATATATAATATATATATATATATATATATATATATATATATATATATATATATATATATATATATATATATATATATATATATATTATATATATATATATATATATATATATATATATATATATATATTTTATATATATAATATATATATATATATATATATATATATACCATGAATTTACAAATATATTACGAAATAATGGGTCAATACTAATAACTAAAGCCATAGAATATAGATCGACGTAAAAAAATATAACAATTTGAAATTACCTTGTATTTGCGTGAATATAGAACGGATTGCTGCTTTTCAGTGCTTACAACATAGAACAAAATATTTTAAGGTTATAACATAAATTGTTGAATAGATCTTGATTTGTTAGGTAAAAATAAATTACGCTTGCTATGACTCAACAGTATAGATTTATATTTAAAAAAAAAACGTCTTGTATTTGAATAATATAGTGTTGCTTTTCAGTGCATTGGTTCAAATATTTCAAGGTATACCATAAATTGTTGAAAATATCTTGATTTGTTATGACATTACAAAGTCTTCATATTATAGTAAATTTTCAAGGATCCAAGTACCGAAAGATAATGATCATTGAATTATGCCAATGATAGGGAGAAATTCGCATAAGTCTTAAGAACTTCAACTAGTTTATCCCCAAATTTTGTCACGTTTCGGCTGCTATCATTTAATGAGTATTAATCGAAATGCTAAGTGGTTTCATACACGTATAGCTCAACTCAAGTTCTTTTGAATAATAAATTGTATTTTCATTTTAATTAATTCTTTGTAAATTTATGGCGTTTTAATAGGGATTTATTAGAATCATGTCACGAAAAAAAATGTCTACAATTTCATAGAGAGCAATACTTTATTATATACTTATCTACTTATCCATAGATTAAATAGCAATGCAGATACTATCCTTTAAAGTGTCTTTAAATCAAGTATTTATCTGCGCAAATAAAGTAAGAGTACTATTTACGAAGAAAATTTTAATTGTAAACCCGTTCTTCCATTAGCGTAGACGTAAAAAAAATGGCGTAAGGGGGTCGCACGTACTAAGGGGAAAAAATGAAAATTTAGTAAAGTAATTGGATTACTGGGGGCCAAAATGCTCTTTTTGTATTACTTCTCTGAATGTATCGATTAGATTAAGACTAATTTAAAAAGAATAACTGGGAAATGTAGGGAACATAGTTATAATTATTTCAATTACGGAACTAGCATATGCTTATCATATTTTCAATCGCAACTCTATGAAATGATTTAGTGCGCGTATATTTTATAAATCAAGCCTGCAGCACATTGATTAAGTTCATTAAATCAATGACTTCAATTTAGCCAATTAAATAAAATAAAATTTTAATTCAAGAAACATCAAGGAAGTTATTACTTTAAAAAAAACATAGATGAATATGAGTTCGTTGGGAAAAACTATGAAAAGAAAAGTTTGAACACAACATTCGTTTTAGTAAAGCCCTGGTTTGTAAGGACTGAAAACGCACGTCAAGGCGTGAAAAATCGGCCTGCTCGGCGATATCAGTGTCTTATCTTCGCTTTGGTGGTTTGTTAGAATTCACGCCTAGCGATGCGTCCGCATCTAACGCATGCATAGTGAGCAAAGGCCACTGATATCTTTCGAATAGGTAGAGACATCGGCCATTTCGCACGTTTTGGACGCTCGAATCAAACCCCGACTAATTCGAGAATTACGGACGCTGAGATCAACGTAATTTTTGGTGTCGTGGTCATGTGACTACTAGGGCCAATACGAAAGCGGGAAATTCGGACGCACAGCTCAGCGTCCGGATTTGTGTTCTTACAAACCAGGGCAAGAAAAGAATTGCAGCGTCCAAAACTATAATACCAGAACTAGACTAAGAATGAAAACAATACGCTGGAACTGTTGCCTTTCAAGACGTGAAACATGGCCATTCAACCAATCCAAACTTCAAAAGTTTCTCAAACAAATTTTATTTACCCTGACGTAATAGAAATCTTGTTGGTAAATGACTTAAATCCAATTACTTAAAGTGTATCTTTTCAAAAAACCACAATCACATCAAGCAGCCAGAAAAAAAGCAAACCCTTCAAGCCAGAGAAATCGTAGACAGGATGTCAAATTGTTGTACTGTGATTTCGAATAATGCAAGTCAAACGTGTGATGTGCGACGGGCCAAATGATGCAAAGCGAGCCGCCAAGATTTGCTCCTTTCTTTGCAAACCATAAAGAATGGAACCAACTTCGAGAAAACTCGAGTTCGAAATGACCTTGAATGACTTTATGATGCTTGGGGCCTTGGTTGGCCGTCCTTCTCGCATGGATCCTATCCTATTGAGAGAACAGCTTCCTGCCGAGCTGGGCTGCCAGAGATGGCGACGTGGCTTCTCTTTGGCGACACAGGATGGCGACCTTGAGTTGCCAAAAGGCCTAAGAATAGAATGAGTTAGAGGTTATTTTCATAAGAACGTTTTCGGCTCATTTTCTTCGAAATGCATTTTTAACGAAGTCGGTTATTTTGTTGCGGAGGAAGGGTTGTACACAAAGTCGCCTTTCGCCGTGGTGATGCCTAATGCGGCGCGAGGCCCATTTATACAGAACAGTTTTTTTATTTTACCGATTTGGGGATGTCCATATATTACGTGATGCGTTAAGGGGCGAGGGTCGAGTTGAATATTACCAAATTTCACGAAGAGAAAGGGGGGTCCCGTCAAATATCAAGTAATTTTCCGCCGCAAAAAAATCAACGTAAAATTGCGAAAAAAATATAGTTAAATTCCAGTAAAATATGTTTCTCGGCTTATCTTTAGCAAAATCTTACATGACAATATTTTTATCATGGCTTTCCGAACCCTATTTCAAAATGTTAGGGCTAGTATTGAAAAACTATTTAACCCAGGGCCAAGGCGGGAATCGAACCCACACCCGTTACAACGCGCAGACTGCTAGCGTAATGGTCCAAACCACTCGGCCATCCCCCCCCCCCCCCCCTTTATGAAACAAACAATAATTGAGTTTTGGGTTAGTTTGAATTAATGTTGCACTAAAGCTACACTATTGGCAATGGGCGTCGTAATTTAGAACCACAGTCAAGTGACGAGCCGACACCTGAGTAGGCACTCAACACAACTTTTAAGGGCGAAATCGTACGCAGCGTCGGAATATTAGAGCATAATTAACGTGCATCTTCTCAACAACTCGTCGGACATTTTTTTGCACGGACCGTTTTTAGGTCGGTCTTTCACATGCAAAGCAAATGCCTTAACCGACTGGGCTCCCCAGCCTGAAACAAGAATTGGATTTCTTTTGGAGTTAAAGTTAAATAATTTCTGTCCTTTTAAATTTATTAAAAAGCCGAAGAATAATTTTTTTAATTTCATCTTTGAAATTGTAAAAAGACCTGTTTAAAAACTCGATTTCTTCTGAATAAAATCTAATTTGCAATTTCCCAATGCAACAAACTTTTGCTTAACCTCCCTGATAACGGATTCCATTTAGCACTGTCAAATAATGCAGTATTTTACAAAATTATAAGACCTCCAGGCGGATAGAGAGCCAAGGTAGAATAAAGTATACAGATTTACTAAATCTACTTTATAACCCTTATTATTTTATTTTTATCATATTATGGTTATATTATTATTTTATTATACTAGGGGGCTCCGCCCCCTGCTCGCTATCGCTCGCCAACCCCCGAAATTGCTGCGCAATTCCATTGGCCGCTTCGCGGCCGGCAGGGGGCTTCGCCCCCTGCTCGCTATGGCTTACCAACCCCCGGTTTCCCATAAGCCGCTTCGCGGCCAGCTCGCTGGTGAACGTAACTTTTCTAACCCAACTTTGCACAGGCCTATGCATATTTTGCCATCCAGATCTGTATCTATGACAAAATTATGTCGATCCTTGGTAATATAGTTATATTCAGCCGCAAGCTCGCACCCTTGGATATTTCTGCGCAATCTCATTGGGTCGCAAGCTTGCATTCTTGGATTCTTCCTCGGCTCGCTATCGCTCGCAAACCCACGGGAATTGCTGCGCAATTCCATTGGACCGCTTCGCGGCCGCTATGTTATATTACTTTAAAAAAAATATATTAATATTGTATTACTGTTTTCAGTAATATTTCGCCAACCCCATTAATTTCGCAGAATTAACCTTGCCTGTTTTTACTCTTAGGTTCTTTTTAAAAACCCAATGACTCACTCAAAATTTTTAAGTTGTATGACTTTTTTTAAGTAATAATCCCATTGGACGTTTCGCGGCTCGCTATCGCTCGCCAAATTAATTTTTTTCAGGTTGTTGGCTGTTCCGAAAGAGAGAAACGAAGCCTGTTCGCAACCAGATAAGTATATATAATTGGCCGTGCGCAAATAGGTTTCGTACTTTTCCTTTGAAATTGCTTACATTTCGGACCGGTCGGATTGCATTACGTCTAAAGAGCTTCTGTGACCTTAAAGTTGAGTAGACCATAGACAGATACATAAAGACAAAAACACTATCATTTACGTAAACAAAAAATGGTGAAACGTAACACGTAGGGAGATCCTTGCAAAAACGCATCTCACAACGAAAAATAAAACTAAAAAGTAGGTTTGTTACAGAATCTGTCACTTAAACCGCTTCCACACAATATTTGTGCATTTTAATGAAATTTGGGATGTAACCTAGCCTGATTTTTTTGCTTTAAAATGATGTATCCCACTCGTTTGTTCGACTTGCGGTTCGTTCTGTGAAAGTGGGTGACAGACAAACGGATTGCACGATTATAATACCTTCCACTTTTTACGTTATAAACGTAGCGTGGCAGCTAAAAAACATGTCGCTTAATATGTTGGCTATACAACAAATCATAAAACAATGTTTAACACACACAAGAGCAACTTTCTAAATTTGCCCCCCCCCCCCCCAAAGTAATTAACATGTTCCATATCTTGATACTTCCATAATTTAAACATCTTCAAAAACTTTAAAAAAAAAACAAAATGGAATGTCACATTGTTCGAGTGTGCAAAGTTTATTTTATTCGCATCTATAAGAGTACATTTTTCAGGATAAATAAAAAAATAAAACTCTTTTACTGTGGTGTTTTGCTGCGAACGAATAATAAAAATTTAAAAAAAAACCGAGAGATTAAATAAAAAAAAAGAAAGCCATCTGCCAGCTGAAGAAGAAAAAAGTTGAAAGAACAACGCGATATTTTTCATCAGTTCTGAAAATTAAAAAAAAAACTGTTTTATAAAAAAAGGGAAATTTTGTGATTCCACTTAAGCAGAATTAAATAAAATAATTTTGCTATAAAATAATTTTGGTATAAAAAAGGTTTGTTTATTGAAAATGTTTATTAGAGTAATTGTTATGTTAAATGTTAATTTAAAATAGTTTTGTCATAATTTTTTTACTATCTTTTTTTACTATCTTTTTTTACATAATTTTCATCTATAAACCTTCTATCTTGCTATAATATATTTTAAAGCCAAATCATTTTTAAAAAAAATCTGTAAACCTTTTCTACATATAAACACAAAACCAATGTAAAAAGAACAAGTTAAAGAACTGTTCTTTTTAAAAGAACAGAAAAGAGAGCAACTGTTCTTTAAAAAGAACGTAACAAAATAACAAATTTCTTATCTTTTTCTGTGGCCGTTTTGCAGAAAAGGAATTAGTTTTTTTTTGTGGCTGACTTATTGTAATTTTTAATTAGAAAACTAATTGGAAATTTGAAAAACAAAAAAAAGGGTTGAGGCATAAGGGAGATACACCTTCCCAAAAAAATTTAGGCTTCTGACATCAATATTTCATCATGTTATGGCTCCGGACACTTTCAAATCCTATACTTTAACATAGAGAGAAAAATAATTTTTATTTTTAATTAAAAAACTAATTGGAAATTTGAAAAAAAAAGGGTTGAGGCATAAGGGAGATACACCTTCCCAAAAAAATTTAGGCTTCTGACATCAATATTTCATCATGTTATGGCTCCGGACACTTTCAAATCCTATACTTTAACATAGAGAGAAATTAATTTTTATTTTTAATTAAAAAACTAATTGGAAATTTGAAAAAAAAAAAACAAAAAAGGGTTGAGGCATAAGGGAGATATACCTTCCCAAAAATATTTGGCCTTCTAACATCAATATTTCATCATGTTATGGCTCCGGACACTTTCAAATCCTATACTTTAACATAGAGATAAAATTAATTTTTATTTTTAATTAAAAAACTAATTGGAAATTTGAAAAAAAAAAAAAAAAAAAGGTTGAGGCATAAGGGAAATACACCTTCCCAAAAAAATTTGGGCTTCTGACATCAATATTTCATCATGTTATGGCTCCGGACAGTTTAAAAGAGCTTACTTTTTTTAATATAGAGAGATTATAATTATTTTAGTATATTTTTATTAATATTTGATTATTATTATTTTATTGTATTATTATTATTATTAAAAAAACACTCTTGTAATAAATAAAATTATGTACATTTATTATCCCAAGAACAACTGCTTCGACATGACTGTAATCCATAGTATTTTATTATCAAATAGTTTTGCAGGTGTCGGCTCGTCACCTGACTCTGTTTCTAAATTACGACGCCAGTCACCAATAGCCCTCGTGTAGCTCTAGTGCGACGATATTTCAAATTAAACTAAATGAAGTAGCTTTGTTGTTGTTGTCATGTCCAAGATAAGTGCAAAAATGAAATAGGTCCGAAGCTGTCGCAGACAGCTTTTGCGACTTCAACTGCTTTTTCAGGGGAAATTAAAACTTCTGGGTCTTTTCAATGCTAATCTTGAAGAGCCTGGTTTGAATTGCTGGACAGCTAAAGATAAGTGTGTTCCATGGATTGTGAAATAGCTTTCAAGTAAAAATAATCAATACTAATTGCATTTAAACATTCGTATGAAATGTAATAAAATGTCAAGTCTAACCATTAAAAAAACTAAGTACATAATCATAACTGCTTAATAATTTAAAATAACTTTACGTAACAAATCCGTTGTTCTCTCTATAGAAACAATTTTTTTTAAAAAAAACGAGCGTTCGCATTTCAGTAAAGTGCAATAAAGTTTCAATGACAATCGTTTCAACAAAAAATCTATTCGCTAACCTATACTTACCTTTATACTCCAATCACTCAAAAGAACAAATGTAGCATAATAGAATATCAAAAGACAGAGAAAGAAAATAAAATTCTGTCTTTAAAAAAAAGTGCCCAGTCCCCTCTTTAGAGTTAAACGTTAAACAGATTGGAACTCTGAAATCAAAAACTGCAGAACCAAAAGATTGGAAACAAAGCTATGTTACGATCGGCATAGGATGAGACAAAGCGTTCTTTTGAAAGAACCGTTGTTTGTTGCCCGCAATTGCTGTTTTTTTTACATTCTAAAACTAATTTCCATTTACACTGCTTAAAACAATTAGGGGAGCACTTCGCGTACTTTTGTTAACCCTCTCAGTTTCAACTTTTTATTTTTTATTCTAAAAATTATAAATTTGTGAAATAGATTCATTATACATCCAGAATGGTATGGTAAAAATTAGGGAAAAAAATCTAAATTTTTTAAAATAAGATTTAAGGGGGAAAAATTGGAATCATAACTTTTGAATAAATTATAACAATAATTTTTTCATAACTTTATTTGTTAAAAAGTTAAAATGAAATTTCAAACATCTAAGAACAAAATAAATATATATACAAATATACAAAATAAATATCTAAAACTATATATAATATATATATATATATAATAAAATAAATCAAAATCTAAATATATCATGTACTATATAAAAATAACACACATTTCAAATAATAAGAAAGCTTACAATAAAGCTCAACCTTCGAAATTGTCTCTTGAAAGCTGTTCGAAGTTACTAATAGGCTCGTTGTCAATAGCTCAAGCGTAACTCTAGTGGGAAGTCAAATCAAACCAATCGTTACACTACCAAACCAAACTTTTTTTTTGGAATGACGTGCAACAAACGCATACAAATGCTATGGACAACTGGAACGGCCACGCCTACAGTGACGTCACAGTTACGTCAAGTATTGTCTTCTTTCCCACATCAAACCAACTCCATCCCGTTCGAATTGTCCATTACGTTATTTAGCTGGAAATTCAAGCTCTTTCTACTAACTATACTCAACGCCTAGCACGCGGAAGGTCCCAGGTTCGGGACCACCAAAATAACTGCTATCTATAAAATCCTATCTATAAAAGACCCGTGCAGCCAAAAAATGTCCGATGAATAATACCCCATGTAGAGGGATAGCACGTTAAATATTGTGCGAAGTCCCGACGCTGCGTACGATGTCGTCCTTAAAAGTTGCGTTGGGTGCGTACTCAGGTGTCGGCTCGTCACTTAACTGTGGTTCTAAATTACGACGCATGTTGTCGATAGCCTTCGTGTAGCTCTAGTGCGACGATATTGAAAAGGTTAGTGGAAGAACGTGCTAAATGAAATTTTTGAAAAATTGAGATTTTTTTTTGTCAATGAAGATGATGTTATTCCATCCTTTATAAAAATAACAAAATTTCCCCTTTTCGTAAACTTTAAGTTGGGTATATTTATTACCGTTTGTAAGTGCCGTTTTTAACGTATCTAAGTGCAAACAAAAATTGTAAAGCTCATTTTCTCGTATTCACCTTTTTGTCACTTAGCACGTTCTTCCACTAAGCTCAACTCATCTTTAATCAAAGAACTAGTTGTTTTTTTCTGAAAGCAACAGGTCGACAAGAACAGGATGCAACCCTAAAAACCGTGTGGGCGGGAGGAGAAATAAAAGAAATTGTCACAGACCATTAAACCTGTATGAGGAAGAGGAGAGAAAGCAGAGGAAAAGTAGCAAATTGGGATGAGCAAATGAGGGAAATCTTTCAACAAACATTTTTTGTTTTAATAAAAAGAAACATTTTGCATGAGGAAACTGACTAGCGAAGTTTAGTTGGCTTATAAAAGAATGGTTGAGACCCGTTTTCCAGTTTGACACTACAAAAATCTATTTTGTGGATATTTCGATTCAAATTGTTACATTCAAATGTGGATATATGGATTTAAATATCCACAATTGAATTCGAATAACCAAAATATCGACAATAGGGAAATTGCATGCATTTATTAATATAATTATTTGCTCCAATTTTATTTAATAAAATTATTTGCTCCAAGAATTCACGAATTTTCTCATGTATCATATAGTGTAAAATTGTATATATTATCTGAATATAACTCTGTATTCTTCAATCATATAATTATTTCTGTTAAAAGAATTGAAGAATTTTCTCATATATCATAGCGTAAAATTGTATATATTCTCTGAATATAATTCGATAGTGTTCAATCAAATCTTTATTTCTTACAGTTCCAATTAATTTCTTCTACATAAATTTGATGTGCCCGAATTCCTAGTATTTCAAGATGACAATTGTTTAAAATTATTTGCTCCAAGAATTCTCTTATGTATCATAGCGCAATATTACTATAAACTCTTTTGTGTTCAAACCAAATAGATCATAGTAAGAGTATTAGAGTGGCAGATCACGTGACTCCCAATTGCAGCGACACGCACGGAGCCAAAGTTACCATGACAAACTTGCCAGTGTTGCCACCTCTTTAATGAGAAAAATACGACGTTGTCATCGAGAAAATACCATTTAACAATAAAATTACAAAAAAATACCATACAAAAGACTTAATAAAAAAAATAAGTGAAACGCTTTTCTAGTATTTTTATGGTTTTTGTTTCTAGCTTCTACACTACGTTTATAACGTAAAAAGTGGAAGGTATTATAATCGTTCAGTCCGTCTGTCTGTCCGTCACCCACTTTCATAGCCCAAACTACAAATGCTACGGACAAGTATGATACGTCAAAAATTTCAGCGCATCGAAATTAGAATACATTGAAAATTTCAGAAAAGAATTCCTATTCGAAGTACTTCAATTATTTAAAAAACTGCAAAATTTAATGCTCATTTAAAAAGCATAGGAAGCCATTTTTATAAGAATTAAATCACCATTGCCATCGCAACAATCGCTCTAGAAACTTTAATTTTTTTAGACAATAAATTAAAATACATTTATTTTTGAGACATCGATTAGTTTGAAATGCCGTCAAATACATTTCACTACGAGATTCTTTGTATGTTGATATGAAATATTTTCATTCTATTTAAAAGCGAGGGAATATTACATATTTATTCTTTGAAATATAAATTAATTTTTGCAAACGATAAGTAATAATTATTGAATTTTCGAAAAAAAATAAATGAAACTAGCCAATTTTTTTTATTTTTACAGCATCATTTTACTATTTATTTATTTTTCGAACTGTAAATTAATTTAACAAACGATAAATAATAACTGAATTTTCGGAAGAAAGTTAATGTAAATGGGAAATTGTGGAGACTTAAAGAGATATTTATTAAAAAAATCACATCATTATTCTTCGAACTTCTAACAAATTTAGCAAACGATAAAGACTAATTGTTAAATCTGAGAAAGAAGATTAATGAAAATCGTTAATTTTGGCGTGTAAAAATGTGAATTCAACTAGCTAAAAGCCCTGTTTGGCGAATTTCTTTCTGAGGTGTAAAAATTGTTTATTTCCTGCTGAGCACAATTGTTGTGTGGAAGCGGTTTAGGCGACAGATTCTGTAACAAACCTACTTGTTTCATTTTAGTATTGGAGGTCACGTGATCGGCCACTCTAAATACTTTTACTACGATCTCTATGGTTCAAACAAATCTTTATTTCTTGCAGTTCCGTTTAATTTCTTCTCAACTGGATGTGCCCAACCCTCGTATGGCAGTAGGCAATTGAGTAGGCTCCAAAGTAGCTCTCTCAGCTGCTTCGCACAAAAACACCGGAAGTGGGAACACATGGAGCCCATTCCCAAGGCCTTTTGGCTTCACTCATCACGCTACTCACCGAGAACAGCTCTTTGTAACCCAATGTAACACAATAATCAAGATGTTCCTTTCTTTACCGGAAACGAAGTGATAAATAGGGCCGTAGCGAGACTTGGAATGGGATAAACGTTGCACTAGAACGGACCGTGTCGCTAAAGGCCAGTGACCAGCTCAAGTGCAACGTTAATTCAACCAAATCGTACCAAACTTTGGTACTGCAGAAGCGGATAATTTTTAATGTTGACTTATTTTAATAAAACTAATTAATTTTTTTCTTATTTTCTATAAATTAATATGGCGGGCAAAAAAAATCACTATTGGGTTGTTTCATATGATAATAAAAAGAACGATAAGAGAACACAGACGACGAAACAAACAGTGAGAGAAAATGTTAAAAATCGCTATGAAAATATACACAGTCCAATTCCAATAATTTTCATATTAAATTGAAATAATTAGATCAAAATATCACCAAAACAAATTCCAGAAGGACCAAGAATGGAAATAATACCGCGGGAAGTGTTGCTACTCATGACATGAAACTTGTCCATAACGGATTTGTAACTTTTTCCGGATTTTCAGGGGAAATATTAAACTCTCGCCCTGAAATAATAAATCTTTTAGAATGCTTTCTTATAGTTAACATATGCCACAAGCTGCAATCTTTGGGTACGTTTGCCGTGATTCGAGCCCGGGAACAGTCGTTGACAAGCGAGAGTCATACTTACCAAGTCGGCTGGATGCACCAAAATATAAATCTACATCGTTATTAAGAACAGGTAGTAAATAACGTGTTCTTTCTGCTTATCATCTCTGGAGCCGGGGTGGCAGAGGGAGAAGAGAGCAAGGAAGGAAGAAAAAAAAAGACCCCTCTTTCTCTCCCCCTACCTTCTTTCCTCTCTATTCAACAGAAAATGTTTTTAATAGAACTCTACGGGATACCAACATTATTAAACATAATAGAATGCAACAATTACCGATTTATTCAAGAAAACGTACCATATAAAATATCCACCAAATACCGACAATTTATTTAAGAACATTTCTAACGAAAATATATGCCTTCTATAAAGGGTTTTTTTTTACTTAAGCACAGTATAGAATGTCAGATGAAGTCAGATTTAATGGTAAATATATGGTCCGGCAATTAGCAAAACACCCATTTTGGAAAATATATAAACTAAATGTTTAAACATAGTCCAAATATTAGCAGATGACTTGTTATACCCAAGAAGAAATTAATTGATAATTTGATCCTTACTCTTAAATCCACAGTTATCACGTTTAATCAAAAGAAACAATAGAAATGTGCACTTTATTATATTAAGCATGATCTAAAATGTACCCGGTCTCTAGTTTCTAAGATAGAAGGAAATATATTGTCGCATTATGCAAGAAAATAAGTTAATTGTAAGCTTTTAAAACAATTCCCTTTATTTTAGAGAAGAGAGACATCCAACATTTTGCAGATGTCCCGTTTTCAAGACAGAAAACCAACATGAGTCGCAATATTAAGCAAGAGCCGAACGTTTACGCAACCCTTTTCTAAGTGAAAAAAAATAAATGGTCACATTAAACAAACTCCAAAATTTAGCAGTGATGTTGCAGCAAAAGTTCACAAATGCCTCATAAAAGAGAAAAATAAATGGCTCCATTAAACAATACCCAAAATTTAGCAGATGTCTCGGTTTTAAAAATGAAAATAAAATGGTTGCATTAAGCTACACAAAAGTTTTTTTTAAAAAAATATTTCTTTAAGGAAGAAAAATAGTCACATTAAAGAAAAGCCAAAATTTAGCAGGCGTTCCATTTAAAAAAAGGGGGGGGGAAGGAAAATTAAAATGTTTGCATTAAGCAAGATCCTAAGGTTTTTTAATATTTTTTTAGAAGATAAATAGTCACATTAAATAAAATCTAAAATTTAGCAGATGTCCCATTTAAAAAAATATACAATTAGTAGCAACGACAACAATCAATCGATTTGAAACAAGAAAATGAATGAAAAATAGGCAGTACCTAAAATACGTGCGTCCCTTTTTGAGGGAAATGACTACTTTATTAATGAAGACATGGTGACGTCGACTGTCTAATTGCTTCCCCTGCCTGTCTGCCTTTTATTGGCTCAATGAAGATCATCTCTAGCAACCCCAGCTCAGCATGAATGAAACCTTTTCCCGCCAAAACAGCTCACTCTTGTGGAGGTTTCGGTTTTTGGAGGGAAAAAAAACAGTTCTCGGTTTAATTGATTTTAGCATTTCTAGTTTTAACCGGTACTGATTGAACTGTCACTAAGAACCAAATCGGATCTGAAAAAAAAACCGGTTCTAGCTTTTTTTAAAAAAAATATTTTATCATGCTTCCTCGAATACTGGAGAGCATATGGCACCGTGAGCGGAAAAGTAACCTATCGTTAAAATGCTAGTTTTTCAGAAAATTCGGCTTAAATAAATAATTAATAAATTCGTAATTCTTAATTAATAAATTCGGCTTCGGATAGTAAAAGATAGAGAAGATAATAAAAGTTTGTTTTTGTATTGCACTGCATTATAGAAAAAAAGGATTCGCTTACTGCATTCTAATTTTATTATTTGCTCTGATAGCATACTTAAATGTGGAATATTATAGCATTTATAATTAGAAAAGTCATATGTGTCCGATAGGTCACTTTTCCGCACAGGGTGCGATATAAGTTTCCAGTTTATCTAAAAATCTTCCTTGTAATTATACAACCGGAGTTAATTAGGAAACCGTAGTTTCGACTCAAAAAAACAGGTTCTTCGGTTTTAACCAGGTTAGTCAAATAACCGGTTTTTGGCAGTTTAACCAAAGTTAAAAGAACCGGTTTTTTCGGTTTAACCGCTTCGTCTGTTCCATCCCTTCCACTTAGAAGGGATGAACAATAAAAAAAAATGAGTTGGAGAACGTTACGTTCTCTCTTTGGCTACACAGTGGCAAGTTTGACCGCGACATGGGGGTTAAACGGTTTCGAATGAGGTATGCCAGAAATTGGATTCGAATCTACCGACTTTGATACCGAGAGACAATCAGTCATCATCAGACAGTTTCGGATTTTTAATTCTGTCCGAGATTTCGACTCATAAGAGTTTTTAATAAATATTATATAATGACTTTTTAAAAACCTTTAAAGACATTTTTTAATCTAAAATTAAATATGCCTTCCTTGATTCATTTGTTCGCTTGGAAATAGCAGTAAAATATTACTATCTCGCAGGTAATTTTAACTCGGTCGAACACACGTGTTTTGCCAGTCAAGGATTTTTTCAGAACTAATATCCTTATTTATCTGATTTTTTTTCAAGCTTTGTTAAACGTTTAAACTTGATTAGAAGGTAACTTAATCAATTTATGTCCTAGATTTGTATATGGACACCCCTAAAAAAATCATTATTAAAATATGCCGTCAATATCCTGCTCCATAGCCTATTTTAACATTAAAACTTTTATTTTGTACTTTTAACATTGCATTATCATATTTTTTTTTATTAATTATCTCTTAATTTACTAATAAAATCATGTTTCAAAAATAACTAAAAGTAGTAACGCACACCACGTACTCTTATACAAGAACCATGTTTCCTGCGCCTACCACTTACTGTTTTTGACTTCTTCTAATGCAACCTGTTTGGTTGGCGAGACTAGCTTGGCGCTTGGACGAAGCTTACTCAAGCATAGTTCCTTCTTCACAAAGCCCCTGCTGCCACAATCAAAATCAAGGTATTCTTTTGAGACCCTTGTTAGGGAGCCAGCTAACGTCGACCTACACTGTCAAAAAAACCTGTTAATTTTGTAAAAATACATATATTTACAGGTAAGGTATGTTTGAATTATCGTCGTACTAGAGCTACACGCTACACGAGGGCTATCGGCAACGGGCGTCGTAATTTATAACCACAGTCAAGTGACGAGCCGACACCTGAGTAGGCATTCAATGCAACCGTAAAGGGTGACATCGTACGCTGCATCAGGACTTAGATAACATTTAACGTGCACTCCCTCTGCACGGGGTATTATTCGTCTGACATTTTTTGGCTGCACGGGCCGTTTATAGGTCGGTAGTTATTTTGGCGATGCCCAGACCCGAACCTGGGACCTTCCGCATGCAAGGAAAACGCCTTAACCAACTGGGCTCCCCAGCCCCCATATATTTACAGAAAATTACTGGTATTTTCTTTGAACAGTTTTTTTCCTATTATCAACCGCGTCAAGAGTACTAGACTGCAATCGCATTTGAACTGTTTGTGGAACCTGTATTTTTCGGAACGTCTCAGTTAGGAGAGCGTTGGACTAAAGGTCCGAACCCGAGTTCAGCAGTTCATTATCATCGGTAATACTGTGGTCAATGGTCAGTTCGCCTGTCGCTGGGATGAATAGAGGGGGGGATGAGGTAAAATTTCGTTTTTTTTTACATTTTATCCGGTAAAAGACAGCTTTTGCTTTAAAAATACAAATTATTCGTGTAAAATAAACAGATTACCTCCGCAATCAGATCAGAATACCTCCGCGTATAGGGGTAGGTACACTGTGGACAAAAAAAAGTAAACACTAGGATTATTTCGGCCGTTAGTCATCGTAAGGAATCGGACCTTTTTGACTTTGTGAATAAATAACATTCTGAGTTAATTGCGTGACACAAAATTTGCATAAGGGGCCATCTTCATATTAAAAATGTTACTAACTTTAAAATTTCCAATAGCAACACCCAATTTTAATAACTTAGAAATGTTAAGCAACCTCGAAAATCCCTAAATCTAAGTTTTTGTTACATTTGGATGAATATTTGACGAGTTATTTAATCGAATCACTTGATGTCCTTTGGGGACCATCTCTAAAATAACAAGCGTAGTCTATAGGTTCGTCCGAGGGAAAAAGCGAAATATTGAAATATAAGGTAGAATATGTTGAGGAGCCCTGAAAGTGATCAAAAGTTAATGGTAATGAAGTCCTAATAGAAGGCCTACTAATATTAAATAGTAATCAATTTAAACGTAGCTATTCTAGAGATGACTATGAAAGTGACAGACACATTAATCTTATAATTCGATAGTTTATATTTTGCTTAAAATGTAATAAATACTTTGGTTAACGTTACTTATTCCAAATACAGATTTAACTTATGTTCACTCAGAGCTTTTCCGGCACTTCGGCAATTGTATATATATCAATATTTAATAGCCCTCGTGTAGCTCTAGTGGGACGTTATTTAAGCCAAAACCAAATGAACTATCATTAATCAACCTTAAAGGCGCCTGTTGTGTGATACATCAGAATTTTCAAGGTCGTTGGTTTAATGTTTTCTTCCTTTTGCAAGGCCGTATTCGTTTAACAAGTTCACATATTGTAATCTTCTACACAGTCCCCTAAAGGGTAATTAAAAAGTATTTTGTGATTTACTCAGCAAATTATGGATAAAAAATTTTAAAAATTGGGATTTCGCTTAAACTTCATGTCTTAAATTTATTTCTGTAAAAATATTAAGGGGTTTCTATTCATAATTTTTTTAAATATTAATATAATAATTATTTAAAAATATAAAATTTCTTTTAAATACCCCAATAGTGTATGCATTTTGTTTGGGTTATTATAAATATTATTTTGTAACAAATTAGTTTCGTTATCTTAATTATTTATAGAGTGGGATAGTTTTTTATGTGCAACTCATTTAACATTACGACCCCTTAACTTTGCACGTTCCTATCTCTACTAATAATGCTTAAAAATTAAAAAAACTTGGTATTTCGTGTTAAAATATGTCATAAATTTGAAATATGGACTCAAAAAGGGGTGTTTCTATTCAAAATTTTGAAGTTTGTAACATTTTTAATATGAAGACGGCCCCTTATGCAAATTTTGTGTCATGAATTTAACTCAGAATGTTATTTGTTCATAAAGTCAAAAAGGTCCGATTCCATAAGATGACTAACGTCCGAAATAATCGCAGTGTTTACTTTTTTTGTCCACAGCTGTACATATCAAGTAAGACAGACACAGAAAAAAAAAATTCTGTCGAAGGCGGGAATCGAACCCGCACCCGTTACAGCGCGCAGACTGCTAGCGTAATGGTCCAAACCACTCGGCCATCCGGGCCCCACTCCGCGTATAATCTATTGCAAACTATACGGGATTTTTCCGGCACACCAGCTGACATTTTTTTCTGTAAAAATATGAATTTTTAAAAAGTTGTGTTTTACTACTTGCGGGGGGACACATAAATGTAAAGGAATTTGAGGTTTAAAGCCATATTGTAGAGTTTATTCTAATATTTTTGAATGCAAATGTCTAATAAATTTACCACTGGAAAAACCTTTTATGAAAGACTTCCGAATTCGTTTTGATCCTCGTGCTACCAGTTAAGTGTGTTTTTTTGTTCAATTTTTTGAATACCGATTTTATTTGAAAAATAGTTTTTCCGTACTTTTTTAATAGTTTGAGTCAGAGCGATGCCCTTCTCAAAGCGCGAGGTCCTGTGTGAAAGCACCTTTCGCACACCCCTAAATTTGGCCCTGCTTGTGTTCTCGTCTTAACAGATGTGACGTCCCATACGAACTTACACGCTAGAATCATTAGCAAATACCAAATCAATTAAACCAATGTTACCTACGTGTACGATTCTATGTGTGTAGGATAGGATACAAAACAAAATATATGCTGGCCAAAGTATTTATAACTTTAACCGATTATTTATTTTAAATTTTAATAATATTTTAAATAACTTGCGTTTAATCTTAGACTCCCCGATTTAAATAAAGTAAAAATGTATTTAATAAAACTTGTATAGAATATTTCATAGACTGACTTCAGAGGTGACACAGTTCATAGCGACATGACGTCACGCCATCCTCCTACGTATTTCCTGTCTTTTGACGCACCCTGTTTTTTTCAGTCTTAAACTATACCTAAAACAAACAGCCGATTTCTTTGAAGATGTTCCGTAACCTAATGTAGTATGAATTAAATTTCTCAAAACTTTGTTAAAGAAATTTCATTTTGATTCTGATTTTTTTAATATAAACTAACAAAGTAGTATTTATTATTTGTAGTAGTGTGTCTTATTGAGTAAAAAAAATTTAAAATGCTTGAAATTTTGCTTAATTGAAGAAAAAAAATCCTTGTGAAAAAATCTAGTCTTCCTATCACATTAAAATATTTTTCCTTTTTAAACTAAATAGAAAATGTATCATCCCTAAAACTAACAAAAAATATAGACAAAACAATTACATACCTGTTGCGTGTTGAAACAAGTATTTACCATTTTCATATCTGATGAAAACATTCAATAATTTTAAAGCATACTTTGACAGATCATGTGTTTGTGCAAAAGTGAATACATGAGGACTGTCAATCCTTCTTATACAGGGGTGGCGCAAATAAAAGTGGCCCCGGCGGCGTAGAGATAGGAATGCATTGAGATGCTTGGCAAGAAAAACTGTTGAAGCCATCTGAAAGCCTTCATGCCGAAATTAAAAAAAAAAAATATTCAAGCGTGCAATGGCTTCACTTGGCAAACCTGCTTTTGCATTGGTTGGATTGGATTAGCACTACATTAGAGCTACTCATGGACTATTTTTGAGGTCAGATCTATGTGCGTATTATATGAAGACGGACCCTTATGCAAATTTTGTGCCTTGCAATCAATTTAGAATGTTTCGGATCAACAATATCAAAAAGGTCCGATTCTCCAGGATAAATAACGGCCGAAATAATCACTACTCCGAACTTTTTTTTGCACATCCTTACAAACCTTCAGTTTATATTGCATACCAGCTAACTTGTCAAACCATAGCATAGTTGACGGCAAATAATTAGCCAGGCGTTTGTTTGGGCTTAATATTGAAGCGAACAATAGCTTCACATAGCAAACCTGTTTTTGCATTGGTTTTTGACTTTGCAACAATTCTATCTAACTCTTATCTCCATGACGGGGCCACTTTTATTTGTGCCACCCTGTATTAACAGATTTAAAGTTACAAATTATACGAACCAGGTTTATACTACTTTTGACTTTTGGAGGCGAGTACACTATTTTCTCGTTCCCAAACTTGTAACATGATACCTGGTCAAGTAAACTGCCGTGGGCAGGTAGACTGCAGTATCTAGACTAATGACTTGGACCATTATTGTAAGCACCCAATAACTCTAACCTATACTAAAGCATACTAAAAGATTGACAATTTCACGGTAATAAAGGCCCCAATTCATGGTTGTGGTTCCTGCAGTTTACCTGCCCACGACTGCAAACTTTCCTCTACCAAATTGACTCCGCTATCGCCTCTGTTATCTTGGCTCATATTCCAGATCCTTTGCTGGTGAAAGGCCTTGCCAAGGCGCCATACCGAGTTGTGGTACGGCGCGCCATGCTCAAAGGTCTGGCGCCCAGTGTGTGTTGGTTCTAGAAACCTTTGCAGATATTAGGATAGGTAGCCTAAAAGCCAAGATAGCGAAGTCTGACCCCGACATGGAAATTGAGAGAATTCATCTTTCTGTAATCTTTGTCCGTGGCTTCTGACGGTGTACCGAGGAATGTCGATTCATTTGAAGAGACAGTAAATCGTTCTCTTGTCGAAGTTTTGTCTGCCGATCCAACCCTCCCCCCCCCATCTGCAACGACGACCCCCAACCTCCAAAAAAAGAGAACCCCACTACTTTTGATCAGATTTATAAAATGGTTAATAATAAGATTTTATCAACTATTAATAATGAGTTAATTCAAAATTATTGTATTGAAATATAATGAAAACAAACCCAATATTCTCTGTAGGCATCTCCCGTCAGTATACCACATAGATAGCGGTATGGCCTTGGAGCCGAAGTATCTGAAAAAAGTCACGATCGATCGGTATTCCCAGAGCCAGATTTTCCATAAGGCCAGGGCCTAGGGCCTTGTCCCCCCCTGAAACTTCAGCAAATGGTATCATTTTGTGGCCCCGTATTGCTTTTAAAGCTAGGAGAAAACATTAAAATCGACAAGTTCAGCTAAATGTCTTAAATTAATGACTATTTTTAATATTTTAAGCTCTAGTATTTGATTTATATTTAGACATTTACCATTATTAGTGAAATCATACACAAAAGTCTCCTTAACGTTGACCCCCAAAATTTTGTGTGAATATAGTCCGTGTTATCCTAAATTAGGCCCTGGGTATTCCACAGTCTCCGATCTAGACGTCAATATCAAAGAAGGCCAGTTTTCATCCAGGGCGCTCTTTTTATATCCAAAACTAAAAGAAAACTAATTTCCATAATTTTGTTGCATTTCATTGACTATAAAATATTACTTGTTGACATATACCATGGGCTTTTTTTTAAAGTTTTCCTGTTAAAATAAACCTAGTTCTCTTACTACGACATTTGTGATTACTGTATTTTATTTTTAAAGTTTGTATAAGAGTCACATAAAGATGGAGCACATATTTGAAAAGAAAAATTCCAACAAGATATAATTTTTATTTATATCTACATTAACGCCTTAGATTAGGCACGTCGGCGACGTGCGAAATTTGTCGCCGATTCCTAGAAACAACAGTTGGTGATCATTTTAATATGTAGGCGACCTCTAGTGCAAATTATGATACCAAAAATCAATATATCTACATTTTTTGCCGATAAAAATTACATCTCTCTCTCCCCCCAAAAAAATGTTGAATAGCAGCCGAGAAACAAGGGGTGGAAATGGTTTTTTCCGCAGCCGGTTTGAATCGAGCCGCCGGGGTATATATCAAATACACGCTACGGAAAAAACGAGATTTGTTTGCCGGGGTTAAGTTATGGTTGACGAATCGTCGCACTGGAGCTATACGAGGGCTATTGGCGACGGGCATTATAATTTAGAACCACAGTCAAGTGACATTTGAGTAGGCACCAACGCAACTTTAAAGAGCAACATCGTACGCTGCGTCGAGACTTTGGAAAATATTTAACGCGTATCTACGGGGTATTATTCGACGGACTTTTTGACTGCACAAACCTTTTATAGGAAGGCAGTTATTTTGGCAATGCCCGGATCTAAACCTTGGACTTTCGCATGCAAGGCAAACGCCTTACCGACCGGGCTCCCTAGCTCGTGCTACAGTAGAACTTCGATTATCCGAAGCGTTACCGATATATCCGAATTTCAGGAAAAATTCTACCTTACCTGTCACGTTGCCTAGTAATTTTATTTTTGGCATGACATCAAACAGACGAACAGCAACAGATAGGCCGGGTATAAAAGTTTATAATTGGCATATAAACGTTTGTACTAACTGTATCTGCCTTTATATTAAGTAATCATCTGTCATATCAGAAGGCAATTGATTGATTATACTTTTTCTTCAGATTAAATCCAATTATCCGATTTTTTTCTCCAACGGGGCTGCATTATTGGCGGCTAAACCTTTGCAGACTCTGCATTTTCCCCAGAACGGAGAGCCATTTTTTGTGGCACCATCGCTATCAATTTTGACGCTCAGATTTCAATGAATCCGAGCTCTTTGTGGATGTTAAAGTATGCCGAGAAAATCCAAGCCAAATAAGTACTCAATTGATCTTTTACATGAAACATAATCATGTGATAAGCGTCCCCACAATTTTCCCATCCAGAAAATGTGACGGCTCAGCCGGGGCTGAAAACCCCCAAACTTGGGCTTATGAGACGGACACATAATACCTGCCGGCCACTGAGCCGCTGAATTATCCGAATGTGGTTAGGTCCCGATTACTTCTAATAATTGGAGTTCTACTGCCCATGTGAAATACGCGCTCCGGTCGAAACGCGACAGTCTGCAGGTAAGGTGGTGGCAGAAGTGACCTTTGGAAGGCGCTGCACTACTCGAGAGCTATCGAGTCAAGTCATTGTTCCTCGGCTCATCCGATAAGGGGCTTATCACGACTGTCGACCTTTCTTCCTTCACAGCATCTTGAGTGGCCAACTTCTTGTCATTCAAGAAGATGCGCGAAAGAAGCCTCATTCAACGTTAGTTCAATGTAGAAAAACCGCATCATTTTAATTTTGAATGGCGTTGGTGAAAAATAAGACTGCTCAGTTGTAAGCTGTAGCACGAGATCTTCACAAGATGCTAGTAATATTCTCTTCAAAGGTAAGAAAAATATGTTGCAAGTATAGTTTGATGAGAGAGCTAAAAAGTCGCCAAGTCGATGTAAAGCAATAGATGGGCTTCACTTGGCATTTGGCAAACAGGTTTCTATAATGGTTTTTGGCTGGCAGCATCTTCAACTTCATATTCTTCTTAACTTCATGTTTGACTGAGATGAGGAGCACTAATCCAGCCTCTTGTCGCAGAGTTAACCCTAGAACTACAAACCAGGTTAGATAATTTATACCTCAGGTAGGTTTGTATTTCTAGGGTTAAGCTGGTCAGGGACATTACCGACTACGATTTCAATCGATTTTTCACAAACTTAACTTCAATACATTTGAATTGGCTCGTTAAAATTCTCTTCGGCATGAAAAAACAGAAATATTTAAATTTTATTGAGCTGCTTTAGGAAAGATTTTACAAGAAAAAATTCAAGAATAAGAGTTAGTATTTACCCCAGTTTCTAGTTTAAAAGTTAAAAAAAAAAAAAAAGTTTTTATTTCTAGGGTTAACATCGCACTAGACTGGCTATTGACAGTGGTCTTTATAATTTATAACAGCGGTGAAGTGACAAGGCCAACGCTCGAGTTGACACCCAACGCAACCTAAAATAGTTTCTGCGTGTTTTCGAGAATTATCCCCATAAAATATTTCAACATTTTTTTTGTTCAAAACGGTCTACAATAATAGTTTTTTTAAAAATTATAAGGAAAAATTACATTAGTTTTTATAACATTTTGACTCTTATTATTAAAATGTCCAAAGTGTCCCAATTCGATAGCATTGGCACCAGTTCTCGATCTATTATATCCAAAACAAATACATTATTGCAGCCCACAATATCTCCCAGAATCACTTTCCAATATCATCTAGACATTCCGATATCGAATTAGCATCATACAATATCATATGTCGTCTAAAAACTAACCTCATCACCCTATGAACCATTTTGACAACGCAAAATCTATTATATCCACAACAAATACATAATTGCAGCCCACTATATCTTCCAGAATCACTTTCCAATATCATCTAGACTTTCCTATATCGGATGAGCATCATACAATACCATATGTCGTCTAAAAACCAACCTCTGAACCATTTCGACAACGCCCGAGGCACCTCAACAGTCAACACCCCACGCAAACAATTTCAAGAGGGCGTTTGGGCCTTCCAAAATCCCTTCCTCAGCGGACAACGACAACAAGCCATCTTTCTGCGTCCAGTAGCCTGGACAGCGGGCCTTAACGCATCCAAATGTGCCCGTCCATTGGCTTGTGTCCAGGCAGCTGTGGAATCCGGGCGTGGCGGCAGGAAATGGATGTGCCGCCCGCAGACCGGATATCCTCATCTAAAAGGAACGACTCGGTATTCGGCACCTGTTCTCTGGAATGGGGTGGAGTTGCTGCTCTACGGGGGCGCAACCACTCCAGATTAAAATTCAATATTTAATAATAACCTTTATTATTAGAAGAACAAAAAAATAACAAAGAAACAGTATAAAAATACTAATGGGAAAAAATCCCGTACAGGCGAACAAAAACATATAGTTAAAATCGAACAAAACCAAACACAGAAACAAATAAGATACAACATAATGTGGCAATCAGCTGGCATACAGATATGATTAATATGCTTCAAATTAAGGTGGAAAAGGCCGGGATAGCCTGGTCGGTAAGGTCTTGGACTGGCATCCCTAAGGTTGCGAGTTCGAGTCCCGCTGCCTTCCGAAGACCCCCGTGTACGCTAATGGTGACTGGTGCACGTTAAATCCGTCGTGGTCACAAAGTCCTCCAAGTTCCCATACCAAATCAATACCTCTGGGGGTGACAAGCTAATTCTGGGGATCCTCTAGTTGGCCTCTGTCTCTAAAAATTAGATGGATCCACTTATGTGTGTGTTGTGTGTCTGTCTTACTTGACGAAGGTTTATAAGCGGGTCTCTGACCAAGCACACAAACCTGAATATATATGTCTACCAACCAACTAAGGTGGAAAATAGATCCAAGTCGTCGATATTTATAAAAAAATCAACAAAAAGTTTTTTTGAAGGCATAATAATTATTTATATGTTAGGTGAATATGCAGTTTATTATATAAAATTTAGCGATAAAAATGTCTGCTTACTTAGAATGAAATTAAATGCATATTTTAAAACAGATTATATTTAACAATACTTATTTACACACGTAATAACAATAGAAAGATCAGACATCTATTTCGAACCACAGCAGCGTGAGTAGCCTGGCAGCATCTGAAAAGCAGATATTGATGCAACAGCTATTTATTAGAAGTCTCATTTGCATAAGAAAGCGTCCGCATGCTTGATATTGAAAGACAGCTATTTTGTAAGTGGTTGTTTGGCGACCTTGCACAAGCTCTACTCTGGGATGTAGCGCAATGATGCGTGCTGTGAAGCAGTGCAGCCACAGCAATAACGAACTCGACATGGTGGGCTGGGGAGCCCAGTCGGTAAGGCGCTTGCTAGGCATGCGAGAGTCCCGTGTTCGGGCAGGGGCATTGCCAAAATATAACTGCCGAACTATTAACGGTATGTGCAGCAAGAAAGTCAGACGAATAATAGCCCGTGTAGTGGTATTTTTCTGATGAAGGAAGAACTGCTTCCTCCGAAACACATGTCAATTTTCACTTAATAATACTAGTTACACCAAGATTTAACATTGTTCTTCTTATTCGTGAATCTTCTCATCTTCGTAGGTGGGGGGCAGGTACATATATATTTCGGCTTGGTGTGCTTGATCAGAGACCCGCTTCTGAAGCCTTCGTCAAGTAAGACAGACACATAAAGAATTTTTTACTGTCACAGAGAAAGGAATATACACCCAGGGCGAAGGCGAGAATCGAACCCGCACCCGTTACAGCGCGCAGACTGCTAGCGTAATGGTCTAAACCACTCGGCCATGCTGGACCCTTTCGTAGGTTATTTGGCGAATTTCTGTTGCCTCGTCCGAACATCGCCGAAATAACTGCCGACCTATAAACAGCCATGCAGCCAAAAAATGTCCGACGAATAATGCCCCGTGCAGAGGAAGTGCACGTTAAATATGATTCAAAATCTCAACGTTGCGTACGATGTCACCCTTAACGGTTGCTTTGGGTGCCTACTCAGGTGTCGGTACGTCACTTGAATGTGGTTCTAAATGATTACGCCCGTCGCCAATAGCCCTCGTGTAGCTCTAGTGCGACGATAATTCAAAGTAACCTTTAACCAAGGAGCATCTTACAATTTCGTTGACTAAAATGCATGTTATCTTCATATTATCTCGTTACAATTAATAACTCACTGGAATATTATTTGTTGATATGATTGACTCTTATGGACTCGCAATATTTGAGCACAACTTAAATAGAAATGAAACTAAACCTAAAATCTTCTTGAAATGAGTGTCATCGTATCAAAAAATTAACTTTCTACATAAAGAAATAGATTATAATTATTAAAATAGAACTATAAAAAATGCTGTTCCAAAGATAGATATATTTATTATTAAAGTTGAAAATATTTTATAATCACTGACATTAGAAACATCTATTTCTCTAGGTTATTAATCCTAAACAAGAAACATGTTTTAGGAATAGAAATTACAATAAAATATGATAATATAATAATTTGTAATTTTTAACAATGGTGTTTTTGACAATGTTAACGATGTCTGAGTAACAGTCAAAAATAATGTATCATTTACTAAGCACTTTATTATTTTGAAATATGGTGTGTTGTATAGTATGTCTCAATTTTCAGAAGAATTCAAAACGATTCATTTTCAAGAGTTTTATTTATATTACTATTTATCAATTTTCACATACAATAATATGCCTTAAAAGGACCCATTTAACAAAATAATCAAGTATATGTTTCTTTCTAGGGCTTGCAGTTAGCGGTTGAAAAATCCGAATGCTATGGCCTTGAAGCTCATAGGACGGAACTTGATCATCGACTCTTTTCTCCTATAATAGGATTGAACAATACAAAACAATTACTACGTTTTACTGTGTTTATTGTATAACAGTTGTGACATGATTTTTTTAGCAATGATGACATAACTTTAAAATATTTCAGTAACAATAGATTTGTATTTAATGTGAATGAAAAAAAACTATTTTGTATACCACAGGTTTTTTTTTAACGTAAATAACTCTAAAATGTATCAGTAATTGTTAATTTATATATAATGTGAGTGATTTTAAAGCATTTTGTTAGGGTTAGGTTGAATTGTCGTCGCACTAGAACTACACGAGGGCTATTAGCGACGGGCTTCGTAATTTAGACGTAAACACAGTCAAGTGACGAGCCGACACCTGAGTGGGCACCAAACTCAACTTTTTAAGGGCGACATCGTACGCTGCGTCAGGACTTTAGAGAATATTTAACGTGTACTCCCTCTACGCGGGGTATTATTCGTCGGACCTTTTGGCTACTCAGACCGTTTATGGGTCGGCAGTTATATTGGCAAGGCCCGGACCCGAACCTGGGACCTTTCGCATGCAAGTCTAGCACCTTACCGAATGGGCTCCCCAGCCGCTAAAACTTTCTGTAGTAGTAAATTTGTATTAAATGTGAATAACTGTTAAAATGTTCTGAACGAAAATTCACATTTAAAAACAAATAACACTCAAACAGATTTTACTCATCACAGCGTTAAAACTCATCCATGTCACCCAGATAGACATTTCACAAAATAACGCCAACTGAGAATAACTGCTCTTCATAAGTCCACCACGAGGTGTTTGTTGTCAGTGCGTGGGGTGGCTTGTCACAGACGACAATTAATAGCCACCGGTTCAACCGAGTCGTCTGTCGAACTAAATGGGGGTTGACTGTTAATTGTGCGGGACACTCTTCGCACCCCATAGATTCTCACCCTAGAGATTCGCACCCCGGTGATTTGCACGCTATTCCTCAGCCCTATAAATATGAACCATCCAGTATAAATAACGATATTGGTTCAGAAAAAATAATGTTTTGGGGGAAAGGAGCTTGATGCTTTTTATATGGCCATTTCTATTTGTGGCAGCATTGCACGCTTTTAAATGGAGATAGAGATACCATAGATTCTCACCCTAGAGATTCGCCTCCTGTTAATTTACACCCCATTTCTCAACCTCAAAAAGGGAATATAAATATGAATGGCCCCATTAAAAATAATTATAATAATGGTCTACAAAAAATAATATTTGCTGGAAATTAGCTTGCTGTTTTTTATGTGGCCACTACCATTTGTGGCAGATTGCACGCTTTTTAATGTCAGTTGGTTCGCACTGTTTAAATTTAGCGCTTGGTTTCACTAAAATATGGTTCCTAGTAGCATCAACGGCTGTGTGGTAACCATTTTATATTATTGTATGTAACCATATTTTCAGTATTCGGTTGAACCATTTATCAGGTCAAAACATGAAAAATGGTTTAACCTAAAACGAAAATTATGGTGAAACCACACAACTGTTGCAGCTACTTGGAACCATTATTATGGTGAAACCAAGTACAAAAATTTGAACAATCATATATATACATACATACATACATACATACATACATACATGCATACATACATACATATATATATACAGGGTGGCCCAAAAGTTCAAAAGTAGCCTAACTGTCAATGTTGTACCATTGGTAAGAACTTTGGGTTATTTAGAACAGGTATTTGACATAGTCGTGCTTAGTTTTGTTGGTTGGCTAAAATAAAGTCGTACTACAGCGTATCTTATCCAAAGAGTAGCAATTCGTGGACTTCGATTGGTTTAGTTTCGAGATATCTTCGGTTTATTAGACCTTACCGACCAGGCTATCCCAGCCCCGTTTATTTGTTTGATGCTCTAGAAATATGCAAATGTCACCAGAGGACTTAACTTCGAATCCCGTCACCTGCCAAATATCCTATAAAAGCCTACCCGGCGGCGCAACGGTTAGGGCGCCAGCCATTGGAGCCTCTGGAGTCTGGGTTCGGGTTCGAATCCCGGTAAGGCATGGATGTTTGTGTTTGTCGAGTATATGTGGAGTACGTGCTCGTTAAATCTGTTGGGTCCGAAAGTCCTCCACGTTCCCATACCAAATCAATACCTCTGGGGGTGACAAGCCAATTCTGGGGATCCTCTAGTTGGCCTATGTCTCTAAAAATTAGATGGATCCACTTATGTGTGTGTGTTGTCTGTTGTGTCTGTCTCACTTGACGAAGGTTTATAAGCGGGTCTCTGACCAAGCACACAAACCTGAATATATATGTCTACCAACCAACCAACCAATCCTATAAAAGGATTTGTGCTGGTGGAAAATTTATACTTTTGTTTATAGTGTAAACCATGGCTGGAGGGGCCGTAGTGAGCCTAGTGGTCAGCGTCTCGGTCTCGGGATCGGAAGGTCCTGCGATCGAGTCCCGGTACCACTGAAGACCTACCGAGTATATGCGGAGTACGTGCTCGTTAAATCTGTTGGGTCCGAAAGTCCTCTAAGTTCCCATACCAAATCAATACCTCTGGGGGTGACAAGCCAATTCTGGGGATCCTCTAGTTGGCCTCTGTCTCTAAAAATTAGATGGATTCACTTATGTGTGTGTGTTGTCTGTTGTGTCTGTCTTACTTGACGAAGGTTTATAAGCGGGTCGCTGACCAAGCACACAAACCTGAATATATATGTCTACCAACCAACCAACCAACCATGGCTGGAAATTTGAGCAAGGAGCACCGACGGTGGATCCTTAACACCTGACAGAATTTTTACTAGCACAGAGAGAGAAATTACACCCAGGGTAAATGCGGGAATTGAACCCGCACCTGGTACTTCCAACGTGGTTGGTTGGTTGGTAGACATACATATTCAGGTTTGTGTGCTTGGTCAGAGACCCGCTTATAAACCTTCGTTAAGTAAGACAGACACAACACACACACATAAATGGATCCAACTAATTTTTAGAGACAGAGTCCAACTAGATTCCAATGTGTATAAATCTTGTGTAGAAACGGTTATTGATGCCATTTACTGTTACAAACCTATTTGTTTTCCGATAAAAATTTCAGTAAGTATATAAGTAATAGGAAAGTAGGCTATTTTAGTTCTTTTGGAACTTCTCGTTAATATTTATATCGATCTGAATTAATGCTTTTTTTAATGATAGGTTTCCGAATTTTAAAATTTCTACATCAATATTATCCTAACTATTTTATACCTTTATCAATTTCTGTTCTATAATTCTTAAATATCCGTTCTAATTCTTAAGTATCCGTTCCATCGATTACCGAACATCCGAGTTGTGACTGTGAGGTAGGGAATATTACAAAAATGACTTGACGTTGAGTCAGAATGATTTCTTAAAGAATTCGAACCTTGGCAGGTGGTTGGGTGTTTCTTAAATGACTATCTTTTAAGGATGTCAAAGAAATAACATATTTTTATTTACCCAATCTTGATTCCATGACCAGTCAGTGTCCGTAGTCCGCAGTTTCATGGCGACTGATTGGTCAATTGGGTTGTTTTAGGTGACGTCAGTTTCAAGATTAATTTTATAGATTTTTTTTAAATAATATTCTTATGCTAATAAATATTTTATGTCACATTAATCCAAAAGGAAACAGAGCATATTTTTTAATGCATTTATGAGTGTTAACATGTATTTATGTATATGAAAATGTTTCAAACCGTCTGTATGCATTTTGAAGGTCACTAAATTGTTTGTAAACAGACTTCTTTTGTCGAATATATAAAGCACAATTTCAATTAACTTCTAGTATAGCAGAATTTTACAAAAAAAAAAATCATTTTTGAAAATTGATAGTATGTTAGAGTCCCTCTAAAGGTATTTTTCGTTTGTTGATCCACATACGTACTGTTTATACATATTTTTGATATAATTGGGCTTGATATAAATATTCGTTTCAAATTTTTCTGCAAAGTAATTCAAGCTACTAATTCTAAAATTCAAAATTAATTTTTGGCTTAGAATATTCTAAAAAAATATAATACAGTAGAACTCCAATTGTCCGAAGAAATTGGAACCTAACCACATTAGGATAGTTCGAAATTCGGATAATTGGTGTTCTTCTGTACCAAGGGCTAGGGAGCCCAGTCGGTAAGGCGTTTGCCTTGCATGCGAAAAGTCCAAGGTTTGGATCTGGGCATTGCCAAAATAACAGCCTTCCTATATACGGTCTGTGCAGCTAAAAAGTACGAAGAATAATACCCCGTGTAGAGGGAGGTGCACGTTAAATATGCTCCAAAGTCCCAACGCTGCGTACGATGATGCTTCTGTGGTGTTGGTGCCTACTCAGGTGTCGGGTTAAATGACTAGGCAAATGGACAGATATGCCAGGTGGAATGAGATTCGGATAATCGGCAACTATTCGGATAAGTGGAGTTCTACTCTATATTCTACTCTTTCCTGGGTTCATGTGTAGCAGCTGTACCTTATTCTCGAGTCCTTCTAATTTCTTTGATTTTCGGGCTTCAACACGAAGGCTTTCTTTAGCGGTTCCTTCGAGTCCGAGCGTTTCTTTCAAAAGCATTTGCCGCATAAATGAGTTAGTTTGGTTTGCGTCGCACTAGATCTACACGAGGGGGTGTCATACTTTCAGCATACACCTTAATTGAAATGTATAAGTTGAATTGGATTATGGAATATGATGAGGGCATCCATTGGCGACCCGCCATCGCTATGTTAGTATCAGATGTTGCATATAGATTGGCGTACATATTGATGTTGTGTTCATGCAGAGTCAGCGGATGTTTTGGGCCCATAGTATGTCTCCGGCAGTATTGAATATTTTTATAAACGGTTTTTTTATATGATAAATGTAGCTGACTTTCTAGTCTCTATAATCCACTTGCCAAAATTGGTTAAAATATTCTGTGTAAAATTATTTGTTGAAAATTAAAAAAAAATATTTCAACTAATTTCAAAAAATTGGATTATAGAGACGTGTAAGTTAGCTAAATTTTTTATATAAACAAACCGTTTGTAAAAATATTCAATAAAGCAGAAGAAGTGTGACTTAGAAATTGATTTTTCTCTATTGGATTAACACAGAGGCACTTAAGTTTGGAGATCCGCGGTCATTCGGCCTCATTCGCCCATAAAAGGATTAATATTTTTCTGGATTTTTAAAAGCAGGGTGCTCCAGAGCGTTTTTTTTTAAAACTTTTTTTAATCTTTGGGTCTATTCTTACACGTGTTAAAAGTGTTAATGAAATATTAAAATTATTAAATTCCACCTATAAACTACTAAACTCAGCTAGCAGTCCAAAAATTAAAAACAATTATGTGCAATGTTATCGATTAAAGTGTTTTTTGTAATAACACTATTGATTTATGAACAAAAAATGAGCATTTATAGAAGACATTATTCAAATAAATATATCACACCTGTCTTTTATATACTATATAAAGATCAAACAAAATAATTTTATTAATGTAGTTAAATATTACAAAAATATAATTCATAGGTTCATTGATTAACTGCTGGTAAACATTCATGCCAATTTTCCCAAAAATCAACATGACAATTAACCCTTTTAATATTCATTCAAATAATTCTTATAACTCAATTTCATAAAAAAACCCCACAAAAATCGGTATGTTTCAGGTCTCAGAGTGGCAACGGAAAAGTTAAGGAAAATAAATTCTTTCTCGAGTTTTGATTCGTGAATCTGTCACGTGGGAACAGAGGGCCAATCCGAGCAACGATCTCAAGAAGAACAAGAAGAAATCTGGAAGAATTTTCGTCATCTGAAAACCCAAACACAGCAAAACTTAAACATTTTAAAACGAAAAAACCGTATCCGGTGAACTGCTTCAAAATAAAATACGAGTATTTGTATTTCTTTTTTAAATGCTTTCCACTCCAGTGGTTTTTTTGGAGTAACTCTTTCGTTCCTATAACTCGTTTTCTTTGTTTTTGTGGCTGGGTTTTATCCAATGTTTGTTAAAAAGAAAATAAATTCGAAAGAAAAGTTAAGCAAGCAACGAATACCGTTTACAGTTCCTTTGACTTTTAATATAGTTTGTAGCAGAAATGTTTGATTAAACGCCTGATAGCAGACTAACTGATCCGGAACAGAACTTGCCTTTTTAGTCCTTTTTCTGAAAATGAAAAGAAATGTTTTTCTTCGATATTGTTTTAAACTTCAATCCAGCCATTTAATAGCCAGTCTTTGTATATTTTTCTGGAATGCTGATTAATGAATACAAAAAAAGGGCCTTTTTTTCAAATCAATACAATGTTTAGTTTCGTGTGTTGTTATGATGGGCATGTTTCACGGAGGGAGTCGCAACAGTTCCACTGGAATTGTTTGCAATTTTGGTCCTCCTAGAATTGCATTTGTTTTGAACAATACAATATTTTCTTATGTTAATGAAACGAATGTTTTGTGCAAACTTTTCTTTTAGTCAGACTATAGTTTTTCTCTGTTCGTGAATCTGTTAAATTGTTGTTCTACAATTTTGTTTAATTTCTCAACATAAGACAAAATATAATCTAAACCGAAATATTCCAACAAGATTGATGTTTTAGTAGTTCTTTGAATACTCGAAATTTATTGAATTAAAATTGATAAAGTTTAATAAATAGCATGCATAAAAATAAGTTGCACGAAAGGAAAACTAAAGAATAAAAAAGCAGACGAAAAAAAACTTGTTTTGAGAGTCCAATCGAAACAACCAATGAAATAGCGCGCAAAAATGAAAACAGGAGAGAATAAGAAACAACCTCATAAGAGTCCAAAAAATAAAAGCCAATACATTTTTGCTGTTCGCAGGCATCCTAATGATTGACTTGGTGGAGTGAATTTCCATTCCAACATATTTCCTAGATATACCCAATCCACAAATTACTCAAGCCATTTGAAATGTTATCAAGTCAAATTAAAAATCAATTTCGAAGTTGACAATGACTACTAGAGACCGCATTCGTGGCACTCTGGGTAGGGTCGAAAACATCTGAAAACGGTTAGAAGTATTAATAAAAAAAATATCCTATTAAAATAATTAGTCAAAATATCAATTACTATTATTAAATTTTTTTAATATATATTCTTTTCTGTTCGATGTTTCCGTCCCGATAAGAGTTCCATGAATGCGCGGTTGAAATTCACTATTTCTATTTCCAATGCTACGTATTTGAAGATTGCAACGGACTTCGGAATGCATTGGGTTCACTAACAGGTGACACTCCTAATCAAACGAGTTTCTTCTCCTTTATAGAACACGAATAGGTAAGGTTACGCGTGCCGCCTCGAACTTACCACCTGTTTCTTTCTTTTTTGTAGGAAGACCTTTTTCTATTCTCTGGCAAGTTTTCTTTGTGGGACTATTTGGGGTTGTATGGATGACTATTTTCGGTTTGGTTGCGTTGGATAAACGTCGCACTAGAGCTATTGTCGATGGGTTTCGCAATTTTTCCATGTGATGCGGCCTACACCTGAGCTGGTGCACCACTTCACCTTATAGCGACATTGCAACCGACTTAACTTACACCAGTCTCATCTAAACATTGTTATTTATTGGCGGGATTTTTATTTGTCCAGCACGATCCGTTTATAAAAGTACTAAGATAAGGACAGAACTCACGAAGGTAATGCTGATAAAATGTTAAACGTTTATCATCCTCAAGTTCCAAGCAATCGACCGTATTTAATAATTTTTATTTAATTCACCGCATGAACGTATTTCCACAATCGACACCGAAAACGAAAAAAACCTTTTTGTTTTAACTTTACTTGTAATGAGCTTTTATATTCGACTTTTGCTTATAAAAGCAAACATTTTAACACAAATAATGTGCATGATAGTCCAGTTGGTAAAAGCCAAGGCCAAACTGAAATGAGTATCAGGCCGGGACGACCCGAAAAGTGGTATTGTTTTTAAATTAGTCGTATAGAAAACTACGTCACCGCGATTTTGGTATATAGTTCTCCTGTTACTTCTTAGCATCTTAAATATTTTGACTGTGGGAGAGTCAATTTCGAAAACAAGTAAAACTCAAGAAGGAGGCAGGGTTGCTTATCCCACGGCGTTTGGAGAGCATAAACGATTTTTCGGTCAGTTTGGTAAAGAATAAGTGTCTCACTAAAACTACACATGGGTTATTGGTGAAAGGAGGTTAGTTTGAATTATCGTCTCACTAGAGCTACTGGTGACCGGGCGTCATAATTTAGAACCACAGTCAAGTGACGAGCAAACACCTGAGTAAGCCCCCAACGCAACTTTTAAGGGCGACATCAAACGCATCGTCGGAAAGTTTTAACATAATACTAATGATAGTATTACTTTTGTATTGAAATTTTCATTTAAAAATTTACAGTAGCACGGTTTTATTTAAAATAAAATTTTAAACTTTTGTAGTAGCTAAAACACAATGCTTCCCTCACAATCACATCAATAAAGTGAAGCTCATGGTTTGTTCATATTAATGGAATTAACAAGTTAAAAAAAATATGGCTAAAAAAATTGATAATTGATCTCTTAGTCCATTATTATTAAGTTAGTAACGGAACTTCTATTCCATTGAAAGAGTGATGTGCCACGTGCTCTATCAAATTCATCTTTATCTCTCGCAAGCGAAGTTTTTGCTCAAACGAAAGATATAGCACACGGCCAACTTAAGGGGGCACACGTCTCAAAAATTTGAAAAAAAAATGTTTTTTTCAAAAAAATATATGTTAAAGTCCAACTTTCCATGCTTCTTTTAAGACTAGTTTCGTAAAAATCCTCCAAATATTAAAAAATTTATTTTAAATTAAAGTCATAAGCCGTATGCCAAAACTGCCTGAGCCGAAAACAAAACCAACCATTTCCGTCTGCATTCGTCTGCTAAAGACCAATGTTCATAAAATTGAAATCAAACCAAACTTTATTTTCTTAAATCATGTAATGCAGAGAAGGAGGAAACTTCTCAACTCAATCCTGTTTATTTTACTACGCTTTATGCTGTGGTATTTACCATGCTTTTAAAGTTTTAAATTTTGCTTCTTCTTATTCTCTTTTGCTTCAAATTGTCACTTTCTGGAGTTTTTCAATCATTTTAAATTACAAAATAACTTTCAATATTCTTTATGGATACAAAAAGAACGTCTGGTAAGCGTGTGAAGAAAAGACGCTTTCAAGGAAACCAATTTCAAAAACGACCATCTCAATCACAAGAAGTTTTCAACTCTGTGTCCGGTAAAAAACTAAAATTATCTCTCGATAATCCAGTTCTTCCAACCGCTCCAAGTTCACAACACAATGGAAACATGATTGTAGATAAAAACTTATTATTTTCATTCCTTGAAGAGACTTTCTGCTGCAAATTGTGTTATGGAAATATAAAAGTGTGTGATAAGCAAATTATAGGGCTTTCTTCAAAGCTAACTGCAGAATGTCGGAACTGTGGAATTGTTGCGACGACAAGAAATTCTCCCATGCTTGGTGAGCATAACCACATTCCTGAAATCAATGTGCGAATGATTTATGCCATGAGATGCATCGGACAAGGCTTGAGTTCTGTTCAAACATTTTGTTCACTAATGGATTTCTACGCGCCAGTATCCCAAAATTCGTATGATAAAATCAACACCAAAATAAAGGATGCTGTTGTATCTATTTCTTCAGAAAGCATGAAGAATGCTGCAAAAGAAGAAGCTCTTGCCAGCAACTCAACTGACATCACCATCAGCGGAGACGGTTCCTGGAAGACGAGGGGTTACACTTCGCAGATAGGCGCCTGCACTGTTATCGGCAAGAAGACATCGAAAGTGATCGACGTCGAAGTATCCTCGTTTTTCTGCAAGGGATGTGAGAAATGGAAAGGCCCTCGCAACAGCATTGCATACCAACAATGGCTCGCAAACCACAAGCCAAGTTGCACAAAAAAATCATCAGGGTTCTTCAGGGAAAATGGAGGTCGACAGGATGATCAAGATCTTTGAAAGATCAGAAGAAGAACGGGGCGTCAGGTACGTCAACTACATCAGCGACGGAGATTCCAAAGCCTATTGTGGAGTTGTGGAAAAGAACCCATATCCTTCTATAACCATAAAGAAGCTGGAATGCATCGGCCATATCCAGAAAAGGATGGGCACAAGGCTCCGGAAGTTGAAGGAGAAGTATGGCAAAAACAAAAAGCTTTCGGACGGGAAAGGTCTTGGTGGAAGAGGACGCCTGTCAAAGGATGTCATCAATCAGCTGACTGTGTATTATGGGAACGCCATTCGGGAAAATTCAGAGTCAGTTGATTGTTGAAGGAATGAGAAAGGCAGTTTGGGCGACATACTTCCACAATTCTTCTTCAGATGCCTAGCCATTGCACAGTTTCTGTCCAACGGGAACGGAGACGTGGTGCAAGTTCAACGTAGCCAAAGCAAAGGGTGAACCTTTTGAGCACACGGAACACCTACCACCAGCTGTGATGCAAGTTATAAAACCTATATTTAACGCCCTGTCTCGCCCACAGTTGCTCGAAGGTTGTTTGGGTGCTAATACTCAAAATTCCAGGTTTGTCCAAAGGTTTCAGGATGTGGACCCTTAATTACCCAATTTGCTGCCCATGATGCAGCAATGATCTTTAATGATGGGCAGATGAGTCGACTGAAAGTTTTGAGACGGCTAGGGATAAAACCTGGAGCAAATGCTGTGTCTGCACACTTTAAAGCCGATTTATCACGCATAAAACAATCCGAAAAGCGATTCAAGAATAACACCGTAGAGGCTCGTAGAGCCAAGAGACGAGAAAGATTGAGAAAAGTTATGGCCAATAAGAAAAAGGAAGGGGTTGTATATGGTCCAGGTCTATTGGGATGAATTTCACATCATTTTGGGTAATTTTTTGCATTACGATTTCTTTAAAGCCTGTTTTCTCTGAATGTAAATATTAGTTATTGCGCGCATGATATTTCAAAAACCGTTCGATATTTTTTAATGAAATTTTTTTTCTATATTCTTATAACATATACCTTCAGATTGTACCAATTACTTTTTACATTGAAAGCTTTTTAGGACAACAGGAGATTTGAAATCGGGTGAAAATACCTGAATTTTCAGTGTTTGTTCAAAATATATATGTAAAAAATAAATTTTAGTTTTAAATATAATATTTTTTAGGTTTAAAATAAAGTTCATAATGTTCCCAACACTTATATGTTAAATTGATAAAAATAAATTGTATACTTTTTGTGTAAGGGTGCGCGCCAGTTAACCTATTCTGAGAAATATTTAAAAAAAACTTGGTCTTCAATTTTGAGTATTTAAACAATTAAATAAATATTTTGTAATAAATTAAAAAGGGCAGTTTTGTAGTTAAGGAAATTCCCTACAATATGAAAAAAAATTATTAAAATCCATTGAAAATTTATGCAAATATTTAATACTAAAATTATCACGTAAAATTATGGGAAAACAACATTTAGGACACTATGTGCCCCCTTAAAAAAATATATATGGCGTTGACTTTGGGTTTACTACTGATTCAATTTGTGATCAACCGATCTAACATCGGTGTCAATCAATGAGTGGACATCTACGCACTAGAAAGAGAGACATTGGAGGAATGCCACAACAAGTCGATTCATTCAAAGATAATGTCATTCCCTTAGACTTAATGCATTATCAACATAGTCCTTATGTATAATAGCAGTCGAAGTATTTTTTAGAAATTTGAGCAGTTTTTTTATATCAGGTGTGAAAATAGCAATTGCAACAAAACATTAAAATTGAAGGTTAAAATAATACCTAGTTATTTTCCTGTCAAATTTTTCTCTTTGATCAATAATTTGTAAAGATTTTTCAATTTTTAGACAGGTATCGACAAACTATAACATTTGTTAACGGCATTTTCCTGTCCATTTTTTCTTGTGATTACTGTTATCATACCTGTTGAAAAAATACAGCCATTTTGAAGCAATATTTTGATATTGTAATGTAACAATCAATGGATTAGGTCTATAAGATACCTTTGAACCCAATGACGACGACTAGGTGAATACCATTAACACCTTCATTTCCGTATAAAAACGTTCATTTTAAGTTTTTGAAATTCGTGTTTCGTGTCACTTAATTTTCCCTAAATAAATTGTGCATCTTCATTTATCTTATATTTTGTTTACTTATATAAATTGAAAGAGAAAGCTTATTTTCGTGCGGCAAATTTTCCGTTTATTAGTTGATCGGATATGTCTTATGCAATGTAAACCTGCTGGTTTTTTTTAAAGTTTTCTTTGCACCTATTTTTCTCCCATAAATAATCCCTTTTCAGCTGAAATGTAACGTTTGCTTAGTAAAATCCGTTGTTAACTCAAGTCTCCATCCATGTTGAGCTCCAATTGAGTGATATAACTTATCTTGAAACGATTGACAACCGTAAGAGGAAGTTATACAATACACTGCACCAAATTATCTCCTTTTAACATGATAAGAGGTTACCAATTAATGACCCAATCTTTGTTTATTATGATAAGAAGTTTACAATTAAGTAGTAGCGTATTAATATCGCACGGAGATGTTAAGAATGAACAGAACGTTTATAAGTTTTGTTGGGACGATTATTTCATTGTTCATCAATAAAAATAGAAAGGTATGTGTTCGCAAATTTCAGCAACGCTTCAGGTATTGTTTGCCGCACTTACCGTTCCAGGTGATAACAGCGGTAATGGTAAGTCAATTGGGTCTTTTACATGCGACGAAAGCGAAAACCGGACTGACGATTTTACCTGCAGAATTTAATCAAGTAGTGACAATGTTAAACGCCGCTGCAGTGGCATTTTACGGCATCAAATTTTTTCGTACTTCAAATTAATAATAATAAAAACATCATTGCACATACAAACACACAGACAAGAATTTGAAGGAAATTAAACAAATAAAATAAGATTTTTAAATTGGTTTTTACAAAAAGTAAAATTATTTAAAGAATGGATTTCAAGCGTAAGACTATTAAAAAACTTGTAAAACTCACTCTACAATGCCCCTACTTACGGTTTTCGTTTCCACCGTATGTGAACGTTGTAATTGACTTAACATTGCCACTACGATCAATCGGAACCGTAAATGCGGTGAACACAACCGGAACCGTTGAGTGTGAACGAGCCTTACGCTCCCTTAATGTAAAAATCCCCAATAATCTAGCTGTACTGTGTTTAACCACCTTTTGGACAGATGGAGTCTAAAATACCGAACATTTTTGTATTTAAAAAAAATCGCATGAGACAATAAATGTCAACGCTCCAGTTATAGAACTCACGATTACAGCTGTATAAAGTGACACAGCATAAAGAAAGTAATCCAACGTATGAAGCTCTACCAACTAACTCGTTCCAGGTGATTAAATGTAAATACGTGAAATTCAAGGTAACAACACTATTTATTTTAAATCCTATATTAACCATCGGGTACGCTTGCGTAACAGAAATACACTCAAGGTGTGTTTAAAAAATAATATTTCAAGGTATGTTTAAAAAATAAGGTTGAAATGTGTTATTTGCCCAAATTTAATATGCATGGAATACTTCGAGCATATTTACCCACCTCTAAAGCAAGAAAATACTACTATAAGTTAAGCCTTACTTCTTAAGAACATAGTTACTTTTTCCAATATTAGCATTTCGATTTATTTTACTATGAAACGCACGTCTTGAACTTTCACTATTTTGCTGAAAATAATTTTTCCTAGCATTTGAATTAGCGAAATAAACAGGGAGAGAATTCAGAAGTGAAAAATTCATCATTCGATAAAAGGAGATTTATTTGTAAAGCTAAAAAAACTTGTTAAAAATTTGAAATAAAAGTACTAATTTTTACTTTGTAATAGTTTACTGTAAAAAGGTTCTTAAACCATTTACCACAAAATTATTTTTTTAATTAATTAATGAAACTAAATTTTAATTTTAATTCTATACAGTGAAAGCAAGTTTCCATTTTGGCTAAAAAAAGCTTCTCCCGCAGAGTTTTAAATGTGATCTTGTGCATTGAAGACGAATAGTAGTATGCACTCCCCGTGTCGAGGAAGTGCATGTAAATTGTGATCCGAATTCTCGACGCTGCGTACGATTTCGCTCAGAAAAGTTACGTTGGGTGTCTACTCAGGTATCGGCTAGCCACTTGGATGTGGTTAGTTATGACGCCCTTCACTATTACTCCTAGTAAGCTCCAGTGCAACGATAATTCAACTCAACCCCTCTCAACCCTGCACTGTAAAACAATCCGTTCAGTTTACAGAAAAAAAAAAACATAGAGTTACTGAAAAACACTGTTATTTTCTTTAAACAGTTTTTTCTTTTCCACTACAAAGCTCTCGCAAGCATATGCGACTTTCCTTTTTTTTTAAGGTTTCTTAAAATCTATTTAAAATGTCTGCACACAAGCACAATACTGCAAAAACAGAGAAGAAAAAATCAAATTGCTTTTACGAAATAATTTAACCGGATTAAATATTTTGTTTCTTTAAAACTATAAGTATATCACTTTACTACAGGGTGGCGCAAATAAAATGGCCCCGTTATAAAGATGCGAATGCAGGGAGATGCTGGGCGAGAAAAACTATTGAAGTCGCTTGAAAGCCTCTAAGAGAGTAGAACCAATTCATAAATTATTCAAGCGTTCAATGAATTCACTTGGCAAACCTGTTTTTTCATTGGTTGGTTTGGTTGTTACTATACTAGAGCTGCACACTCGACTATTGGCGAGTTCAGATCTTAGTGAGAGCTGTGTGAGTGTGTGTTGGTCAGATCAGTCCACAGGCGAGGATGACGCGAAAAGTCAATCCGCGACGGCTGACGCAAGAGACCGGCATATCACGAGATCATACGGATGGGCCCGTCCGTGGCCGAGTGGTTAAGGCATCAGCCTAGAGGTTCAACCTTCTCAGGAGTGCGGGGGTTCGAATCCCACTTACTGCCAGTCATCCTATAAATCGGATCCGTGCTGGAAATAGTAGAAAATCCTCATCACGGATGGGCCCGAGTACACAGGGACAGACGTGCTCGTAAAATCTGTGGAGTCCAAAGTCCCGACGGCGTTAGCGTACGATGTCGCTCGAAGTTCCGTTGGGTGCCCGCTCAGGTGTCGACCTCGTCACTTGACCAGGGTTCTAAAATACGAGGCGTTATTGGCTGTGTTAAAGCTCCTGAAGGAGGCTAGAAATAGGCAGCCGGAAACGATTACCTTACCTTACCTATCATACGGATGATTTCTCCACCTAGACCTGAAAATGTATCCCTACAAAGCAGGTGTCGGCTCGTCACTTGACTGTGGTTCTAAAATACGACGCCCGTCGCCAATAGCCCTCGTGTAGTTCTAGTGCGACGATGTTCAAACTAAACTAAACCAAACTATCTCTACAAAGTGTTGTTGTTCATGAATTAGAACCAGCAGATGCTCCTCAGTGACTCCGGTTTTGATATTGACAAACCTGTATCCACCTGCCTTGTATTATTTAGTAGTTTATACTGCATTCCAACTAGCTTGCAAAGTTACCGGAAAATAATTCTGCCAAGTCGCCAAGTTTTGTTGCGTTTGTTGCCTTTGTGGCGTAGTCAGGACACAGCCTTATCCCTACTTCGTAGCCGGGTCACTTTTATTTGCGCCACCATCACGGAGATCATAGTAAAAGGATTAGAGTGGCAGATCACGTAACCTCCAATTGTGGCAGTGGGACAAGCAAGGAGCCAAGAATACCATGGCAAAATAGCCAGTGTTGCCATCTCTTTAATTAGAAAAATACTATAGCGTCATCGAAAAAAAAATCATTTAACACTAAAATTACAAACTAAAAATACTAGCAAATCGTTTCACATATTTTTTTAAAATAAAGTTACTAAAAAAAGTCCATGTAGCAGCTAGTATTTTTATGGTATGTATTTTTTGTCATTTTAGTATTAAATGGTATTTTTTCGATGACGCCGTAGTTTTTTTTCTCATTAAAGAAATGGCAACACTGGCAAATTTACCATGGTCATCTTGGCTCCATGCACTGCTCTGCCATTGGAGGTCACGTGATCTTCCACTCTAATACTTTTACTACACTGCTCAAAATAATTAGGGGAGCGCATGGTTTAAACCCTTTCACCCCCATAATGTTTGTTTTCATTAAATGAAAATATGAAAAACATGGTAAAATAAAATTCACTCTGAAACAATTTTATTAAATAAATTGATCCTAAAATCTTCATGCTTGCATTTTTAGATGTTTAAAAATTGATTTAACTAATTTTAATACAAAAGTTTTAAAAGGATTATTGTTATAATTTATTCAAAAGTTATAATTCCAATGTCTCCTCCCCCTTAAATTTTATTTAAAGAATTAAGACTTTTTTCCCCCTGTTTTTTACCATTTAATTCTAATTGCATAATGAACCCATTTCACAAATTTTAGTTTTTTGAATAAAAAGTTGGGAGCGAAAGATTTCTCTGGCCACCCTGTAGTAGTGGGCAGTGCCACGGCGATCTAAATATAGGCAGCTCACGAGGAGCGGCTGCTTCCGTTTCCTGTGCCACACAAGAGGCTCTCACACAAAAATGCACTCAGTCTAGACGGAAAGATTGCGCACTAGAGATGTACGAGGATATGCATGTTTCGGGTCTTGAGAGGCAACAAAAATGCTGAATGAAAATAAAAATCGAGCATCGATTAGTCTTCTTCTTCTTCTTCTTACTAATCTCAGGTTGTCTAGCTTAGCTAGACAACCCCCATGAAACCAAAAATGTACAAAAAGTATAAAAACTGCATTGGGTCCTGAAGGACTTCGTCTTTTTTAAAATTCAAGCAAGTCAAAATGTGTTCTGGGGAGGCTAATTCAACGGAACACCGCATCGATTAGTGAATCAATGTAAGAAAAACGATTATAATAGGTAAATGAATCGTTTCCGGCTGTCTATTTCTAGCCTCCTTTTATAAGTTTAAAAAGGATGCAGGAAAGTTGCCACTACGGAAAGTAGCCACGCGGATGATTGCCACGAAGAGAACTCACCGAATGATATTGTCACAGGGACCATCCACAAATGACACCACGCTTGCCAAGGAAGGGAGGGAGGAGGGTTCATACAGCTGCAATTGTTTGTGGGTATGGATTGGAATATGTGTGTGTGTGGAGGAGAGGGGTTACTATTTAGAAATGTGGCGTAGAAAGGAGTGGGGGGGGGGGGTGCGTTCCGAGCGATGTTCGAAAGTAGAATTGGAATAATATCGAACTATAATAACTAAGATAAATAAGGATATAAGTTGACGCGTATAAATGTTATAAAATTTCACAATTAATTGCATTGTCTACTCAGGTTAAGTTAAAGATTAAATTACGCCTTAAGCACGTGATCGCATATGTAACTAGTATAATACTTTTTTAAGGAAGAAAAAAAAATTGCGTGGCAATAAAATTATTTTTGTTTGATTAGCGTTGCACTAGAGCTACAAGTGGGCTATTGGCGATGGGGGTTTTAATTCTTAACAACGGTCAAGTGACGTGGCCGACACCTGAGTGGGCATTAAAACGGAACTTAAGAGAGCGGCATCTTCGGGTTGGGACATTGACGTATTTAACGTGCATCATCCATCTCAACATGAACATTTTTTCGTTTGATTTTTTTAACTTTATAATCAGTGCCTTTCTTTAACGGCACTTCTAGCAAAGGTAAACTGCTTAGCGTTGATAAGAATGGCTAGGCGAGAATCATTTTTGAGCATGTGATTTTGTTGTTTTGATAGTTCTGGTTACGTTAAACGACAAATGAACGACATGAAAATTGGATTTTTTGTGAATAACTCTTTTATTAGTGTTTTTAATAAAGATTTTTAAATGTACATGTTTTAGGTGAAGCAACTGTAGGACAGGAATGTATTGTGATTTTTCTAAAGAGGAGGCTATTCGTCTTTTAAAAACTATGAAACTTGGGCCTGAACAAAGCACCTGGGCCTGATGATATTTATCCGAAAATTTTAGTTGAATGTGCAGAAGGGTTGGGGGATGCAGTTCTAACTATTTTAGGTCATCATTTATTTCTGGACAGGTGCCAGCAGACTGGAAATTGGCAAATGTTACTCCATTGTACAAGAAAAGGCCTTAATCTGATCCGGGTAATTACAGACCAGTAAGTCTTACATCTGTTTTAGGTAAAGTTGTTGAAACACTGTTGAAAATGCGTATAATGACTTTTTTGGAAACTAATAATTTGCTTTCAGATAATCAATATGGCTTTAGAAAAGGTAGGTCTTGTACAACTAATCTTTTAAAAATTTTATGACATTGTTACAGAAGAGATTGATAAAGACAATATGGTTGATGTTATTTACATCGATTTCCAAAAGGCTCTTGATAAAGTCCCTCATGAAGCTTTGTTATTTAAGTTGAAAAGATTTGGGTTAGGGACTGCCGTGGTCCGTTGGACTAAAAATTGGTAGACCAATAGAAAACAAAGGGTTCACGTTAATGGTAAGTACTCTGATTGGAATGAAGTAGTAAGTGGAGTGCTTCAGGGCTCTGTACTAGGGCCAATTTTATTTATTATGTTTATTGATGATACCATCTGGGGGTTGACTAGCAAGTTAAGTATTTTTGCAGATGACTTAAAAGTGACGAGTACAGTAAATTCTGTTGAGCAAATCGACCAGTTACAAAATGATCTTACGAAAATTACTGAATAGGCTTCAAGGTGGGGCATGTCGTTCAGTGTTAACAAATGCCAAACCTTGCATTTGGGTAAAACAATGTTAAACATTCTTATGTTTTGCAGGGAGAATGGTTGATGCACTCCACATCCGAACCTTTTCAACTAGCCCGATCTTCGGTTCTCGAACCAACTGTAGAGTTCGTTCTGACTGGAGCCACCAACCGTGCCGTTCACCGCAACACCGCAAACATTTCTACTTATGCAAATTTTCGAGTTGATTTTTGTATATATACTGGTGTCTTCATGCATAAGGCACGCTGCTCACTGTCTGGCTACACATAGCCGTTACTCTTTGGCCCTTACGGCACATTATTTCTGCAGCGTCTTTTTTTTTGTACGTTAATTTAATTCTAGTTGTTTTTATCGTAATAAATTTCCTTTGGTTTTTAAATCTTTTTTTCTTTCGTCTTAATTCATTTTGCGCTTACGAGGGTTCCAACTCACACGTTGAACATTGGTGCCGAAACCCGGGAGCCCTCATTTCGGCATTTTTAAAGTTTTCAAAATTTGCCTCGATAATTAAAATGAAAGCCTTAATGAAGCGTAGACGTGTTATTAAATCAAAGGTGACTAGATTAATTAACTCGGTTAAGTCTAAAGTCGATACCGGTTTAAGCGTTGAAGAAATCGATGTTTATAAAGAATATAGCGCGGCTGTTTGCACCGAGTTGGACCAGAACCATGAAGAAATCATGGACGCGTTGGAATCGGAAGACGAATTGGGTAACCAAGAATCCGACTACTTTGAGACTGTCGATAAACTTGAAGATATTCAAATCCTGTTGCAGAAAGCTCTCAACAGCATTCCCTCTAAAGTAAATACTACCACGGAGGCTAGTTCGGTTAACCTAAATTCGACTATGGAGTCACTGTCGGTACGTCTCCCGAGCATCGAACTACCTACTTTTTGTGGCGATTTCCACAACTGGCTGCCGTTTCATGATTTATTCCAATCAACCGTTCACGAAAATCCGTCTATACCAAGCGTTCAAAAACTTCAATACCTAAAGCTCAGTGTAAAACAACCAGCTTCGGCGTTACTTGATTCAATCTCCGTCACGAGCGAGAATTATCAAACCGCCTGGAAGCTGTTGTGCGACCGGTATAACAACGAGCACGAAATTGTGTCCGCCACTTTAGATAAACTGCTTCTTCAACCAAATTTGACTCAAGAGTCGGCAAGCGGCCTTCGGAAAATGATCGACACAACTAACCAGTGTATTCAGACCTTGAAGTCGCTGAAACAGCCAGTACAGCACTGGGACACTATTCTTATCCATATTTTATGTAAGAAGTTAGATCTTGAATCCCAGCGTCAGTGGATATTTTCAATCCAAGGAAAATACGCTCTACCCAGTCTAAAGGATTTGATCTCTTTCATTGACAATCGTGCGCGGGCAATAGCAACTGCTCCAGGAGCTTCCCAGCCGAAGCAACGCAAGCCGTTTGAGCAGTTCAAACCTTCAGCCAGCCGTAACGATTTCCGCAAAAGTCGATCCTTTCTCGCTGTCAATAATAAATGCACATTTTGCAATGCGGCAAAACACACTATCTATAAATGCTTTAAATTTTTGAATTTATCTGTTCCAGCTCGTAAGAACTTTGTCAAAGAAAATTCTCTGTGTGAGAATTGCTTACGCAACCACCCCAGGAGCAGTTGCACAAGTTCCAATTGCAGGAGATGCAACAAATCTCACAACACGCTCTTGCACGAGGATTCGACCGAAGTCCAAGCAGCATCTGGTGATCCAGAAGTCGCTCAACCAGAGACTACATCTCATTTCTCACGCTATCCACCTAGTCGCCAAATCACTTTGATGCCCACTGCCATCATTGAAGTTTTGGATATCTACGGTCAGAAGCAACCCTGCAAGATGCTGATGGACTCGGGGAGCCAAACCAGTTTCATCAGCGAAAGGTGCGTTCAGCGATTAGGCCTGCATCGTCAGCGAGCGAACATCATCGTTTCCGGACTTTCGACGTCTACGCAGTGGCTACTGCGCGTGGAAAAGTACAACTACAGATTTCCTCCCGGTATGACCCATCTTTCACCTCCTCAGTCGATGCCCTGATCCTATCAAAAGTTACTGGGACCCTACCTCCAAGTTCGCGTCGACCCGACATTTTTGGAGTTTTTCAAGCATCTGCAGGTGGCCGACGAGTACTGCAGCGAGCCAAGCTGCATCGACGTCCTTCTCGGGGCCGATGTTTTTGGAAAACTACTAGGCAGAGGTACAGCTGTAAAAAAATCGGGACTATCCGCAATCGACACTGTCTTCGGATGGGTAATCATTGGAAGTACTACGATACCGAAGGTGAGCGAGAATTTAGTTTCTTCACATTTTATCCAGTGCGACAACCTAGCGTTTGATCTACAGAAATTCTGGGAAGTTGAAGAAATTCCTGTTCAAAAACAACTAACAATCGAAGAACAAAATTGTGAAGATCACTTTTAAGAAACTTTTTATCGCAACAGCGAAGGTCGGTACGTAGTCAAAGCCTTTCCGCGATCAAAAACCCCTTGGAGTTTCCCGCCTGGTTGCTGAAAAACGCCTTTTCCAAATTGAGAGAAAATTGAAGTCTCGACCTGAAATTAAAATCCAGTACAACGATTTCATGGACCAGTACGAAACCCTTCATCACATGTCAAAGGTTTCCCCCCCTACCTCAAAAGAAAGCGTGTTTTATCTTCCCCACCATTGCGTGTTCAAGTCTGAAGGTTAAACAAGAAAAATACGTGTAGTTTTTGATGCTAGTGCAAAATCTTCTAATGGATTATCTTTAAACGATAAGCTAATGGTTGGTCCCACACTTCAAGCGGACATTGCAACTCTTTTGGTACAGTTCAGTTAACATAAAATTGCGATCAGTGCAGACATCGTTCAGATGTACCGTCAGGTATTGGTTAATCTGGAAGATAGAAACTATCAACGCATCTTATGGCGTGAGGATGCAAGTAAGCCAATCGACGACTTCTGCCTAAACACTGTGACTTACGGAACTGCTTCGGCTCCTTACTTGGCTACGAAGTGCTTGCAACAACTAGCCGAAGATGAGAAGAATGACTTTCCGATCGGATCAAGCACAGTTCTCGAATCTTTTTACGTAGATGATTTAATGACCACAGCTAACACAGTAGAAGAGGCTTTAACAATCTACCAAGAAGTTCGCCAACTTTTACTCAGAGGTGGATTCGACATTCAAAAGTGGGCTTCCAATGAAAGGTCTTTTCTTCAAGAAATTCCAACAGAACTGTGTGCTAAAAGTACTCAACTAGAGATTAAGAGTGACGTGAAGGCCTTAGGAGTTTGGTGGAATACTAACAGTGATTCATTTTCATTTAATGTTCCCTTCTCTATTCCAGATGCAACTCTGAATCCCACCAAGCGCTCTATCCTCTCGTACATCTCTAAAATATTTGACCCTTTCGGATGGATCTCTCCAGTGAGTATTAGCCTAAAGATCTTCATGCAAGAGCTCTGGAAGTTAAACATCTCTTGGGACGACCCGATCCCACAGATTCATGGTTTCTGCGACTCTTCTGAAAGGGCATACTCAGCAGTTGTCTATGCTCGGACTATTTCTTCGTCGGGTGAAGTAAGGGCGAGACTCATCGCAAGCAAGGCTCGAGTCAGTCCGATCAAGCTTCAGTCTCTTGCTCGACTGGAACTTTCTGGTGCGGTACTGCTGGCAAGTCTGGTAAGTTTCATCCTCAAAGCTATGAACTTCAAATATTCTCAGGTGCGGTGCTGGTCCGACTCAACTATCGTCCTGGCCTGGCTCTCCTCCCACCCCAGCAGCTGGAAGACATTTGTTGCACATAGAGTAACCAAGATCAACACCCTTCTTCCTGGAGTGCCATGGGAACACGTCAGTGGAGTCAACAACCCAGCCGATTGTGCCAGCAGGGGCTTACCAGCAGCCAAACTGTCTACTTTCGATCTTTGGTGGACTGGCCCTTCGTTCTTATCAACCACTGAAGTCATTCTAGGGCAACAGGTGCCAATTGAAATTGACGAGGCATTAGTTGAAGAAAGGAAGGTAAGACCAATTTTAACTTGTCTTACTGCCGAGAAAACGTCCTTTTGTGCTGAACTCTTGCAAAGATTTTCGTTACTTACCAGACTTAAGCGCATTACAGTATACCTCTTCAGATTTATAAACAATTGCAGGGTCACTTTGGAAAAACGGAAACTACAGTTTCTTTCAACGCAGGAAATCGATCATGCTCAAACCTTTTGGGTAAAATTCGTGCAAGCAGAAGAGTTCACTGCGGAAATTTCTTCTCTAAAAAAAATCTAATCGCATTTCTACAAATAGCAACATTCTAAAACTCCATCCTTTCTTGGACTCTGAAGGAATTCTCAGGGTGGGCGGTAGACTGCGTCACTCTAAACTACATCTGAATCATAAACACCCAGCCCTCCTGCCAAAATCTTGGCTCTTAACTGAACTAATTGTGAAACATTTCCATGTATCTCTCCTTCACGCAGGCCCACAGCTCCTACAAGCCAGTATTCAGCAGCAGTTCTGGATTATAGCGGCCCGCAATGTGATCCGGCGAATCATCGGCAAATGCGTAACCTGCATTCGTCAACGAGGACAATCTGCTCATCAAAAAATGGGTGATTTACCACCAGCTCGGGTAAATGTTTCTCGTCCCTTTTCCGAATGCGGAGTCGACTACGCGGGCCCTTTCACAATTCGAATGTCTAAAGCTTCAAGAGCTAAAACCTGCAAAGCCTATTTAGCACTCTTTGTGTGCTTTGCAACTAAAGCTGTTCACTGCGAAATCGCTAGTGATCTAACGACTGTCACATTCATCGCAGCCCTAAAACGCTTCGTTGCACGCCGTGGAAAACCTAATTCTATTCGAAGTGATTGTGGAACTAACTTCGGGGGTGCAGACAATTTACTGAAAGACTTAATCAACAATGAACTTGTAGGACAATTTTTGGCCGAGGAAGGAATTAATTGGATCTTCAATCCAGCTTCCGCTGCACATTTGGGTGGCCTGTGGGAATCGGCTGTCAAGTCGGTCAAATCTCACTTGAAACGCATACTGACTGATATATCCTTAACTTATGAAGAACTATATACAGTCGTAGTGCAAGTGGAAGCCTGCCTTAATTCGCGACCGTTATGTTCTTTGTCTAATGATCCCCATGATTTTACAGCTCTCACTCCTGGCCACTTCCTCATCCAAGCGCCTTTGACAGCACTTCCCGAACCTGACGTTACCACTACACTACTCAATCGACTGACCAGATGGCAGCTGACTCAGCGTCTGGTGCAGCACTTCTGGAACCGTTGGAGCAAGGAGTACTTGGTTAACCTTCAGCAACGGCCCAAGTAGAACAAGATCTCCAGCAACCTCCAACTGGGGGACTTGGTCCTTGTTAAGGACGAGCGGCTTCCCCCTTTGAAGTGGAAGATGGGTCGAATCATCGATCTGCACCCAGGAGCTGACGGTCTGGTAAGAGTAGTTACCATTAAAACAGCAAATGGTGAGCTACAGCGGCACATCAACAAACTGTGCGTTCTACCTACTAAGGACTAACTTCAACCGTAGAATTTTATACAACAAGAAGTTGTTCAAGAACTTTTTCGATGTTATTGCTGAAATTTCCTTTTCCTGTATTTAAACTTTTGTCATTTAGTTTTGAAATCCAATGATTTCAAGGTGAGCGGTATGGTTGATGCACTCCACATCCGAACCTTTTCAACTAGCCCGATCTTCGGTTCTCGAACCAACTGTAGAGTTCGTTCTGACTTCAGCCACCAACCGTGCCGTTCACCGCAAACATTTCTACTTATGCAAATTTCCGAGTTGATTTTTGTATATATACTGGTGTCTTCATGCATAAGGCACGCTGCTCACTGTCTGGCTACACATAGCCGTTACTCTTTGGCCCTTACGGCACATTATTTCTGCAGCGTCTTTTTACCACGCGCATGCTCAAGTCGGGCCTTACTGGAACCGTGCATGCATTGCGTGCACGGTCATGATATACTTAAAAGTTGAGATTACTCTTTTTTGGGCCCCGGGCAATTTTGTTTTCTCTATAAAACATCAGTATCTAACATGGGCAGTAAGGGCGCATTGAAGGCCTTAACACTCTTTGGGGCACCGGGAGTTTTGTTTTCTCTAAAAAAAACATCAATTCTAACCATTTGCAATGAAAGTACAAAAATTAGAAATTTAATTACTTCATGAAAACGTAAAAAATGCAAACCTATTATGCTACCACTAAGCTACGGTGGTCAGGGATGAATCGAACTAAAACTGTTAATTAGCCTCAGTCCTGCGCAGTTACTACCCGTACGCGCAATGCTTGTACGGTGCCCGTGCACGTAGACACTCCGTAATAAATTTCCTTTGGTTTTTAAATCTTTTTTTTCTTTCGTCTTAATTCATTTTGCGCTTACGAGGGTTCCAACTCACACGTTGAACAGAGAAAGTATCCAAGATAGTGAGTTTGTTAGAGATTTAGGAGTTTTGGTGAGCAATGATTTCAAAATGAGTAAACAGTGTATTGAAGTAAGTAAGAAAGCCAATCGAATGTTAGGATATATTAGAAAAAGTATCACTTCTAAATCTAAGGAGATCATTTTGCCGTTGTATAGGGGATTGGTAAGGCCACATCTGGAATGTGCTGTTCAGTTTTGGTCTCCCTTCCTCAGAAAAGATATAGACTTGCTTGATAAAGTTCAGCATAGGGCTACAAAAATGATTAAGGGTCTATCTGGTATTGATTATGATAACAGATTAAGATCTTTAAACATGTATTCCCTGGAAAATAGGAGAGCTAGGGGTGATTTAATTCAGCTATTCAAGTTCATAAAACAGTGAGACATGGATGGCTTAGGTTTTACCTTAAATAGCCGGAGCAGAGAACATGATCAGAAATTGAATAAATCGAGCTTTAGAAGGGAGGTAAGAAAACATTATTTTTTTAGAGTTGTCAATGAGTGGAATGATTTACCAGATTATGTGGTGTATTCGAAGATAGTAGAAGATTTTAAGAAGAATCTTGATAGTCATTGGAAACTAGTAAAGTATTAGATTTATTTTGGACCAACCTTGCTGGGCCTCTGGCCTGTTGTTTTTTGTACATTTGTATTTGTTAAATTGAGGATTGTTATTCTTGATTTGAGAGTTTTGCATCGTCATTTTTGAGCATATATATTTTGTTGTTTGGACAGTCCCAGTTACGTCGTATTCGGTCTAGTTTCATCATATTTGAGCCCATGCATTTTTCTAAAAACTTTTTAGAGTGTTTTGTAGGATTTTACTGCATCATTTTGTTATTAGTATTTTTCACCCAAATGTAAAAAAAAAGTTATAATTATTTTCCACAGTTGTCTTTTTTACGAACTCGAATCCATCTATGTAAAGCTTTTGAAATATTGAAGGCATTTTATTTAATACAAAATTGTCTATATGCATGTAAAACTCTAATATCTAATGTTTATAAAATATTAAAAAGATCCACAGTGTATTTCGTAACCAAAATTTGCTTTAAATATAAATTAGACATTTTATTACATTCAAATATAGCAAATACACTCTTAAATTGTTCGTTTATTTTTACAACAAACTGGTTGGTTTAAAGTAATTCAAAGACTTTTAAACTACTGAGGTGACGGGGCGTAGAACCTTCCGTCAGCAGTCCTCATTCCGGAATGGTTCTACTTCATTGTTGTTAATTAACACGAAATTAAACGTATTAAAATAACTGCAAACCAATTTCCTTTTCGTTTCATGTTTGCGAACTTCTTTTTTTGATAACTAAGAAACTTTTCAGAAAATAATTCTAAATAAATATTACACAAGCAAAGACTTACAGTTTAAATGTTTAAAGACTACCACTATAAACAGTCTACGAAGCATAACAATGAAACCTCGTAAGCCCTCCAATCCATACCCACAAACAATTACCAGCTGTATGAATCCTTCTCCCTCCCTTCCTTGTCAAGCGTGGCGTCATTTGTGGATGGTCCCTGTGACAATATCATTCGGTGAGTTCTCTTCGTGGCAATCTTCCGCGTGGCAACTTTCCGCCGTGGCTACTTTCACAAGGATTACAGCCTTGGATAAGGAAATGAAGTTAAGGATACACAGCCAATTGCGCCTCCTAATTTAGAACCCTGGTCAAGTGACGAGATCGACACCTGAGAGGGCCCCCATCGGAACTTCGAGTTACATTGTACTCTAACGCTGTCTGGATTTTGGCTGCATATTTCCGTCTATAGGAAAGGAGTGACTGTCACCGGGTTCGAACCAGCGCCAAACTATCTAAAACGTCGCTAAATGCGAATGAGCCCGATCGACCGCGGGTCTCCAAAACCAAAGTGCCTCAGTGTTAATCCAATGGGAAAAAAATTATTTTCTAAGCCACATTTCCCGGCCTGTATTGAATATTTTTACAAACTTCTTTTTTTTAAATGAAAAAGTTATATATAGGGGGCATCTAGAGGCAAAGTGGACCCTTGGGCCCGATTGGGAACAAATGAACTGGATTTAAATAAAAATTGCCTCCCCTTTCACATATAATATATACAGGGGCCCCCATAGGACAAGCGGGGCCCTGGGCCCACTTCGAACTTTCTAGGGGGGGGGGGCAGCTTCCCCATCCCCCTTGCCCTATGGTGGGACGCCCATGTACTATGATCTGTATGGCGCTCCAACCCCCTTTTTTAAGAGGGACTGTCAGTCCAATAGAGCTAATGCGTTAGTTTTGAAATCACAACTTTTGCAAAAGAATTGCTTTGCCATGTTATCCCATTTTCACCAGGAATGGGAATCATCATAACATCAATTTTAAAAAAATGAAAAGAAAATAACATCCGGTTATTTAATTATTAATTGATAAAGTTTTAAAACAGTGTCGCCATCTGCTGTATATTTTTGGCATTTTAAAACTTCAAAAATATACAAATAAATAAGTAGATAACATTTTCGTTTCAAATTTGTTTCATTTCGATGTTATGTTGATTCCCTTACCTGTGGGGAAAATGGCTAACATGGTTTCTGCAGAAGTTGTGATTCCAAAACTAATGCATTAGCTCTATGAGACTCACAGTCCCTCTTAAAAAATCTTTTTCTGAACTCGCACTTGTTCGTCATTGGTGTCGCCAAGAAAAGGAAACAGCGTCTGATGAGTCGAGTGCGATGGATAGGGTTTCGCGCGCAAGGTCAGAGGAAGCACATCCGCGCACAGAATCAAGTGCCTCAATGGATGAACAACTTCGAAGAAAAGCACTACATCAAAAGGACGGCAAACCCCATAAAAGGAAATACTACTGTCCAGCTCGGTTAACAACTCGTTTAGGACGTCACAAATGGTCGGTCGCTTGGATTGACTATGGACCTTAATGGTATACTAGTTTGCTTATAAATACAATTTTTAATAACTCCTCAAAAAATACCTTAAAGAATAAAATTCGTTTTCACTATTCAAATTTTATTTTATTCGTCAAATGATGCGAAAAGTCCCTAAATTTGAAAATTATTTCCCACCTAAAAATTATTGACAGGAGAAGAAGAAATGAAACTACTACAAAAAGCATATAGGGTTAAAATTTATATACTCAATAGATGTCATTTTATAACTTTCAGATCAAAACAATTTTTGAAAACCGTTTTGACCTTTATCTCTACAATGGGATTGATTTAGATTACGTACTCTCCTGTCTTCAAGTAATTTTCCTGCGATTTTAATTATTGGTTGTTTCGATTTCACTCTCAAAATTAAAGTTTTTTCCTTCTGCTGTATTCTATTTTAGAGTACTTTATACACAACTTGTTTTTGTTAATATTACTTATTAAAGTACATCAGTTTTAATTGGATTAAATTTTAAGCACGCAAAGCACTACTAAAACGCCAATTTTGTTAGAAAACTTCGGTTTAGAAGATATTTTGTCTTATGCAGAGAAATTGAGCTAAATTGTGGGGCAGCAATTTAATGTCATTCACGAACAGAAAAAACCTTTAGTTGTACTGAAAGAAAAGTTTGTACACAACATTCGCTTCAATAAAGAAAGAAAATATTGTATTGTTCAAAACCAGTGTAGTCCTAGAAGTACCAAGAATGAAAATAATACTGGAACTGTTACCACTCACAACGTGAAACATGCCCTTTTAGTCAAATAAAAACTTCCATTTTCTACCTAATAACTAAAAATTTTCGCAAACAAAAACATGTTTGGCCCAACCTTCACAATTTGTTCAAATCAAAACAATATATTTTGACACCTATCTTTACAATTTGGTTAAATAAAAACTATCCATTTTCGACCCAATCTCCTCAATTTGTTCAAATCAAAACTATCCATTTTGACCCCAATCTCCACACTTTAGTAAAATAAAAACTCCATTTTCAACCAAATCTCCACAAATTTTAAAATTTTGACTCCAATCTCCAAAAATTTTTAAATTTTTGCCCCAATCTCCACAAATGTTTCCAAACAAAAGCATTTTCGACTCAATCTTCACATTTTAGTCAAATAATAAACTTTCCCCATTTTTGACCCAATCTCCACAAATTTTTCTAAACAAAAATATGTTCGACCCTATCTCCACAAATTTTTGTAAACAAAAACATGTTCGACCCAATCTCCAAAAATCCCTCCAATGTGCCCAAATCCAAACAATATATTTTGGCCCCAATCTCCACACTTTAGTCAAATAAAAACTTTCCATTTTTGGACCCAATCTTCACAAATTGTAAAATTTTGGCTCCAATCTCCACAAATATTTCCAAAGAAAAACATTTTTGACCCAATCTCCACCCTGTGCCCACATCCAAACAATCTATTTTGGCCCCAATCTCCACACTTTAGGGGACGTACATTAATTACGTCACGCAAAGTTTTGACCCCTCCCCCTATATGTCACACTGCGTCACGTTTGATCGAACCCCTCCCTCTAAAATTACGTCACGTTGTTGACCCCCCCCCCTTTTAAAGAAAAAGTTAATTTTAATATTTCCCTTTCTTTCTGAAATTTGAAAAAAAAATGCATATTTTTATATTTTTTAAAAAATTAATTGGAAAGAAAAAAATGTAAAATCTTTCTTGGTTAAATAATTTATTCATAGGAATATACCAACATTGTATTTACATTTCCGTTGTCTAAGGTCTAACTAGCCATTCGCTAATGTCTTCTAAAAAACGGGGTAGGAGAGTAATCGGAACTGTTTAGTCTAGTTCTGGGTCTTTTGCTGTTCGTCCAGGTAGCTGCCAGTCCTCTAATTGGTCAAGATAGTGTCGCAATTTTGCGTTTTACGAAGTACCGTTACGAAAAGATCTGTAAAATATAGGAGACTAATAATAGTAATAATGGCGACGTTGTTGCATATAATAATCTCCCCATCCTCTTTCTGAAATAAAGTGTTTCTTATAAAAAAAAAGATTCAATTTTTTGTTCTCAAAAACTTTATTTTACGTACAACAGATTTTCCTTGCAAATTAGAAATGTTCGAATCGTTAAGTCTCGCAAGCGATCACCCCTACCCCTCCATGTCACGATCCGTCACGTTGGCGTATACCCCTCCCCCCTCTGAGCGTGACGTAATTTATGTACGTCCCCTTAGTCAAATAATAAACTTTCCATTGTCGACCCAATCTCCACAAATGTTTCCAAACAATAATATTTTCATCCCCACACAATTTGTTAAAATCAAAACAATCCATTTTAGTCCCAATCTCCACGCTATAGTGAAATAATAAACTTTCCATTTTCGACCCAATCTCCACAAATGTTTCCAAACAATAATATTTTCATCCCCACACAATTTGTTAAAATCAAAACAATCCATTTTAGTCCGTATCTCCACGCTATAGTGAAATAATACTTTTTCCATTTTCGACCCAATCTCCACAAATGTTTCCAAACAATAATATTTTCATTCCCACACAATTTGTTAAAATCAAAACAATCCATTGTAGTCCCAATCTCCACGCTATAGTGAAATAATAAACTTTCCATTTTCGACCCAATCTCCACAAATGTTTCCAAACAATAATATTTTCATCCCCACACAATTTGTTAAAATCAAAACAATCCATTTTAGTCCCAATCTCCACGCTATAGTGAAATAATAAACTTTCCATTTTCGATCCAATCTCCACAAATTTTAAAATTTTGGTCCTTATCTCCACAAAGGTTTCTAAACAAAAAACATTTTCGACCCAATCTCCACACATTTTAAAATTTTGGCTCCCTCCACTAATGTTTCCTAACAAAAACATTTTCAAGCCAATCTCCACCCTGTGTCCAAATCCAAACAGTCCATTTTGGCCCCGAATCCAAACAGTCCATTCTGGCCTGTGGCATTCCGCAGTGGGGCGCGTGTTGTGCGGGCTAATGAGGGAGCAGGTGGTGCGAGCGGAAACGAGACGCCTCCAGCACCGGAAGTGCTTTTGACAGCGGAAGCAGCTGCGAGAGGCATCCGCTACCGAGAGGGGGGCGGATAGGAGGATTGCACAGGAACGCTTCTCCAATGCTCTTGTGCTTTTAACTACAGTAGAACTTTAATATTATCCAAAGTATTTGGGAATGGGACCTAAAACATACGGATAATCAGGAATTAGGATAATTGGAGGTAATCGAAAAAAAAGGTATATTCAATCAATTATGTAAGTCAGAAAATCAAGTTCAGCTGATAAAAACATCTGTATAGCAGGATTCCAACTATCCGAAGCAATTGGGACTTAATCACATTCGGATAATCAGGAATTCGGATAATTGGAGTCAATCGAAAAAAAACCGATCTATTCAAATAATTACTCAATGTATTGTTGGGCTGTGAGATCGAGTAGTTTTAGTTTCGGTCGTCAGCAACCCAACCAAAACCGAAGTGTAAGGTGCTGCTTTGGCAGTTTCAGTTATAGGTTTTTGTAATAGTTTTTTTATTCAACTTATGTTAAAATCTTGGTTTCACAACAGTTTATATCGACGTTTAAACTGTTATACTCGGCCTATTTGTTGCTGTTCGTCTCTGTTGGGAGTGTTGGGTAACATGCCTAGTAATTTTTTTGGACGGTTAAAACAAAATTGCTAGGCATGACATTTAACAAAGACATAGAAGCAGATGGTGGAATTTTTTTTCTTAAATACGGATAATCAGCAACGCCTCGGATAATTGCAGTTCTACTGTACCTAATATGAAATAGTAGATAATGAAAGTATTGCGATATGGGATATGAAATCCGAAATGGAGATTGTGGGTTTTCTACACGTTTTGGAGGGTGCTGATTCCGAAAAAGTGGTTCTTGAACATTGGTCTGCCTGTCTGTCTATCTGAAACTACTCTACACCTCGATTTAAAAGAGATACGGACAAATTTGGTACACGAGTTCCCTGTCGGACGTCATAATAAGGTTTTCGAGAAAATTACGCATGTACAAGAGGTAGCTGGCGTAGAACTTTTAAGGTTTCAAACTAACTAAAATTACTTATATGATTACCTTTAAATGTGTGAATTGATTTAAAAGGAGGTGGTTTTAAATGACGTCACCAATAGCCCTAGTGTAGCTCCTGTGCGATGATAATTCTAAACTAACCTAACCTAACCTTAACGGGCACCAAGTCAAGATACATGGCGTTGTTTTTTTTGTCAACACGATCTGCGCATTCAAATGTGTCCTCATGTACGCTGTTGAGATGACTAAAGACAAGTATTCGGAAGTTGTGGCAGCATTCAAGAGTTTTCAGACACGATCGTATACCAAGTTTCTCACACATTTCAAATGCATTCTAATACTATTGTTAAGATTTTGATAAAATTTAAAATTTATGGTTATTACATAGTATTAAATTTACTATTAATATAATAAAACGACCGAATCTTAGTGGCTGTGAGGTATTACGGCTCGAATCATAAGCCCAGATTCGCGGGATTGTGCCCCGGCTGAGTCGGCATATTTGCAGGATGGGAAAATCGTTGGCAGTTCTGGAGTGGAGAATATGCCGCAAAAGGCCTGATCCGTCTAAAAAACATCAGCTTGGGCTACCTTCAGTAGGTTTTTCATATTCATATGTAAATTCCGCTTTAAAATAACAACGTGTTATCTTTTAAACATTCTTGATTCATTTTTGATGCTCTACAATTTGTTTGTTAGGTTGTTGAACCAGTGTGATAATGTTTTTAAAATGTTATTTGATCCAATAGAAATTGTATCTAATGGCTAAATCTAATATTTGATCAGCATAGGTGATGAAATAAGAATTTCATACATGTATGAAGACTAAACGCAGTCCTAAATAACACCATTGTTTTTATTAAAATTGTTTAAATAAAGTCTGAAACAAAAGAATTTTAAAAAATAATTCATTCTCAAACTTAAAACTTCAAATTTAATAAAGGCATACGATAAATAACTCGACTGGATAAAAAAAAACTTTGGTTATAACAATTTAAAGTAAAATTTGTGTTGTGTTTTTTTGAAATATAAAGGTCAAGCAACAAAAGTTAACCCTTTAAGACCGTCCATCAGATGGCGCTGATTTATGTTTATGAAACTAAATTTTAGAGTTTTATCGAAAAAATACCTTCAATAGCATCAATGCCAGCAACTCCTTAAAAACAAAGTCATTTTTTATTCAAATAACGAATGGTACAAGTCAGCCGCTTCGGTATTGATATTTTTGAAAAGCTTGAACATTCTCTTTTAAACCCGCACAATCGTAGTAGCTCGATTTTAAAGGGTTAATGAGGTTTGTTCAGTAAAAACGGATTGCAATTAAGAGTATCCTATACATTTTTAAAGAACAACGCTTGTATATAGGAGAGTTTAAATAACAGGCTGTTTCTCCTCGTATGCAGTAACAAGTCCAAAATAACACAATGTTCTTTCCTAGAACGGTGTTGGGGTTGTCCGGTGTTCTGGTGTTAGTGACCCGAATGGACAGGGGGCTTTCTAAAGTACATTTTTAGTACAGTACCGGACTTTGAGATAAACTGAAAAAATTGGTTGTTTGTTGTATTCGAATGGATACAATCAGTGTTAGAAATCGGGTGCAAAAATTTAGGATGAATTTGTGCTACTAACTTTAAAAAACAAGGAGCAAATGAATATTATGTGGGAGCATTTTTGAGAAAATTATTTTTCATCGAAAAAAAATTAACTATTCGCAAACTCGGGAGCTAGCCAATTTTTTTTTATATTTTCAATTTAGAATCGCCTTAGTTTCTCAATTTAATTATCGCCGGAGTATTCCTGATTTTGCAATAGCTGGAATTTGTCAATTACGGTATCACTGGAATTTCCCGATTTCGAAATCGTCAGAGACTAATGATTTAATAAATGCTGATGTGTCCCGATTTTAGAATCACGAGAGGTTTCCAATTTTAGAATCGCCAAAAATTTCAAATTATAGAGTCTTTAGTTTCAAAATATAAGATTTGCCTATTTAAAAAAAACTAAAGAATTTGGTCGCATTTTGCGATTTTTTTTAAACAGCGGCCTTTTAAGTGATACTTATAAGTACTGTCAGTAGATAAAGAGTAGATATCAAGATCAATTAACTTGTAGGGAATGTTGCTGAAATATTCGGTTGTCTGATCTTCTCGAAACTAAACCACTTATCCACGTCAACTAGATTTCTCCATTTTAATTTTCATATTCCGAGCAAAAGTGTTTTGTTTTCCTTTCATCTCGTGTGAAAACGCCCATCCCATCTTGTCCCCAATCCCATTATCCCCAAACAGCAAACAATTTGCCACAAAGCCCCCCCCCCCCCCCCCTAAAAATAGTACAAACCGTTTCTGAGGGAAGTTTGATATATCCATGCCTTCCATCAAATAAATAATGTCTCTTGGAAAGTTAAGTACGTACTTCCCCCGGGGATCAGGAGACGCGTTGTACTTGTGGGCCTGCTCGTAGCCTGCTTCTCTGCTTTAGGGGTGTTGCCTCAATTCTTTTCAGCCCGCTTCCTGCTGGCGAATCACGCCTTTGTTAGGAGTTTCTACGTTTGGGATACTTTGAAGGAGTCTTCGCTGGGTTGTTGTTATTCGGATCGTCTTAAACCAGAAAATAAGCTCTCGTGTAGTCTGCTCTCAAGTACGACGCAAATTCACAACTGAAACCATAAAATATCAGTAAAAAATTGTCACTTGAAGAAAAAAAAGGTTTTACATATTTTGTGGAAATTTGGCAATTGGATCGTTTCTGGCTGCCTATTTCTATCTTCCTTTAGGGCTTTAACACAGCCATTTACACCTCGTAGTTTAGAACCGCGGTCAAGTGATGAGATTAACACCTGAGCGGGCACCCAACGGAACTTCGTACGCTAACGTCGCCTTCGGGACTTTCAACTCTACAGATTTAACGAGCACGTATAGCGCAGTGTATTCGAGTATCCCAGTGATTTTTAGAGGGACACGGACAGAACCAAGAACCTTCTCGGTGAGAGGATCGTCGATTATCGACTTTGGCCACTCGGGGGCCGGTTCTATATATGATTTTGAGTGAGTAAATGTTTCAGATTGGTTCATAGTGTTCATGTGCTCGACCCCAACATCATTGCTGATCCATATCATGCTTTGGGCCTTGTTTTGAGAAAATTGTATTGACGTTGAGAGTAGCACTCATTTTTTGGGGAGGGAGTAAGAGTGTCATTTATAATCATAAAATTTATTTTTTCGATATTAAAAAACCCAGTAAAACAGTATAAGAAAAGTTATTTGAAATGCATCAATTGCAAAAAAAACATAAACGTAGGTCTCCCATATTTGTTTTCAACAGAAAAGAAATCATAAAGTGTACCTTTTTTTTTTTTTTTTTTAATTTATAAATATGGATTACGCTTCCAATATTTCGAGAATAAAATCCTTCATTGATAACCACAAGTTTGGAGGAAATAATCTCATTCAGAAATTAATTCATCATTCGAAAGATTTTAAAAAGTGATACCGAAATAGATAAAATATTGTTTGAAGATTAAATAGTTTAGGCACTTTTAAAATAAACTAAAAAAAATTAAAAATCATGGTTAGGTTAGTTTGAATTATCGTCGCACTAGAGATACACGAGGACTCGCGGGAATTCGACTTTGAGGCTTTCATGCGGCTTCAATAGCTTTTCTCGCCAAGCATCTCTCTGCATTCGTAGCTCTATGCCGGGGCCACTTTCATTTGCGCCACCATGTATCTCTACTACGAACTCCTTGGTTGAAGATCTATTTGAGGGCTGGGGAGCACAGTCGGTAAAGCGCCTTGCATGCGGAAGGTCCCAGGTTCGGGTCCGGGCATCGCCAAAAAATAACTGCCGACCTATAAATGGCCCGTGCAGCCAAAAATGTCCAACGAATAATACCCTGTGTAGAGGAAGTGCACTTAAATATGCTCCAAAGTCCCGACGCTGCGTACGATGTCGCCCTTAATGGTTGCGTTGGGTGCCTACTCAGGTGTCGGTATATCACCTGACTGTGGTTCTAACCGCCGTATTCACAAGTTCGAGTCAAGTAGCAAGATATCCCCAGAACATGAATCCTGCGAATACGGGACAACTTGAAGGTTATTTCAAATTCGTATTCACAACCACGAGATTTCTCTGGGTTTCACTTCTCTAGTTTCTTCTCCCGGTTTCCCTCATATTTTGTAACAAGACATACCATTGGTCAAGAGGAGTCCCGTGACATTGTTTACTACTAAAGATATTTCTCACGTGTTCTAATTTCGAATCTTGCAGCATGTGACACATCTAAAAAAAGCCTCTTTAAAAAAAATGGCTGAAGCGAAGAAAATAAACTTTATGCGAGATGACACTGAAGTTTTAATAACTTTAGTTCAAGAATATAGGGGAAAATTGGAAAATAAAAAACTAATGCCTTATAATTATCAATATGTATATGCATAAATCTTTAACCAATAATATTAACCTGCTAATTATATTTTACAGTGGCAAATACTAGTATGGTTATAATATCCCTTGTTATTTTATTTTATTATTAAGTGTGTAAGTATTTTTGTCCATAACTACCACAGCAACAACAAAAATGTTGAAAATGTATTTAACTATCTAATATGCTGTACTTCTACAATGGAAAATCTTATAAAAATCAATAGGGTACTTGACTAAATTTTTTTTATTGGCTTAAAATATTCTTATGCCAAAAATATTAGACCCGTATTTTTTCTTTTTTTCAAATACCCCATAAAAAGGCAGAAAAATGAATTTTAAAATTAGGACGAAAAATCACTCCCGAAAACGCTTCCTGGCTGTCACGTGGTATCTGTGATGTCACTAGTGACTATAAACAAACTTTGAAACACCACATTGGAATCGAATTTAGGCAAATTTGAAATATCCGCTTCTGTAAAAAGCCTTACATTATCTCAATATTTATTATTTCAAGAGTAAATTAGATTATATCAAGTTTAATCAGAAAACAAAAAAACATCACGTGAAAAAAATGCCTTTTTAAAATGATTTTTTAAATGATTTAAAGATTTATTTCGCAAAAAATTATATGCATTTGTTATTTTTGACTTTCAACTATAATTTAAATAATATTAGAAGGTATTTTGGCGATGCAGTCAAGTACCCTATTATAATGGCTTCGAACTTAATAATTATAATCACTAGTTTGAAAGAAGAACCCGATAGGATATGTTTGTTTTGATTTTGAACATTTCTCAGAGATATCCCTCTGAAAACCCACCGATATTGGTGGGATAACCCGCAGAGCAGAATCGGCTACTTATCTCTCACTTTTGGTATAACTCGCACTTGTGAATAAGGAATTTGAAGAAACCCACCGATCTATCCCCAGACGGAGGGAAACTTCCGGGTGACTCGAACTTGTAAATACGGCCGTTAATGATGACGCCAATAGCCCTCGTGTAGCTCTAGTGCGACGATATTCCCCTAGGTCTCCCAATTATGCGCTCGTCGTTACTCACCCAGTTGTAAACATCCGCTGGTGTGGGGTTCCACAAAACGTGTGGAATGTTTGCGGTGGTATGGTACTACGTGCGATTGGGGCCCGGATGGCCTAGTGGGTTTGATCGCAGCCCATTACACTAACAGTCTGCGCACTGAACCGGGTGCCGGCTCGATTCCCGCCTTCGCCCTGGGTGTAGTTTCTCTCTCTGTGTCAGTAAAAAATCTGTCTGCGTGTCTGTCTTACTTGACGAAAGCGAAAGCTTATAAGCGGATCTCTAATCAAGCACACAAACCGGAAAATATATATGTATAAACCGACCTACCTACAACGTGCGAAAGAAAGATTAGAAACATACAATTACTCCTCACAATTTAGAACCCTAGTGAAGAGACGGGTTGACACTTGAGTGGGCACCCAAAGCAAGCCATCGGGAACTTTCGGGATTAGTTCCTTGCTTGGGGGATTCGAGCATGAGACCTTCTGAATGCTTGGCCACCTTCCTGACCATTCAGCCATCCTACGCGCCGTTAGGTCTCCCCAGAATTAGCAAGCATTGTATCCCAGTGTACTCGGAGTATTTGAAGAGTACAGGGAAAAAAAAAACTTCATCCACAATATATCTGTCCGTATCAGGCCTCTTTGGCGACGATAGCGAGTCATCGCCTAAAGTGGTGTAAGAAAATCGGTTTTTCACTTGGTTCACGCCAGACACGAGTCCTACGTGTGTACCGCAAAAGAAGAACCTAGGGAGAAACTGGTTTCTGTATCGACACTATCCACCAAGTAACCTGCATGCGGGGAGATTCTTACGGCCGTATTCACAAGTTCGGGTCACCCGCAGGTTTCCTCCGTCTGGGAGATAGATCGGTAGGTTTCGTCAAATTCCTTATTCACAAGTGCGAGTTATGCCAAAAGGGAGGAGATAAAGAGCCGAATCTGCTCTACGGGTTATCCCACAAATATCGGTGGGTTTTCAGAGAGATATCTCTGAGAAATGTTCAAAAGAGTCAAAGAAACATATAGATATTGGGGAATGTATGTAGAAAGCCACCCAATGACTGCCTTCTTCCGACGACCTGTCAGTGTTTGCGACAAAACAGGCGGGGTAGTGGGGGATTCTTGTAGGTAATTGATCGCTTGGAAAAACACCCAGAAAGGAGTGCTTTGTTTTCGCATCACTAGAGAGAATGGATGTAATTTGCTGGGTATCCATTAATTGGGAAAATCACATACAATGCGTCGAGACTTTGATATTTCTATGACGTTCTGAAACTCTGCATAAATCAACACATATACAGTTTCTTTAAATTCTTCCGAGAACTTGATTTCCATACGTAAATTCCCTTGATGTTGTAGATTAAAATGATCTCCATTACACATGTATGAAGTTAAATCGAATGAATATAATACATGTCCCTTTGCATATTCTTCTTGCGATAAATAAATTCCTTTATCGTTATTGAATCCCGAGAATAAGCTATAGTAAGCTCGTGTGTAATTATTATTAGAACTGAAATCCAACTCTAATGGTTTGGCAGGAACAGGTTGTCCATCCACATAAATCCCTACGGTGTTTTCTTTATGGTGATGAAATAGAAAAGGGTTCTTTGAATAATTTCCATTTTCACTTCCATTTTCACTTTTCATTTAATTTACATTTTCAATACAGGTTATTATAACTCTTTTGGGCATGAGTCCTAGAAACACATTATCTTGTAAAAAGGAATAACTCCCTTTAGAAATACTATACGTTTTGCAGATGACTCGGTCAATGGGATATTTACAAGACGTTTTTTCTAAAGCCTTTGCATGTGCAATAGATACAGCAGGATTAACCTTCACTTTTCTAATAAACATAGAAGCATGTTCCAAGACTGCTTTAAAACCAGTTGTGTCAGTTGTAGGCGAGACGAGGCAGAATTCTGGTTTACTACGCGTCATTTTAATTTTTAAATCTACCAAGTTAATCAATAATCGATTCTGTTGAAACATGTCACAATGTAGTTGACCAATTAAATCTACAGTTTAACTATCTTTAATGAGTTGACCACGTTTGACCAGTCCAGCATCTGCATCATTAGCTTTAGAGTCAATCTTTTCCGGTTGGGTGTCTTTGAAGAATCCTTCACAGGTGAGTAGACTTTTCTTTGCATCTTTTCCATAATTTAGTAATGTTTCGATGTAGGCTCTGTAGGGATAGGTGTTGGTTGACGATGAGATATTCCTCTCGTTTAAGCTAACATCCATTTGACTGAATAAGGAATGTAGAAATAGGTTGACAGGAGCCACAGAATCCGTGGCTGTTAATACATTTCCATCTGCTTTGAGAACTTTAACTTTAACGTGTAGATAAGATGCAGCCAAATCTTCATATTCCTCTCCACTTCCAGAAATTGAAAACTCAATCGGTCCACCATCTTTAACGGTCGAGAGTGGAAAAAATTCAATAAATTGTCCCTTTTCGATGACAGTCTGGGTAGGTGGAACTGTAAACAGGTCTAGTTCCGATTTCACACAGGGGGTGAATCTTTATAGATGAGTGAAGCCATTAGGAGAAAATATCTGCAGTTGTGCACTTCTTCTTGACTAAACGTGAACTGACTGTCTTCTTGCTGCGCTTACGCTTTTTATTACGTTTACCACTACCTATCATATTCTTCACTTTAGTGGCGGCTTTATCTGTCAACACTTTTCCAGCTTCCTTAAAACGACGTTTGGCTGCGCCTTTCAAATCATGACCTTGTGAAATATCATTCACCAAGCCTACACCGCTGTGAAACAGTTGTTTTCCAATTGCTTTAACACCTGATTTCAGCAGGGGTGCTGCTGATCGAAAAAAGGATCTAAATAGTCCTCCTAATCCATATCCCCTCTGATACGGGCTTCCTTGATAATAGCTTAATCCATTTCCTCTCTGATGAGTATAATAGTCATCGAGAGACTGTTGACAACATTGGTATGGAACATACATTATGTCAGCGATCTTTGACGAAAGTGTAACTTCACGTATGAGCGCCCACGTTCAAATGGCGCTAAACATCCCATGTGCGTCCTTATAACGATTTCTAAAGTCTCAATCATTTTACGATTCACAGGTAAATAATGAGGTCTGTCATATTGTTCACTCACCGTCTCTCCATCTCGTCCTCTCACTCTCACTACGCGAAGTACAGGTGCCAAAATATCATCCACCACTTGCGGTTCTACAATATCTGTATAAACCATTAGCACATGATAATGCGCCGTGGGGTCTGCTACGAGTGGACTAACAATTATTGTTTCCGTGTGATCTGATGAAGTTATTTCTATATGTTTGAATCCCAGGATTTGCGCAATGCCATTATACAGAATTAGTTTAGCTTTCTTTTTAACATTGAATTGAACCCGTTTAGTAACCTCGTTGAAACTCATTGTGATTTTGTTCTTGTGTTCATCCACATACATGGCCTTTAAAATATCTGGAACATTTTCATAGCATCCATGAGGGATACGTCTCCCTACTGTATTTCGTCCATCTACTTCAAATCCAAACAAGTTATTATGTTCGTTAATGTTATACCATGTGTGGGGGTAAACAAATTCCACCATTCCGACTTCCCATTCTCCTTTTAATTCAATGGGGACAGGTAAACGAGTGATGAAATGCGAAATTTTGTTCTCGGGGAAATAGGACATGTGCTGTCCGACACTAATGTAATGTAGAAACTCATGATGCTGAATGATTCCATTTATCTACAACTCTGATATTTATATGGTAGTCATGTAATACATCAATATAACGATAAGTATTTTTACTAGTAAAGTATTTCCACATTTTAGTTCGTAGTGTTCTGTGAAATCTTTCGACAATGGAAGCCTTTGTTGTGTTGTTGGTTGTGAAAAATTTAATTTTTTTTAATTTTAAAAATGATTGAAATATTGCATTCTTAAATTCTGTACCTTTATCCGATTGTAAGTACTTTGGCTGACGCTCCTTAAAAATAATTTTAAAAGCATTTGTAATGTCTCTTCCTGTCTTTTGCTTTAAAGGTACTGCCCATGCATATTTTGATAAGATATCGATACATGTTAATATATATCTATAACCATCATTAAATTTCTGTAGATTCTGCATATCTACTAAATCCGTTTGCCACTGTTGATCTTTCGCGTACACTATGACTCGATTTGTCTGGAATTTGCGACGAACAGGTTTGTGTAATGTGTATGCGTCCACTCCTTCCAACCATTTCTGTATCACCTTCTTGGAGACTTTTCCGTTTGCAGCACGGTATAAGGCATCGACACCACCAAAACTTGCTACGCTTGAAGGGTTTTGATATGCTTGATTCATTGTCAGATGTATGAATCTGTATATGTATGTTAAATCTCATTGTCCGTATTTTAATGTAATATCTGAACTATTAAGTTTAAAGTATAATTAGGGTTTAATGTAAAGTCAATAGCTAATCGTGATGATTCAGTTAGAAAATATATAATGAATATATTAAACACATACACATGTAAAAGCATGAAGCATAGGTTACCTCGCTCGTTAGCATCTTGATTACAACTGACGTCTTCTACTAAATACGCTTGTATATGAACTATCTTTATAATAAAATGATATCAAGTATTTCATATATACAATATTTTTTCCATCCGAGTAAGTAAAACGATATAATATGCTTCATAAATCTAAGGTGTGAGTTCTTGAAGATGGGTGAGCGATATATATCTTTACATTGTTTGAGAATAACATCCTTTTCAACTGGTAACTCTGTGATGACCACATTACACCTATTCTTTTTAAAAAAAACGTTCATAAATAAATTTCTAGAATGTATATATCGATTTTAAAATAATCTATTGAAAATACATTATAAAAAAAGTTTTACTTACAAAAATTAATTCGCCATTGAATGCATATACCTAATAAAGGATAGTCTCATTAGAAGAGGTCTAGAGTATGCAGTACAGGTGGAGGATCAGTTTAATGATTTATGGATTTTAACAGATAGTCGCTCTTCAATACAACATCTTGAAAATTGGAGTATTGTGGGAGATCGAACTAGCCTGGACATTTTAAATTTGCTTGAGAGATTGACACCCGAGCACACGGTGCATTTCCAGTGGATCCCTTCACATGTGGGAGTTGAGGGGAATGAAAGAGCAGATTTTTTGGCCAGATCAGCGTCTAAAGAGGGAATAAATCCAGGTGGAGAGCTCACATTTAGTGAGATTTCATCCCTTACAAAAACAAAAATGAACAAACTCATGAAAATACCCCCGAATCATCCTTGGTACTTTGCCAAAAGACCGGGAGAAAGCTTTAATATTAGACCAAGACACTATCAAACCACCTTCTCCCGCTTTCTTAGTGGGCACACGAGGGGTATCATTTTTCAGCAGGGGCAAAAGAAATTTCCGGAATGTCCTCGGTGTTCCGTTGATTTAGCCTCCCCAGAACACATTTTGACTTGCTTGAATTTTAAAAAAGACGAAGTCCTTCAGGACCCAATGCAGTTTTTAGACTTTTTGTACGTTTTTGGTTTCATGGGGGTTGTCTAGCTAAGCTAGACAACCTGAGATTAGTAAGAAGAAGAAGAAGGATAGTCTTTGCCGAGATGACTTATGACTTGAGTGGGGTGGCCCGTCAGGGCCAAGCACCGCGACCACTGGTCTATTGTACTAACCCCATCGTTTAACCTTGAAGCAGGCCGATTGCTGAAATGAACTTCAGAATATCCCTGATTGATAAGTTATCAACCTCCCAGGCATCGATACAATGGTACCCAAGATACTCAAATCTTTGTGCAGAGTAGTTGTCACATTCGCAGAGAACGTGAAACGAACTTTCCTCAACCTGTTGACAAGCCCTACAGAGAGGGTCATCTTTCACACCCATTATACTCAGATGTCTATTGAGAGCACAGTGACCTGTTAATAAACCAATAGCTGCACGAATCTCTTTCCTGCTAAGGCTAAGTAATTCCTTGGCTCTCCGCCATGGAGCACTCTGATTAAGCTCCCTAGCCTGCCTTTGATCGGCTGCCATTTGCCAATTTGTAAAATTATAGGCCTGGAACAGCCGTCTAATGGTCTTTCTAACAGAATTATGTGGAAGACCTAGCACGGGCTCAGGCCCTATGAAAGCGGTCTTAGATCCTGCTTTTGCCAAAATATCAGCCGTTTCGTTTCCTTCAATCCCTCTGTGCCCGGGTACCCAAAATAAGGACACTTTATTAAGGCGAGCCAAACTTAAGAGGGACAGGTGACATTCCCATACAATGCTAGAAGAGAAACATTGTTTGGACAGTGCAAGCAATGCTGCCTGACTGTCTGAAAAGATCCTAATCTTTTGGTCCCTAACATTCCTGTCAAGACAGTTGTGTGCACAGGCTAGAATAGCGACAATTTCAGCCTGGTACACTGTGGCAAGGTTCCCAAGAGAGAAAGAAATCTTTGTGTTATTAGAGACACAATAGGCCCCAGCGCCTGTTCCTGAGGACGTTTTAGACCCGTCTGTGAACCAGACCTCATTAGCACTCTTAGTGTTAATCTGGCAGCTATCCCATTCCGTACGTGTGGGAATATGTATGGAATAGCTGTCCGCAAAACTGTATCGCTTAAGAATCCAGTCCTTGTTTGCATTAAGGCAAAGATGCCCTTGAACATGAGTTCCAAGGTTTTTAAAAGTAGTTGTTTCATTGGCAGTCTTCCAGTCACCAGTAAGTTTAAGCCTATCAGCACACAAGACTGCCTCCATTTCGACTTTCTTTGGAAGGGGTAACAAATCAAGTAGAATCTCCATGCTTTCAGATGGTGTGGTTCTAATTGCCCCTGTAATGGCTATTGTGGCCATTCTTTGGAGACTGGTAAGTTGCATTCTAACAGTGTTATTAAGAGTTTTACCCCACCAGACAATGGCCCCATACGAGACACTGGGACATACAATCGCGGTGTATATCCAGTACATTACCTTAGGAGATAATCCCCATGTTTTTCCAATAGCCCTTCTACATGCCCAAAAGACCCTTTTTGCCTTATTGATGCAGTGTTGAAGGTGGCTTGAAAAAGTAAGCGTTTTATCAAAGATAACTCCAAGATATTTTACCTCGTCTACAAGAGTAAGGCTTTTTCCGAAGAACTTTAGAGCATTAATGCTATTGATTTTATTAGCTCTCATTCTAGTGAAGGGAACCAGGTGGGTCTTATCAGGATTTACTGCCGAGATACATCAATTAAACTGTACTCTGCTCATAACACTCCACTATAATGACGATTTTGAAATGCATGAATAACATTACCTAGATCACATTCCAAAGGAGCCCGTATGGATCTAAGTATACAGTGCTGCACAAAAGTTTAGGCACAGCACAAAGAGTTAGTTTTATGCAAAAGTTAGGCACAACACAAAGAGTTAGTTCTATACAAAAGTATTGAGACACAAAGTAAAAATCTTTATGTGATTTATTTATCAAATCATATTATAATCATAATTGACATTAAATAATAAGAAAAACAAATATGTGGAAAGTTTTGCACCAAAATGACAAGAATGACAAAAATCTCCTGCACATAAGTTTAGGCACACTTAATAAAAATAATAATTTGATAATTAAATAAATCATTTTAGTATTTCGTGTAGCTTTCCCGTTGTTGTATTAGTTCGAAAACCCTTGTTTTCATAGAAAGTACGAGATTTTGTAAGGTATTGAGCTCGATTTCATACCACGCGTTTTCAATAGCTTCCTTTAGCTCCGGAACGGTGGAATATTGTTTGCAATTGGCATAAACTACTCTAGTAAGGATTCGACAAACATTTTTGGTGGGATTAAGGTCCAGAGTGTAAGCAGACCAATCAAGACCTGTGATATTACTGTTTCTAAACCACTCTTTAGTTGACCTTGATGTATGTATGGAGGCATTATCTTGTTGGAATTTCCAATTTGGCCGCCTAAAATCTCCCCATAAGGCATTAAGTTGTTGTCTAGAGTTGCCTGGTAGTCCCCGAGTTTTGCTTTCCTTTGGTAAAGGCTAAGGAAGTCTAGCCGTTGAATCGAAAACCTCCCCAAACCATTACCTGACTCCCCTAAAACCACCACCTTGACGCCGGCTAAATTAGATCCAGGGATCTATACGCAAATCATGCCAGTAGTAGCCATACCCATTGGGACCATCTAGGTTCCATTATTTTTCGTCGCTGAAGATCGCTTGCAGCCATTTGCCGCTGTAAGACATGTGTTGTTGAGCCCATTGCAGTCTTGCATTTTATGATGAGATAGCAAGCTAGGGTTGCGCTACAGCTTGGATTTTATCAAGTATCCAGATTCATTGATTCACTTCCTGATAGTTTCACGTGAAAATTTAGCCACAATAAGGCTTTTAATTTGATTTAAAGAGCAATGTTTGTCTGAAGCCACTTTTCTTATTTGTCTATCCTCTCGTCCTTGATGGAGATTTGAGGTCTTCCAGACCGCGATTTTGGTTGATATTGATCGCCGCGTGCTAACACTCTATAAACACATCGTTTCGAACGCTTTAATTCAGTAGAAATATAAGAAACAGATTTACTTCGGATTTTTAATGTACATATCCTTATAATCTTTTCATACGAAAATTCAGTTGACTTCCGAATAGTTCTAAGCATTGAAAATTACCTCCAACCTTTTAAAGCAACTTAAAAACTCTCCCCTTTGATGACACAATCACTTTCTCTAGAGAAATTGCATAAAACTGAAACGTGTGCCTATACTTTTGTGGCAAGGAAAATTTTGAAATTTTTAATTTGTTAATGGAAGTCGAATTTATTTATATTTTTTGGAACCATTTTTTACATTATTATTCTTCGTGCTGCCAAAAGAATATATATTTAAAAAAAAACTACTGAAAAATATTAAACATTGACTATTTTTTCATGAATTGCGTCTGTGCCTAAACTTTTGTGCAGCACTGTAGAAACTTAAAATGTACGCTAATTCTTCTTATATTACCAAGTGAACGTGGTTCAGGTGTCTAACGCGCTGCTAAAAAGTCGCTGAATCACGCTCACTTTTGAAGATCGTGGGTTCGAATCGTCAAAAACTCGCTTTTTAATATTTTTCACGCTAAAATGTATTTATTTTTCGCGGTAAAACCTTATTTTACATAAAAATCATTTATTTCCTCAACAGTAGATGGCGCCACGAGTGTACGTCATAAACATTTCCAATTACATCTAAAGTATTCAGACTACTTGTCTCCATTTAGCCATTATTTGGATATGAATTACCTTAATTACTATAAAAATATAACAATAAAGTACACATTTCAGCACTCAAACAACTCAACTATCAGCTAAAAACAACTCAACTCCACTCTACTTTCATATCTAAGACATTTCCGCTACGTCATAGGCATTTCCATGACGTCATTGGCATTTCCGTGACGTCATTGGCATTTCCGTGACGTCATTTCATCCTCATCCTTATCCCTCATCCCTCCACTGCCCCAGAACTGTCGTTTTCCAGCTACTCTTATATTTCAATATTTCGCCTGACCTATAGACTACGCTTGTCATTTTAGAGATGGTGCCCCAAATGAAATCAAGTGATCCGATTAAATAACTCGTCAAATATTCATCCAAATGTAACAAAAACAGGATTTACAGGTTTACAGGTTTAAAACAGATTTAGGGGTTATCGAGGGTGCTTAACATTTCTAAGTTATTAAATCTGGGTGTTGCTATTGGAAATTTTAAAGTTCGTAACATTTTTAATATGAAGACGGCCTCTTTTGTGTCATGCAATTAACTTAGAATGTTATTTATTCACAAAGTCAAAAAGGTCCGATACCTTACGATGACTAACGGCCGAAATAATCACTAGTGGGTATTTTTTTTGTCCACAGCTGTACAGCTTGGGAAAAAAAAACGATTTACCCTTCATTTTTCGGCTGCTATTGGTCAAGGAATTTTGTGAAAGGTGTCATTTTTCAGGAAATAGCGTAAGGAATGGAGAACTGGCAACCAAAATTGTATAAGAGGTCGTCTACACATTAAAATGAGTACCAACTTTGAAAATTCCAATGGCAACACCCAATTTTTTTTTACATAAAAATATTCAGCACCTTCAAAACACCCCAGGTATAAAAAAGAATTATTTATTTTGCATTATTTGCTGAGATATTAAAGCATTAATTTTGAACTCGTTTAGGGGGAAATCTCTAAATTGAAAAAGGTAATATTTAGGATGTCTTTTCGAAACGACAAGCTAACAAAAGGGTTAACATAATCTCGCTAAAGGATGCTAGAATTAAACCTTCTTCACTAATATTGTGATTTTTTTATGTTTTTTTTTTTTTTTAAATTTTGGATTTTGAAATTCAGAAATAAAATAAATGCTAGAAGAGGAAAAGTTTTAATTTTAAATTGAGTAACATATACGATTATTTATAACGAACAGATTTTCAAATGCGATTAGTTACAATCAGATAGACAAACATGATTATTACATTTACGTCTTACACTTTATTCAAATTTTTGTTTCATTCATATTGCTACAAAAAGTTTGTTTAAAATTCGGCGCACTTTATCGGTGATATAAACCACATATTACAAAACGAGAGTTACGATCTTAACACGATATTTAAGGAAAGCAAAATAAAATTACGCAGAATGATTTGGTAATGATTTTTAACCAAGGCAGTGGGTACTAATCATTTTAAATAATCAATGTAGTAACAATGAAATATACTAAACACCGAATTCCAATAATATTTTAGGGTATTTAATTTTTAATATAAAACACACTTTCTGAAATTGTATTGGAAATAACATACATTCAAAAACATAGTAATCGATATAATTTAATGTTAATTATACAAACAAAATACATTGTATGCACTTGAAACAAGAAAAGATTTTTAGACATTTGACGAGACATCAATAATTTGAATAAACATTTATCAAAAAAGCGTTTCTACCACCAAACGATAATGCATGTTAGGATCCAATTTGCTAAGTAATTTTTTACACGGTCCCTAAAATTCGTTTTTTTCTTATTTTTACAATAACTCGGCAAATAATTCTTGTTGAATTAAAAAATTCGGGGTTTTGGTTCTACTTGATCTACTTTATCGATTTATGTAAAAAAATTGGGTTTGCTATTCATATTTTATTTTTTCTTATTTAAATTGAAATAAAAAAATATTAAAAATGAAAAATTGATGAAAAAACTTGTGTGATTTGTTTTTATAAGATTAAGAATTATATAATGAAAAAAATCTTTTGTTTAATTCATTTTATTTGTGGAGGTATGAATAAAATTTTGTGAAACTTTTTTAACATTAAGGGCGTTAAACTTTCAACGCTTATATCTCAACAAATAATGCAAATTAATTCACTTTCTTTTGGATCTGGGGATCTATTTTGAAGATGATAAACATTTTTATATAAAAAAATTGTGTCTTGCTATTGGAATTTTCAAAGTTGGTACTCATTTTAATATGTAGACGACCCCTTATACAATTTTGGTTGCCAGTTCTCAATTCCTTACGCTATTTCCTGAAAAATGACACCTTTCATAAAATTCCTTGATCAATAGCAGCCGAAAAACGAAGGGCGAATCGTTTTTTTTCCCCCAGCTGTACCTGCCCAAAAGTTTGGTTGCAACAGAAGCACCAGAAACTAAGAAGAGACGCATTGAAAGTTCTCAGTTGGAGAGCGTAATCAAGGACAGTATATAGACGCATGGACTTCATGTCAATAAACACAAAGTTGACTCACTTGATGAACTCTGTAAGAAGTTGAGTTTAGTGTAAATCCCAAATGGCTTCAGTCATGTAAGTAGCAACGGAAGTATTGTATTTTTCAGAATCTCTATGGAAAATAATGTTCCACACTATGTAACAGTAATTATTGATCAAAATCTTAGTGTTAATGTTTTTCAAAATGATAAAAATTTGAAAAAGATAAACGAGTTAGATTTTCCCTTTTCAGTTACAAGCGTGCAGACGTTTCACATGTTTTAATGGTTTTAGATGAATATTGTATGCATGAATCAAATAGGTCACAACATTTAATTTCTACGATAGTAAAATTGCTTAAAGAATTAGAATCGGTATCCTCAGTAAATGAGAAATTGAATATAAATTTTATAATTGAACAAATGTCTTTAATATTATTAAAAAATATCAAAAACGATACAGTTTAGTTTTTTGATTCTTTCTTCATTAGTTGCATCTATTTTTCCTCATGCATACAATTTTTTAAGAAACAGTGGTGTTTTGGTTTTGCCACACCCTTCTACTTTGAAAAGAGTGTTTGTTTCTTATAATTTGAATCCTAAAAACGAGAGAGATGAAAACTTTATGTTCTATGTTAAGCAGAAATTTAGATTATTATCAAGTGAGGATAAAACAGTAACATTGATGATGGATGAAATCCATCTAAAGTTTTTTTTAGATTACAAAGGGGGCAATGTACTTGGGATGTCGTATAATTGCACTGAAGCTGCAAATTCAGCTTATGCGTTCATGATAAAAAGCATACAGTCGAGCTATAAAGACGTTGTAGCCATAATGCCCGTTAAAACAGTAAACTCTGACATTTTGCACAGTTTTTTAAAAGCTGTGTTGATTGGATTGGAAAATATTGGATATAATGTCATTTGTATAATTAGTGACAACAATTCTATCAATCGAAAAGCCGTGTCAAATTTTTCTACACCACCTACTGTAAAAACTGTTTACCCACATCCATGTGACACTTCAAAAAAGTTATTTTTTATGATAGATAGTGATCATATACTTAAGTGCATCAGGAACAACTGGGTAAATCAAAAGAATCCCAATTGTTGTATGTATGTGTGTTTTATCCAGAATTTCCTAATGATAACGATTCGACGATAGATGACTATGATTGGACGTTGGATAACTATGATTGGACATTAGATAACTCCGACTGGACGTTGGATAACTCTGGATTTGTAATTACACAACTCTGATTCGCATTTAAATGTTTACCTAAAACCAGCATCTTTTCAAGCTGTACGTAAGTTGTATGAGTATGAACTTGCAAACTTAGTAAAATATGCATATACGTTAACTACAAAATCTCTCTTTCCTACCAATATTGAAAAGCAGAATGTAAAATTAGTTCTCAATGTTTTCAATAAAATGTAGTGGGGGCACTGAATACCATTGGAGATAAGGCTGGCATACTCGATTCGAAATCTACTGCTAACTATATCGACATTATTACAAAATGGTGAGATGTAATGAATGTGAAAACAGTCATGAAAGGTATTCACAACAGAAATACTTATCAAGAACCGATGAGGTTAGATGTTTCAGATATACATTTTTAGGTCAGTTTGTGAATTGGTTGACCACATGGGGAAATGCTGTCTCAGATACTGATCGTCTGACACCTGAGACACATCTTGCCTTAACAACGAATGCCATGCAAGAAATATGCCACTAATGCACAAACGAGTTGGGATTGAAATTCATTCTAACTGTTAAATTTCAAACCGATAGTTTAGAGGATCGTTTTGGAAAGTACCGACAACTGGCAGGTAGGCAATATGATATTTCAGTAACCGCCGTATTCACAAGTTCGAGTCAAGTAGCGATATATCCCCAGAACATGAATCCTGCGAGGAAGGGACAACTTGAGGGTTATTTCAAATTCGTATTCACAACCGCGAGATTTATCTGGGTTTCACCTTTCGGGTTTCTTCCCCAGGTTTCACTCATATTTTGTAACAGGACATATCATTGGTCAAGCGGAATCACGTGACGTTGTTTACTGCTAGAGATATTTCTCACGTGTTCTATTTGCAGCGTGTGGCAGATCGCAATCGCCTTTGGGGAGACGGATGGTTTTATCTCTCCAATGTTAATTTTACTAATTTTGGGAACATTTTTCTCAGGAACTTGAATTTTTTTATATCTTGTTCTTTAAATATAGCTCTTTAATTTAAACTGAGGATATTTCTCAGTATAAAAAAATACTTTCACAGTGATTTTTTAAAAAAATATGTATTAAAAAAACCCAAAATATCCAATTTAAAGTTACGTAAGTTTTTCTTTAGCAGAGATATTTAAAATTGAGCAGAGATATTTTAAAATTGAGCAGAGATATTTTAAAATTCCTCAGTTTAAATCACAGAGCTATTAATGAGGAAGAGATAATAAAACAAAACACGCTGATATTTTTTATAGTTCCTGAGAAAAATGTTCCTAAGTGTTGAAAAACCTTATATTTCAGGAAACGCAAAAGAAAACACAAAAATGCAAAAGAAAATTAAGGTAACTGATGAACATAGGTTCTGAAAAATGCTCATAAAAGAAAACTACTAAACAGAAATCGATACTCTTGGTCTTAAATTAAAGCTATAGATATGCAGATTAAAAATAAAAGAAACACAGAAAATCGACATTTTTGACCCGAACATCCGACTCCCCTTTAAAAAAATGGCTGAAGCGAAGAAAATATACTTTATTCCAGATGCGACTCTGAAGTTAAAATAACTTTTAATTAAAAAATATAAAGGAATATTGGAAAATAAGAAAACTAATGCCTTTATAATTATCATTATGTATATGTATAAATTTTTAACCAAGAAAATTAACCTGCTAATTATATTTTACAGTGGCAAATACTAGTACGGTTATAATATTCCTCTGTTATTTGTATTTTATTGAGTTTGTAACATTTTTGTGCATAACTACCGCAGCACACAACTTTTAAAACAGTTTTAGTCAATTTAAAGATACGTTTTTAAATAGATTGTACTATAAAAATTATCATCGCATATCTCACGTAAAATTTAGTATAAATTTAAATCATGTTGAAAATATATTTAACTTTCTAATATGCTGTACTTCTACAATGAACAATCTTATAAAGATCAATTAAAATGGTTAGAACTAAATAATTGTAATCACTAGTTTGAAAGAAGAACCCGATAAGCTATGTTTGTTATGATTTTCAACATTTCTCGGAGATATCCCTCTGAAAACCCACCGATATTGGTGGGATAACCCGCAGAGCAGATTCGGATCCTTATATCTCCCTTTTGGCATAACTCGCACTTGTGAATAAGGAATTTGAAGAAACCCACAGATCTATCCCCTCAGACGGGGGAAACCTGCGGGTGACCGGAACTTGTGAATACGGCCGTTACTCAATTGTATGAAGGTGAGGCAAAATTGAGACTTCAATCAACTATACCGTTGATTTTCAAGTCTCGATCATCTGGTGACATTTCAATAAGCATTCACAACAATGATAATGATGTAGAAAATGTTAATGATAATAACGATACCTGTTTTATGAAAATTTTGCTGTCAAAATTACTCAGGATGATTTCAAAGAAACTGAAAGTATATTATGCCTGTAATTGTATATATTGCTGGATATGCTGTGCATTCTGTCTTAAAATACTTAAACAATTGTAATGAATGTAAACTGTTACTTTCGAGGAATGATGACATTTTGTATCATGCAAACGGCATTCTTATTCGATATCATGATTGGGGAGGGCTTAAATATCCTACTGATGATGTAATTTCTGTTGTACAACACACTTATATTGTCATTAACTATTATCAGAATTTGAATTTTTTTTTAAAGTGCAAAACCAGAGAAATGTAGCTATGAATGTGGTAAATTATGTACTATTAGAAAAGGAAAAGTACCTAAATTTTGACTTTTGTAAAAATAATCATTCCTCAGAAGTAACAGTGAAATGCATTGTAAAGAAAGTAACAAACATATTGTTAAACAACTACTGTAAGAAAAAAAATGATGCTATTATACATGTGTCACATTCAAAAGCAAAAGAACGTAAATTAAAAACTTTGCTGAAAACATCATAAAATCAAGATTTAGTAAAAAAAAGTATCGCCTGTGAAAGTAACAAAGGTTAAACCTGAAAAAGTAAAACTGCAACAAAACCTTGTTAAAATAAAATAAAGAATTTGCTTAGTAATCTTGAATTGGTAGTTTTATGTATATAATTTTTTTTTATGATTTTAAAAAGTATTTCTGTAAACTATTTGTGTTCTTTTATTTGGTTTCGTTTTTTTATTTAATTCACAATGTTTATATTACATAAATAAAAAGTAATGTGTATTATCATTAAAAAGTAACTTATTATTCAATAAATAAATGGTTTAATAAATCAAACTTTAAAAAAACAATTAGATTCACAATATCTGAAAATAATTTAAAAATAAATGTTTATGCCATGTTTCCTTTGTTCTAATTAAAAAAAAACCCTAAGTTTTAATCAAATATAAGTTTTAGAAACTGGAGAAACTTAGTATTAAAAACTTAAATGAATAGCAGAAAAAGTTAAGCAGACTGAAGTTATCTATTTCCCCACTGAGATCGGCCTACCTAGCTCCGTCGCGGAATTTCGCGAACGGGCTTTCTCAGTGTAGGAGGTATTGCCCAGAGTGAAGGCGGAATCGAACCCGTACCCGTTACAGCGCGCAGACTGTTAGCGTAAGGGTGGGCGATCCAAACCACTGGGCCGTCCGGGTAAGGTAAGGTAAGGTAATCGTTTCCGGCTGCCTATTTCTAGCCTCCTTCAGGAGCTTTAACACAGCCAATAACGCCTCGTATTTTAGAACCCTGGTCAAGTGACGAGCGTCCGGGTCCCTCTAACTGGTTGATTGGTTGTGTAAGCTGGTTTGTTGCTTCGCTCGAGCCCTACTTATACCAGTCATAATCCATTGTAACATTCCATTGTAATTTTTCTCTCAATAGATGGCAGCACTACTGCTCGTAAGTTGATCTATCTAATTTTAGAGACAGAGGCTAACTAGACCTCTAACTGGTTGGTTGACATATATTTTCAGGCTTGTGTGCTTGGTCACAAAGACCCGCCTATAAACCATCGTCAAGAAGGACGGACACGACAAACACACACATATAAGACAGATGCTGCCATCTATCGCCACCTCCACAATTTAGACATGTCATTGAAGGGGAGGGAAATAGTCTCCAGGGACCTGTACCCGTGAACTGCGCAATGACCGCCCACAGGCCTTCGGACCCAACAGATTTTAACGGCAGCCGTACTCCGCATATACTTTGACAAACACAAAATCCATGCCTATCCGGGATTCGAATCCGAACCCAGAGGCTCCAAGCTAGTCCCACCCTCTAACTGGTGGTGGTTGGTTTGTAGACATATATATTCGGGTTTGTGTGCTTGGTCAAAAGACCCGCTTATAAACCTCGTCAAGTAAGACAGACAACACACACACATAAGTGGATCCATCAATTTTTAGGAACAGAGCTAATAGAGGATCCCCAGAATGGCTTGTCACCCCCGAGGTATCGTTTGGTATGGACCCGGAGGACTTTCGGACCCAACAGATTTAACGAGCACGTACTCCGCATATACTCGACAAACACAAACATCCATGCCTTACCGGGATTCGAACCCGAACCCAGAGGCTCCAAATGCTAGCTCCCTAACCGTTGCGCCGCCGGGTCGGCCCTCTAACTGGTAATTTGGTAATTTAATCGTTTCCAGCTGCCAACTTCTAGCCTCCTTTAGGAGTTTTAACACAGCCAAAATCCGCTTCGTACGCCAAGTTAGGGCCCGGACACTGCAAAAATAACTGTCATTCCCCCCACAATAAAAAGTCCGACATAAAATACCCCGAGAGGGAGGGCACGTTCAATATGCTTCAAAGTCCCGACGCTGCGTACTATGTTGCTCCTAAAACTTGCGTTGGGTGCCTAGCCCACTCAGGTGTGCTCGTCACTTGACTGTGGTTTTATATTTCAACGCCCGTCGTCCCTCGTGTAGCTCTAGTGTGACGATAGTTCAACTCAACTCTACCTTCTGTAGGAAAACACAGTCTGTAGAAAAAGTGCTGCCATCGCGTGCGGTGTCTCCCTTGAAGAGTTGCGTTGGTGCGTACTCAGGTGTCAGCTCGTCACCTTTAATTTAATTCATTCGTCAATTTTAATTTAAATCTCATGCAATGAAAAACAAGTTTACACTTCAGGCTATTTGCTTATCCCTCATGGGGTTAATTTTGAGTCAATTGGAGGGTCAAACTGTGCCAAAACACATTTCGCACACCACTAAAGAGCGGGTCTGCATAACCATGCCCGACCGAGTCGCATCAGAGCATCCGCATTTTATTGGTTATATTTTCACAGAACACTCACGTACTCTTCCGACGAGAGACGCTTATGAATGAACGAGCCAAAGAGCGGGCCAAATGAATGAAAATCTGAAAATATAAAGAACAAATATTAGTAAAAAAATTGCTCTCAAAGCAGCGAGGTCCTTTCTTTTTCTTTTGGCGGGCGATGTTCGAAAAGAGGGGAACGCGAGGAAGAAAAAGCAAATCATAAAGGAACATAACAGGAAACGCGCCTTTTTTCCTAAGCTGCATCACTGAGGCAGTTCAAAGATGTGACACATTACGTAAAATTAAGGTCATACTTACAGTTTGAATACGTACGTATACGGCTGGAGCGGGACATTTAAAAGATGGCACCAAGTTCTTTTAGAGCAACAGTTATGGAAACGCATTTCGTGGTCCGTGGTGTCGTTAAGTTTTTCGTTTTCCTGTTGTCAATTTCTAGAATCCGTGAAGCTTCAACACATCAAATTGCGCCTCGTAATTTAGGACCCTGGTCAAGTGACGGGGTCGGCACCGGATCGGGCACCTAAACAAACCTCTCTGGTAATTCGGTAATTTAAACGTTTCCGGTTGTCCATTTCTAGCACACCTCGTAATTTAGAATCATGGTCAAGTGACAATGTATCGACACCTGAGCGGGCACCCACGGAACTTCGAGCGACATCGCCGTTAGGAATTTGGACTCCACAGATCCAACGAGCATGTCTATCTTAGTATATTAGGGTATATTAGTTGGATTTTGGCTGCATACGCAGGCGCGCAACCTGGGGGGGGGGGGGGGTTGAACCCGTATCATAGTCAAATTTTATTATTTTGTTAACAATAAAAATAATGCCAAAGTGGAAAAAATTCCATAGGGAAATACCATACAGAATAGAGATAGTAAAACTTTGCGCTTTCACCCACTATCACCCCTATAGTGGGCGATAGCGCACGGTTTTACTATCTCTATGGGAAATAACACTTCGTATTTACTAAATCTGTGTAAAAGAAATTCTAACTCTTGTAATGTGGAGGAGGGGGGGGGGGGGGGTCCAAAAAAAGCGCGCGGATTCTGGTAAAATGTCTGGGCCGATCTTTTTCTTTTTTTTTTGTCGTTTTTTAATGAGTTGCTTTAATATGGTGTATTCACAAATCGGTAAAAACTATCATACTCTCAACTCTCATCGGTAATAACTCACACGATATTGCGCAATTTTACAGGAAATGAATTCTTTCTTTGTTAATAAAGTGTGGTGGGGTGGAGCCTTTATGTCGACGATTTTACTCTGAAATCAAAGATATTCTACTCGCACCTGCTATCTAAAGCAAGTTATTATGCTAATAAAATAAGTGTTAGCAGGAGGTTTTCGCGCTTTTTTTTTTCTCTGGAAAACATTGTTCGATCATGTTTCATTAGAGGAGGATGTCAAAAGATAAAGATATTGGTTTATATCTACAATCAATAAGTAAGTTATAATTTATAACATTTACTGGCAATCGCCTCAATGATATTAAACAATATATGTAATACGTTAAAATTTTGTGTGAAGTTGCTGAACTTACAATATTTATAAAGGTGGTATTTTAACGACTGCCGCGGAGTGAATAAATATTGAGAGAGATGTAAGAGATAGATGATAAATTTAATTTCTATAATTCCAGCCTCCGCTGCAAGAGCGGCATTCCGGTTGATGAGATAACTTTATTGATAATTTAATTATGACTTGTATATCTAGATAGCGATACTTTTCTATAATATAACCTTCAAGGTCTCAGGTTCGGGTCCGGGCATCGCCAAAATAACTGCCGACCTATAAACGACCCGTGCAGCCAAAATGTCCGACGAACCCCGTGTAGAGGGAGTGCACGTTAAATATGCTTCAAAGTCCCGACGCTCCGTACGATGACGCACTTAACGAACGGTTACGTTGGGTGCCTATTCATATGTCGGCTCATCATCATCTGACTGTAGTTTTAAATTACGACACCCGTCGCCAATAACCCTCGCGTAGCTTTAGTGTGACGATATTTCAAACTAAGCTAAACTATAATAACCTTATATATATATATATATATATATATTATATATATATATATATATATATATATATATATATATATATATATATATATATATATATATATATTATATATAATATATATATATATATATATATATATATATAAAAATATATATATATAATATATATATATATATATATATAATATATATATATATATATATATATTATATTTTTATTCCTCGTTTTCTTTATGTTCCCTTTTAGTTTTTTTTTTCTATTTGTGATCTGTCTTGTTTTTGTCCTCTACCTGTAAATGGACTTGGTCTGTATGGTAGTAGGAAATAAAAAAATAAATAATGATTTGCAATATTTTGATGTAATACTTTCAGTTTAAAAATATATTTAGGATGGTTACATGTAGGCTTTCATGTGAAATGCTTTTTTTAATATCTATTTTTCATTCTTAAAACTACAAAAAAGTATCTGAAGATATGATAGTTTGCAGGGAACTGCGGCGATTATCTTCTCCCTTTTTACTGTTTTTGTCTGAATGCTAATAAATATAAAACCAGGAAAGGCTGCTTTGTTCTGTTTTCATTAGATATTAATTGTTTTTAATATTTAAAACATGTTTTACCTAAATTGGTTGCTATTTTATATAACGTCATAAATGCAATTTGTTTTTTTACTTCGGAGATTCACCTGTACGACGTCGTAAATTAAATTAAAAATAGGAAATAGCTCCGTTGAAGTTTGAAATATAAAATCATTTAATTATTTTATTGTTGAGCTTTAACTTTTAAATGTCGTCCAATTAAATTTATAATTTTGGTTTCTACAAATTACTATGCAATTAGTTTTATATCCTTAATATTTTTATTTTATTTTTTACAAATTAAAAATAAATGTTACATTTATCTTTACACTAATCTATTCTTAAAATGATATTTAATATTTGGAACTTATCATTTAATTTCTGTTTAACAAATCAGGAGATTTAAATTATTCAAGCAATTAAATTTTCAATAATTATATTCTATAATTAATGGGAATGTTTCTTATGATGTCACGCTCTCCGTACAAGGATTTCATTGATTGCTTCGTTTTCTTTCGGTACTACGATTCCATTGGTTGTTTCGGTTTCAATTCACGATCAGAATGCTGAAAAAGAAACTTTTATTTATATGCAAGTTTTCTTCAATAAATGTTTAACACATCCAACAGCAAAGCAAGAAGTTGACATTTAAAAAAATAACTAAAATATTCTTAGAAAACTCACGTTCGAATACCAAAACAAAAGTAATTCGAGAAAAACGAAAACAAAACAGCAGAGCCGTTGCCACGTCCGACGTCAAACAACCCCCATTGATTTGTTCCTATTACACTAATTTTCTATTTAAAAAATAAAACATTCATTTTCTATTAAATAATACAATCATTAGTTTTGTAAAATGAAAACTAAATTAGTAATAATAAATTAATAGTAAAACACCGTATTACCATGAAATATTTTAAAATAATTTTAATTAATCAATTTTAATTCAATATTTAATGTTAATTAAATATTTAATGTTATTTAAAAATTTAATGTTAATTAAATATTTAATTTTAATTAAATATTTAATTTTAATTAAATATTTAATTTTAATTAAATATTTAATTTTAATTAAATATTTAATTTTAATTAAATATTTAATTTTAATTAAATATTTAATTTTAATTAAATATTTAATTTTAATTAAAAAAACTAACTGAAAAATAATATTGAAAAATTGAACCCCCCCCCCCCCCCAGAATTTTATTCTAGTTGCGCCCCAGTGCATACATCCCTCTATAGGAAAGCAGTGCCTGCCGCCGGGATCGAACCAGCGCCTAACGCTTGCGTTCTGATCTGGGCCTGTAGCGTGTCCAACGATATACCAACTGGGCCACCCATTTCTCTTAACACATTGAAGCCGGGCATAAATATCGATTATTCTTATTCGATTGCGATCTTGATAACAAAGAAGAGCGAAATGTTCCTATGAACCGGTTTTTGAAAAGGACGAAAAACTTCTAGTTCTCGGTCCTTCGTTCCTCGGGGGCGTCCATAAATTACGCGATGCGATTTTGACGATTTTCTTAACCCCCCCTCCCTCCCTGGAGATAATTCGTGATATTTGGCTCGACCCTCTCCCCGTAATCTCACGTGGCATTTTTCAAAATTCGTAATTTTGAAAGTATTGATGTGGACGTTTGATACTCGGACAACTTCATCACACATACTAATCGACGTCCAACCCCAAATTTGGGTAGTCCAAACAGCAGCTGCATCATCTGATGATGGTTGTATCATCTGCTTCATCTGATGATGGTTGCATCATCTGCTTCATCTGATGATGGTTGCATCATCTGCTTCATCTGATGATGGTTGATCTGCTTCATCTGATGATGGTTGCATCATCTGCTTCATCTGATGATGGTTGATCTCTGCTTCATCTGATGATGGTTGCATCATCTGCTTCATCTGATGATGGAACTGCAACATCTGCTTCATCTGATGATGGAACTGCAACATCTGCTTCATCTGATGATGGAACTGCATCATCTGATGATGGATATTTGCAAATATAACACTAAGTATTGTCTGAATATTGTGTGTTTTTCGACGCATAAAATGGGTTAAATGTAATTAGGAGTTAAGTAATTATTGTCTTAAAATTACTATCCTAATTCCGTTTTGTTGATTATCTCAAAACAAGATTTTTATTTTTTTACTTTATCGCAAAACATATTTTCTCTAAAACTATTGCTTCAAATTGTTTTTAAAAAAATCTTATATATACTATAAGTAGTAAATGATAGTAAATGAAGGTTGTGGACCTTGGTTAAAGTCATTTGATTTTGTCTGTATTTGAAATTGAAATGCAGCTATTTTTATCAGCTGAACTTAATTTTCTGACTTTACATACTAATGGAGCATGTAAATTTTATTACAAATTACCAAGAGTGGTTCATGACCTAACACAATTATTTGTTTCCAGTTTCCAATTTACAGAATTTAAATATCACAGTAAATTTTTTAGTTATCGTGTTTTGATCAAAGGACATTTTTAGTCACAATTCGAATTAACTATTTTTCTAATAAAACCGCCAAGGCGGCCGTACAACTAAGGATTCGATAATGATATTCCTATCACATAATATGCGAAAACAAGAATCCTGCGTAGCGAAAGTGTTAAAATACTTAAAAATTTAAAAATGATTTTTTTATTTGTTGTCAATTTTACGACTTTTCAACTTAAAAGGATATCGAAAAAGCCATAAAAAGTTTATTTTTTTAAATTTTTTAAAAAATTAGACAGGCATACGGCTCCCTTAAATATGAGTACGAATAACAGAGTGTTCTTTTGTTTCACATTGATGTTAGTTTATAAATAAACGGGGAAAAAAGTTTGATGTGTTTCTTTCGTTGTTACTGTGTATTTCCTTTTGCCCACCGTGGGGTCTCGGTTTACCAAACCAAGGCCTTAACTAATGACTAAACGCGTCTTCAGATAGTTAATTTCCCAGCCTGGGAACTATTCAACGCAGGAGGGGATTTTGTAAGAACGAATAGTAAACATATTTTTCAAACAAATATATATTTAGAAGTATGTTTTGCAAGTCATTTGAGTTTTTGGCAAGACCTTCGAAATCGGCTTAACCTCCTGGTACAGCTGGGGGAAAAAAAAACGATCCACCCTTCATTTTGCGGCTGGTATTGGTCAAGGAATTTTGTGAAAGGTGTCATTTTTCAGGAAATAGCGTAAGGAATTGAGAACTGGCAACCAAAATTGCATAAGGGGTCGTCTACATATTAAAATGAGTACCAACTTTGAAAATTCCAATGACAACACCCAGTTTTTTTACATCAAAATGCTCAGCACCATCAAAATACCCCAGGTATAAAAAAGAATTATTCATTTTGCATTATTTGCTGAGATATTAAAGCATTAATTTTGAACTCGTTTAGGGGGAAATCTCCAAATTGAAAAAGGTAATATTTAGGGTGTCTTTTCGAAACGACAAGCTAACAAAAGGGTTACTATAATCTTGCCAAAGAATCCTAGAATTAAACCTTCGTCACTAATATTGTGATTTTTTTTATGTTTTTACCCTTTTTTTTAATTTTGGATTTTAAAATTCAGAAATAAAATAAAGGTTCGACGAGAAAATGTTTTAATTTTAAATTAAGTCACACATACGATTATTTATAACGAACAGATTTTCAAATGCGATTAGTTACAATCAGATAGACAAACATGATTATTACATTTATGTTTTACATTTTATGCAAATTTTTGTTTCATTCATATTGCTACAAAAAGTTTGTTTAAAATTCGGCGCACTGGGTCTGGGACATATGCCAACAGCCGAAATCCCAACAAGCCGAAATCCCGAATGGGTCGAAATCCCGAATGGGTCGAAATCCCGAAAATAGATTTTTGTCCATTTCTCGATTTTTTTAAAATATTAGAGATTATTTAGTCAGTTAGTTATTTAGTCAGTTAGTTATTTAGTCAGTTAGTTATTTAGTCAGTTAGTTAGTCAGTTAGCTAGTCAGTTAGTTAGTCAGTCAGTAAGTTAGTTAGTTAGTCAGTCAGTAGTGTTAGTAGTCAGTCAGTCAGTCGTTAGTTAGTCAGTCCAGTAGTTAGTCAGTCAGTCAGTCAGTTAGTAGTCAGTCAGTTAGTTAGTCAGTCCGTTAGTTATTAGTCAGTCGTTAGTTAGTCACTCCGTTAGTTAGTCCAATGACTAACTTAGTCTAACTGACTCATTAGTTAGTCCCGTGAAGACTGACTCAAATGTCTAACTGACTGACTACACTGATGACTGACTACTATAACTAACTGACTGACTAACTGACGGACTAACTAACAGACTAACTGACTGACTAACTGTCGATGACTAACGACTACTGATGATTAACTGACTACTAACTGACTGCTAACTAACTGACTGGACTACTGACTGCTAACTAACTGATGGCTAACTAACGACTGGCTAACTAAACTGACTGGCTAACTAACTGACTGTACTATGACTAACTAACGGACTGACTAACTGACTAATAACTCTGACTAACTAACGATGACTAATGACTAAATAATTACTAAATAATAATAATCTTTAATATTTTTTTTAAAAATCGAGAAATGGACAAAAATCTATTTTCGGGATTTCGACCCATTCGGGATTTCGTCTATTTCGGGATTATGGCCTTTCGGGATTTCGACGTTCGAGATTCTGGCTTGTCGGTATTTCGGCTTTCGGGATTGTGTCCGGAACCCCGGCTCACTTTATCGGTAATATAAAACACATATTACAAAACGAGAGTTACGATCCTAACACGATATTTAAGGAAAGCAAAATAAAATTACGCAGAATGATTTGGAAATTATTTTTAACCAAGGCAGTGGGCACTAATCATTTTAAATAATCAATGTGGTAACAATGAAATATATGCTAAACACCGAATTCCAATAATATTTTAGGGTTTTAATTTTTAATATAGAACACACTTTTTGAAATTGTATTGGAAATAACATACATTCAAAAACATAGTAATCGATATAATTTAATGTTAATTATACAAACAAAATACATTGTATGCACTTGAAACAAGAAAAGATATTTAGACATTTGACAGACATCAATAGTTTGAATAAACATTTACCAAAAACGCTTTTCAACCACCAAACGATAATGCAAGTTAGGATCCAATTTGATAAGTAATTTTTTACACGTCCCTAAAATTCGTTTTTTTCAGTATTTTTACAATAACTCGGCAAATAATTGTTGTTGAATTAAAAAATTCGGGATTTTGGTTCTACTTGATCTACTTTATCGATTTATGTAAAAAAAATTAGGGGTTGCTATTCATGTTTTATTTTTTCTTATTTAAATTTAAATAAAAAAATAATAAAAATGAAAAATTGATGTAAAAACTTGTGTGGTTTGTTTTTGGAAGATTAAGAAGTATTTAATGAAAAAAAAAATTGGTTTAATTCATTTTATTTGTGGAGGTATGAACAAAAGTTTGTGAAACTTTTTTAACATTATGGGCGTTCAACTTTGAATGCTTATATCTCAACAAATAAAAGCAAATTAATAATTTTTTTTTTGGATCTGGGGTATTTTGAAGATGATAAACATTTTTATATAAAAAAAGTTGGGGGTTGCCATTGGAATTTTCAAAGTTGGTACTCATTTTAATATGTAGACGACCCCTTATACAATTTTGGTTGCCAGTTCTCAATTCCTTACGCTATTTCCTGAAAAATGACACCTTTCACAAAATTCCTTGACCTATAGCAGCCGAAAACCAAAGGGTGGATCGTTTTTTTTCCCCCAGCTGTACGTCATATTTTAATACAATTAAGAATCACCCCTATCCGACGGTACTTTGATTCTGACTCACCAGATGGCACTACAATTTCCGCCAAATGATACATTTGGCGATTTAAAAAAAAAAAAGCGTTTCTCTTTCTGGAGAGTGGTGCACGGCAAGATTTCTTAATCACAAGATAAAGAGGATTCGATTGTAAAGAAGGGTAGACTAACGGATACGGGTACTAGTACTCTTTTGCGAGCCGGGACGGTGTTCCGGAAATTTATTGGCGTATTGTTTGATTATTTCTCTTTAACTTAATTTTTTTATTTGTTTAAAAATATATTTATTTTGTAAATTGTGACGAACCCCTTGAGATGGTTCTTGAAAAGCTAAAGCAGCAACATTGGATCTTCTTTCAAGTGATCCCCCTTTAGAAAAATCGATTCTTTTGCCACCAGTTGTTTTGCATAATTGACTCATGTATATTTATGCCGGATTGTTTGTCAAATTGTAAATCAGAGTGTTTACAACAAGAGACAAGAATTCTCCTGATCTCGTCTTGGATTGCAGAAAGCATACTAGTGACTTGCTAGTGACAGTTCGTCGATTTGTTCATTTGATGGCTCTTGCTCTTGTAAATTAGACACTGATAGTTTTTTTATTACAAGCCTCACTCCCGCCAGTCTGTACATTCGTTCTGCAACGAGCTTCCTACATTGTACACCTTTGGAGCCGGGAAATCTTGACGTGTTTTTTTGCAACTTTTCAAAGCCTCTAAAATAGCGTCGGACTGCGTGATTGGCACTTTTACTTTCAGTACTCTGCCACCATACGACACATGTTCTTGTACATTGCTCATTAGGTTCGTGTCCCCATCTCCAACAATTCTGGTGCAACGAATGTGGTATTTGCTCTCCAAGTGTTTCATGCCATTAACTATTATGTCTGCTTCCATTGCTGTCGATGGCCCAGACCAGTTTTTTGTGCATGTGTGTGGCTTGAGAGGGCTTCCCTCTTTGTTCACTTGGCATACCAAACACACTTTGTTTCGTGAATTTATAAATAAGATATTTTGCGTCATTGTTCCTATAATGACGGCCACACCATTCGACGCATTATATCCATGACCATAAGAACGTTTACACACACCACCGTCTACTATAACGCATATATTGAAGTAGCCATCAAGATCAATATCGCCTCTTTCTTCGGCTAATTTTTTCTCTTGCTCAATTGCCCTGATAAGCGAGTCTTCCTTGCACGATTTTACTACTTCTCCAGCAAATTTTTCACAAGGAGCAAAAGTGTTCTGGGCCATATATGACATGTTCATGATGCGAAACTTTTGCTCTTCAAGTGAATACCCACTTCCGGTAACAAGAGCTCCCAAAACGGCAAGTTGGTTGAACGAGCGTTTTTCTTTATCAGTCGTCACTTTTGCGGTACATTTGCAACGGGATTTGTTACAAATAAAATAATAATCAAAAATTAATCCTCTTTGAACTACATTCTGAAGTACCATCTTGCCTTCAAATGTGCAGTTGAAAGGTTAGGTTTGAATAATCGTCGCACTAGAGCTACACGAGGGCTATTGGCGACGGGCGTCGTATTTTAGAACCACAGTCACGTGACGGCAGTTAAAAGAATGTTCTTCCAGTTTTCTAGCCTGAGAAATTACGTGAGCTACATCGCAAATGACCCTATTTGAGGGATATGGGCTTTTCCCTTATACTTTCAACATGTTCAATAATTAGTGGAGGAAGATCGTCGTCACTTGAAGGTTCGAGATCGTAATCGTTGTTAGTTGGAGAAAGACAGGCCTTCGGTTTATCTTCCATCAGCGATCCATTGAGTTCGGAAGTTGATGGCTCTAATGTCATTTCACCGTCATTCAAACTTGGGATTAATACGCCTCTAGAAATCCTGAAAATATAAATAATTTATGTTGTTTAGAAAGTGCTCCTCTCTCTATAAATTGAAACAGGAAAGCCATCCCAAAACACAATAACAAATTAAAAAGAAAAACTTAAGAACAAGAAGTCTATTTCAAAGTAAAAAAAAAAATCGCCATTATATTTATCTGAATCTCATACTTTGACGGTAAACTAGATCCCACTAAAACGATGCGTAGTTCTTGTGCAAGAAAATCTCTAATTCAACCAAGTTTTCAATCAGTCGACTCAGAATGTTGTTGATCAACTGAATAGAGGCTGATAAATCGTTGGTGTGAACTTTTTTTTGTCGCAGCTGTACGCTAATAGCATCAAACAAAAAAAATACAAAACATTATTACGTTCGATTTTTTCGATTTCTAGTACGCCTTCTTCTTTGACTAGTTGAGACCTTTCCACGTTTTTTCGGACGTCTTTTATTATGCACAACACTTTTTCTCCATTGAAAGTGGTGGTGTCATTTTTAATTCTGAAGACCAAATTCTGAAAAAAGTTATTTATGTATTATATTATTATAATAGTAGATTCGAAAAAGTAACTGCCACTTATAACCACTTCCACACAAGATTTATGCACAAGAAAAAATCAAGCAAAAACACTATTTAGTTCTAATTCCAACTTTTAAATACCAAAATTGTTTATTTAATTTAATTTTCTTGTGCATAAATGATTAATTATGCTTATCGTTTTTAATTTCTCTGCAGCTAGAAAAATTGTTAAGTAGGTTCCTGATGGATAAAACTAAGAATTTTTTTTAAAGGCCATTTAATAAAATTAAGGAATTCTTAAATGCCCTTAAAATCCAAGGTCCGTAGGATCCTGTAATTAAGTAGGCTACATAAGAGCAAAAAAAGTCCTCGTCCCTGATTAATCAGAAGCCAAGATATAGAATAAAACACCTTGGAAATATGACGGTTAGAACGTAATTTAGAAATAGGGTACGGACAGATACACAGACAGAGGGAAAAAAAGTAAAAATGTTAGGTCTTTTGATGTTATAGGTATCTTTAAAATAAAAATAATTAAAATCTGACGGTTAGAACGGAAAATGAAAGGGATTACACAGATGGACAAAAAGGATAAAAGATAAGTATCTGATGTCATCATTTAAAAAAAAATCTGATGGGTAAAAAGTAGGTGTTGGTAAATGTATTTTCCGGTTTGTGTGCTTGATCAGGGACCCGCTTATAAACCTTCGTCAAGTAAGACAGACACTAAAAATTTTTCCTGACACAAATAAAGAAAGTACACCCAGGGCGAATGCGGGAATCGAACTCGCACCCGGCAAAGTACGCAGACTGTACCGCAAACGATCGACTACGATCAAACTCACTAGGACACCCGGGCCTCAAGGTGATGGCTAGAATGTAAGTTAAAAGGGTGGTTCTGACAAACAGACAAACGGAAATCTCCACGATGTCAACCCCCTAATGACCTTTTTTTTAATTCTTTAGAATAAAAAAAAGCTATAAGTAGGCTAAAAAATAATTTATTTCTTTATATCAAGTTTGTTTTGTATAAATTAACGTCGCACTAGGGCTACACAAGGGCTATTGGCGGTGGACCTCGTAATTTAGAGCCGCGGTCAATTGAAGAGGTCAACACCCAAGCCTATTATATAAAAAATTGTGATTTTAATCGAATATAACGTATCGGTTTAACAATTTTTCTGGTCAAGAACAAGAAGAATACTTTAGAGTTTATAAAAGGGCAAATATTACAATATTCATAAAAACAATGTCAAAACAAGGGGCTCCAATATTCATGAATATTCAATTTCCAGGTTGCACATCAAAATCGCTGTGTTATAGTATCAAACCTGACTACAACTAAAGTAATCAAGTTTAAAAGTCACGCCAATTCTTTGACAGGATTTTTCATGAGCTCCGCCCACTTTTCCCACTTTTTCGTTTTTGTGGTTTTAGGGTTACACTTCAAACGACTTACAAGTTGGCTGCTGTTTTACTTCTACGATTTGGCGACCTTTATTTCTGCCTGAAATTCCGATAAAATCATAGTTTCTCGTTTGTAATAAACGTTTTTGTCATAAAAAGTACTTGAAATGCAAAAGCATCATTTAAATTCTGTCTTAACATACAAAGATAATACATAAGTGAATTGTTTAGATTTATAAAAAAAGATTTGTATCACTTAAGCCAATTTGTCCTACAGATGTCGCCACGATTCTTAAAATGAGGATTTTTTTTAAAAAATTAATAGTTAAAAAACTGGTAGACATTTTTCTTTGAAATCTTTTTTAAACTGGCTTTCATTCCTATTTGCATATCTGTTGCAAAAACATACGTAAAAAAATCTTTATCAAACTATGATTAAAAAATAAGCATATCTTGACTCAGTCCTCTTACAGTGCTGGTATCGACTTTGAATCGTGAAAATTCTAGTTTATAAAAAAGAAGTTAGTATCAACAAAAATCGTAAACTTAAGTTTTGAAGTGAATTCTACAAAGGTTCGCGTATGTGCACCTCTGAAGTGAAGAAGATAAAATGAAACAAAAAGATCTGAAAGAACTTAAAAGGACTAATTTCCAATGCATATGGGTCATTCTCTGTAAAAGGGACAAATCGATGTCCCGGATCCGTTGCTCTTTATTTTCAAATTATATATGCATGTTTGTGATTTATTAGTGTAAACTGGCCCACAACCTAACTAGTCCCACTTAAAAAATATCAAATAATTATAATTTCCTTACATAAATTTCATTTAAATACCCGATTTGTCACTCCCTCACACTGTCCCTGCATGCTTTTACAACTTTTAACGTCCTAAAAAAGGCTGTTTTAAATATATAATCCTTTTTGGCGGAACTATTTATGGTTAATTAGTTTCTGTAGTTTCCGAAAATGTATCTGATGTTTTTCTACCATCAATAGTTTTATGTAATTTTATGAGTATGTAATGTCCCTGGGTTATAGAGTCATTCCTATAACACTGCTCTAAAGTTTAATTAAAAACTTACTAGGCGACTAAGAAATCGAATTTAAATTGGCATGTTATTCTTAAAGGATTGAGGCTTCTAAATCAGCCATCAGTTGTTTTGATCCATGAGTGATAACGTTTTTACAGTACTTTTAGTATTAAAAATATCATGGGAGTCTTTTACTGTCGTCACTCACTCAATCTCATTTACTGATTATAGATAAATGCGAGAATTTTTTTACTAGGCTCAAATTGTGGGCATTTAAATGTAGATTAACATACAATCTCTAAAACTTATAAAAAAATCTCTTTGAAAATGATATTATTTGACTTTTCCAAGCGCATTCAATACCGATCGGTTGTTTCGTTCAACTGTAGATTTTTAAAAACGCATGCCTTTAGAAATTTCACGAGAGTGATTATTCGTATCTTCTTCTACGTTATATAATCAAGAGTTAGGGTTAGTTTTGATTATCCTTACACTAGAGCTACACTAGGCTATTGATGACGGGTATCGTAATTTAGAACCACAGTCGCGTTATCATCAAGAGATTTATGATGAATAACTGTAAAATAAAATGCGGTTGCATTTTTTTAGGCCGCTCTTCACGATCAGGAGTCGTTTTCTCTTATCACGTCATACGCATACTATACTTATTTAACACAATTTATTCCATTGAAATTATACTTGACAAATGCCAATATTCATCACTTAAACATAGTTCTAAATTACGTGGCTTGTATTGGCTGCGTAGAGTCAATAAAAGTAAGATGCATACTCAAAAATACTACGGATAATATGTGGTGTAAGCAAGCCTTGGGCCAAGCAATAAACCAGCTATACAAACAAATCCAATCAAAGTGTGGTTATGGCCGTAACTAGATTCGTAGTTGATTAGGGACGCAGTTCTAAATCACCCAAAAATGTTGTACAGTCTCAATTAAAGTGGCTACAACTTAATTAAGAAATAGTAAAATAATTTTATATATATAGATGTTTTAAAATAGATTATATTATTTATGTAGAAAAATGACACATTAATTGCAACCAATATTCTTTCTATAAAATGCATATGTGTTATCACTCAAACTAAAATATTACTTAGCGAAATACATCAAATATTGAAAGGAGTGCTATTAAGTCAACTTATTTGAAAAGAACCTCTTTATGGGTTTTAATTTAGTTATATCTTATCCATTTATCAGGCGCCGGCTCGACTGTGGTTCTAAATTACGACCCCAGTCGCCAATTGTCCCTCATGTAGCTCTAGTTTGACGGTGTTTCAAACTAACCCAACCAAACTTTCCCATTTAAAGAAAAAACTCGCATCCCTATAGAGATATATATCGTGTACTCTGTCTACTGTAGGTTTAGTGCGCCTTTTATTCAACCAAACTTAACCCCACATAGTTTTAAATCATGCGTTTTTGAACTGAAACACCATGCGTAACTTTTGGGGCAAGTCAAAAAGGCATGCAATGTTTTCGGTGTCGCATGCGCATATATATTGTCTGTTGCGCATGCTCAGTATCTAAAGAAGTTTACGTCAGTTGTCAAGTATGGAAAATATGTATTTTTTAAAAAAAAAAATCATCAAATTGATCTGAACCATTTTTTTTACTATATATGAATGTGTGCAACGCATATAAAGAAGATTATTCAATAAGAAAAATATTTTTTTTTCAGTTTTTAAAAGTGCAATTTGTCCCATTTACAGAGAATGACCCTTATATAGAAATTCGTATGGTACTGACGAACAGTCGGACAAAATTTATAAAAGATATCGCCTTTGAAACAAAATAAAAAGGATTGTGAAAATCTGACGGTTGGAACGGAAAGTTGAAAGGGGGTATGCTGCCGTGGGCAGGTAAACTGCAATAATCGCAACAATGAGTTGTACCATTTTTGATCTGAAAAAAAAAAAAATTCCAGTATGTTTTCTTAATTGTTAGAGTAATTGAGTGCTTGCAACATTGGTCCAAATCATTATGGAAGTTACTGCAGTTTACCTGCCCACGGCAGTATGGTCAGACAAACTCCGGAAATCTCCACTAAGTCAATACCCTACGTTCAATTATTTAATTCGTTTAAATTTAAAAAAAAACGAAAGTAACTTTAAAGTTAGGAATGGAATTTTTATTGTGTGATTATAAAATACTTAAAGAACAATAGTTTAAAAAGCCAAAAAATAAATAAAAACAATTTCTTATCCATCAGCGCCAAATCAAGGTCAATCCGCAAATCCTTACTGCGGGAAGTTTTGTCGTCTTCTTTGATTGACTAATTGTTGACACTCCTTTGATATTTGTGAGCCCTGTTACGTCCGAATTAAAAGAAAAAAAAACAATATTTCTTTCTAGTTATAGCAAAAAGTTTAAAAATTATAATATGTGTTGAAATATCGAATAAAGTGTTTTTTTGTAGTTTGCAGACCTTTTTTTACTCAATTATTACACTCATCAATAAGAACTATTCACTCTTTTTCTCGTATAACATTTCTCTACTGCAAAGAAAATCTACTGTTGAGTATAGTGAACGCATGCCAGATCAGCATAGAGGCGGTCTTAGGGGTGTGCAAAAAGTGCTTTTGCACGGGGCCTAGCATCTGGCCCTGACTCGAGGGAGCTAAATTGGCACTCAACTACCTCAAGCGGTGAAAGATGTCGTTCGCCAAAAGTAGCGACTCTGTCTGTACATACAAGTCGACATCGAGTGACTTTACCTATAAATCCTTGTCAATGACAATCAACTATGATTCATATGTAGTAGAAACGGGCGTGTCATCAAGAAAGTAAATCTTTTGACTTGGTTTCTCCGGATAAGGATAAATGAGGCATTTTGTGTGTATTAACTAAGGCGAAAATGCGTCATGTAGTATAATCTCGAAAAAATGAGCGACGGAAGTCACTTGTTAGATCAGGAAACTATGTATTTTTTTCCAAATTGAATCCTTATAGCATTGTTATTCATTCTGAGTAATGGCAATTACATACGGCTTTTGGCTTGTTTGGTTAATCGTACAATTGAAGAGCTTAATGGAAGAACATGCTAAGTGAAGTTTTTTTTAAAACTTATAATAAAGATTTCCTACATGAATTATAAACATAAAATTGCTTAAAATGATCAGCCTTATTGTTTCAAAACAATGCGTGTTAATTACTTTTTAATAATATGAACAGACAAGGTTAATTTATTTGAATAAAAAATCTTGTATCCAATGCTCTTATTAAGCTTGTTATGTAATATTTATTTTTATTACCGATGCCCCCCCCCCCTCCTCCAATAGCTTTTATTTACATTTGTATAACAAATGAATTTGTATTACTAGCAAAACTAAAACTAATGGGATCCCGTTTTGCAATTTAAATTTAATATTTTGCATTGGATCAATGAATTATTTTTTATTCCTTTTGTTTTTATAAAAAAAGTGCTTGAAAGTAAGTGAATTGTTGTGCTGTAAGTAACTTTTTATTATTATTCCTATACAATTTAAGTTTTATATTGTATAGGAATATCAAATCAAATTCAAATGGGAATATCAAATTCTTTCATGGTTCTTTTTTTAACCTACGGTTTGAACGCTCTTTTTAATTCCAGTATTTCACAAATTTGTTGTTTTGGTTCGTTAACCATTTTTTAAAATTCTTTCATGACTGGTTTTTTGGGGATACTTTTTTTTATTTTGGTATTAAATCCTCAAAATTTGGGGGTTGGTGAGCGACATCGAGCAGGGGGCGGAGAGAAACAATCCAAGAAGGCGAACTTGCGAGCCTAGGGGCGCAGCCCCTAGTTTATATAATGAAAATAACGAAAGCATAAACGGATTTAAAACTAAAAGTTGATTTTTTATATAAAAATGTGTAGAACTATTCATAGAAAATTCTAAAATGTTAAAGTTTATTAAGTCACTAACGTTTTTTTAAGTTAGTCTCTATGTATTGCAAACTCATTCTATTAATAAACGTATTTATACTTCCCAAAAAATATTATGGTTCTGCAATTTCTAGTAGTTTATGTTTGAAATCTTTGTGCAAATATTCAAATGACCTGTCATTTGTTCGTAATTTTTAGTAGCCTCCCATAATATTTTTAGTTACTATATATTCTTCACCCCACGCTTTTTAAACCGAAAGGTACGTGGCACTGCAGCGTTAGGTTAGGTTGCACCTTTTCCGGCTGTCTATTTCTAACCTCCATGGAGCTTAACACAGCCGAATTGCGCCTCTTAATTTACAACCATGGTCAAGTGACGAGGTTGACACCTTAGTGGCCACCCAAAAGCAAACCCCGGTCATTCAGCCTCCTAGTCGGCTGCAGCGTTGCTTTTCCACGACTCCACGAGAGTGATTATGCATCTTTTTCTAGATTATGATTATGATCAAAATCAGTGATATTAATTATAAACCACGCCCAGGTTACAAAAACTATTTTTATTATAATTAGAATTCAACAATTAGAATTCAACAATTGAACATAATTTGTTCCTATTCCAGGACTAAAACACCGTACGTACACTTGAAGCAAGTCAAAAAAGCATGCAATGTTTTCGGTGCGCTTGCGCCATACATTGTTTTTCGCGCATGCTCAGAACCTAAAGGAGTTTATGCCAGTTGTTTAATGTGGTATAAATATTTTTTTATTAAAAAATCCTGAAATGGATCTGAACCAAAAAAAATGTTAGTGTATGTGATGAGTACAACTCATATATTAAATAATTATCTCATTTGCGAAAGAATTTTATTTAACTAGGGGGCTTCTCCCCCTGCTCGCTATCGCTCGCTAACCCCCGGGAATTGCTGCACAATTCCATTGGCCGCTTCGCATCCGGCAGTGGGCTACGCCCCCTTCTCCCTATCGCACGCCAACAATCGGGAATTGCTGCGCAATTACCATTGGCCGCTTCGCGGCCGGCTCGCTGGTCAACGTAACGTTTCCAACCCAACTTTGCACAGGCCTATGCATATTTTACAATCAATGTCTCTATCTATGGCAAAATTGGGTCGAGCATCGGTCACCGCCATGCTAAGAGCCACATTTGGACCTAAAACTCTTTGGCTATTAGCTATTTTCAATATAAATTTGATAAATTTTTAAGTTGGCGCCCCTAGCCGAGCAAGCTCGCACATCACTGGATTAAAGAATGTCACATTATTAAAAGATATGTTTAGTAACTTTTTTACTTGATGTGCATTTATGTAGTTCTCCATATTTGTTTTTTAATTGCTAGCTCATAATCTTATTTATGTTCATCTGCAAGCGAGCGCAGCAAGCCGGTCGCGAAGCGGCTAATAGGAATTGCGCAGAAATTCCCGGGAGTTGGCAAGCGATAGCGAGCAGGGGGCGTAGCTCCTTAGTTATAATAATTATAAGTAAAATATCAAAAGTCCCCTCGATCCCATGTCTGCTAAAAAATTTCTTCAATTTCAAAAGTCGCGCGCCTTCCCTCCCCTCGTGTTGTTATGCAGAAGCATTTGAAGAGCTTAGTGGAAGAACGTGCTAAGTGACATTTTTGAAAAAATTGAGATTTTTGTGTCAATGAACATATTATTCCATCCTCTAACGATAACAAGTTTCCTCTTTATCATCAACTTAAAATTAAGTATACTTTTACCGTTTGCAAATACCGTTTTTAACGAATTTAAATGCAAACGAAAAACTTTAAAGCTCATTATCTCGTTTTCACCTTTTTGTCACTTAGCACGTTCTTCCACTAAGCTCTTCATTTGGTGTTCTACCTTTCAATTTTTTCTCAGTTACTACTCGCTGTATTTTTAAGGGTGTGAGCGGTATCCGAAGATTTTAAAATAGTTTTGTCATAAATTATTAGAAATTTTTTAAGTTGTATTACTTTTTAAAGTAAAACAAAAAAGTAATACACTTTTTTGCTCGCCAAACCCTCGGGAAATGCTGCGCAATTCCCATTGGCCGCTTCGCGGCTGGTCGCTGGTGAACGTAACTTTTCCAACCCAACTTTGCACAGGCCTATGCATATTTTACAATCCAGGTCTGTCTGTATCTATGACAAAATTGGGTCGAGCCTCGGTAATATAAAGGGATATTTTCAACTTTTTCAATAACATATGGTAAAAAAAAGTTAAACTAACAATTTTCTAATAATCGTAAAAATTACACTTTATTTATAATAAAGATCTTGGACGTATTTTTTTTAATCAATAATATCATACATATACACCAATACATATACGCATCCGAAAGAAAAACGAACGGACAAATTGCAGGGTTGATAATTTTGTTATATGAATGATCAAATAGGTTATTTTAAGTAAATTGTTGCAAAATTGCACTTTGCACTAAAGTAAACTGCAGTTTGTCCTAAAAATTGCGTGAATAGATAAGAAGTGTCTGTGTAATAGTTACTTAAGGAATCGTTTATTTTTGTTGATAAAAAGTAAAAAGTAATTGCTCGATTAAACACATATTGGTTTTTTTTATATGGTTATAGGTTATGATTTTTTAAGGTGATTATATGCACTATATAAAATAAATCATTAATGTTCTCATAAATTATTTGTTACATGAAGAAACTAACATTTAATGAAAATTATATTTATGAACAGGACTCGGTAAATAATGATCTGGAGAATATCTGCGACTCTCCTGATTGTGTGTTGAAAAGTCATCCAGCGGTGACCGTTGATGGTTCATATCAGCAGCGTTCTAAAAATATAAAACTTGAATGTCCATTGATGTTCATGGTTTTCGAAGTATTGCAGAGCTATTTTGCGACATAGCAAGGAAACAACTTTTTGAAAATGACTGTAACCCTCTTCTTTGTGAATCTCATAGTGACAATGAAAAAAGTGACTGTAATTCACAGGATTTAGCCTGAGGGTTTCAAAAGAGATACCAAATAAAAGTAACGTGAAAAATTAACATACTCCCTGAAAAGAAAAAATTAATTATAAAACACTAATTAACTATCACGCCCTGAAAAGAAATGTATTACATAGTACAGCTGTGGACAAAAAAAAAGTATCCACTATGATTATTTTGGCCGTTAGTCATCCTATAGAATCGGACCTTTTTGACTTTGCAAACAAATAACATCTAAGTTAATTGCACGAAACAAAATTTTCATAAGGGGTCGTCTTCATATTAAAAATGTTAACAACTTTGAAATTTCCAATAGTAACACCCACATTTGATAATTTAGAAATGTTAAGCACCCTCGAAAACCCCTAAATCTAAGTTTTGTTGCATTTAACGAGTTATTCAATCGAATCAATTGATGTCCTTTGGGGGACCATCTCTAAAATGACAAGCGTAGTCTATAGGTTCGTCCGAGGGGAAAAGCGAAATATTGGAACATAAGGTAGGATATGTTGAGGAGCCCTGCAAGGGATCAAAAGTTAATGCTGATGAAGTCTAATTTTTTCCCCTTTTTGCAAGTTTATTTCAACTGTATAGTTAACATTTTAAGTTTATTTTTTAAAGTTTATGTTTTAAATTTTTTTGTGTATGTCAAGTATTTCTATACTGGGCGCCATTGTGTAACGAGACACAATATTTATTTTTTATGATAACCACGATATGTTTTAAGTTTAGATATGTTTTGTTGGTAAATTTGTTTATAAAGATACAATTTTTTATTTTTCTTTTAATTATTATTGAATATTAATCATTCGAAAGTTGTCTGTCACCGCCTATTCTGAACCACCTTTCCTTATTCTATTCACCTGTGTCTATTCTGAAA